>AP025069.1:31949843-32131324 GCA_036186865.1 Eustoma russellianum | reverse complement strand
AAGGAAAAAAAAAAAAAACCGAAAAAAAAAAAGAAAAAAAAACAAGCGATTTCTTCATTTTACAATGGGAAGTCACAATTCAAAGTAAAGCAAGAAAAATACAGCATAAATACGAAATATGAACACCAAATAACCAAAACAGGGTGAGATGGGGAAATAGAAATTAGTATTCCCATTTCTTCAACTCCATGCCGTCAGGAGGGCTGCCTTCCACCTTCTTTGATCCCACTTCTTTCCAGTTCGTTGACAACACCGTCCCGTTCGACTCCACCTGTTTCAACATAATATCAAACGCAAAATTCATATTTATTCCCCCATAAATAGCAGGTTCACTAATTCAACAAGAATCATAACCACTATATCTTAACAAGATACCCAACAACAACAAAAGTTAGCATTAAAGTTATCGCTAAGGTCTGGAAAGGATAAGAAGCATAGAAACAATAACTCCAGACTCTGGCAGGTTCACTAATTGATTAAACTATATGAAAATTTACTCAAATGCATATATACCGAGCGCAAAATCATAAATCACATCTATTTCCTAGCTTTTCTTTTTTCCTTTTTGACAAAAATCGAATGCTAACTGTGGTTAAACAAAATTAAAAAAAATTGAATAAAATATTGCAAAAGGGAAAATATTTGAGTAAAGAATGCATAAGGGCTCCAACAGAATCCAATTAGCAAAATCATGACTCACGAAAGATTTCATCATGGCTCTTCTAGTGTCCTCATCGGCATCTCCATATATCTGACGGAAGAATTTGTTCAGAGCTGCATCCCCATCGAGTTTTTCGTCTTTTTCCTGGAAAAGAGCCACATAATGAGCCGTTCAAAAGATTACATACCACACATGATCCATATCAATTGGTTAGGAAGAACATACCTGCTTTTTCACTTCAGCTTCTAATTTATCCCAGTCTTTCTTGGCCTTCGAGGAAGGATATGTAGGTCTCTGGGCCCCTGCTAATATACGGGTGAAGGGTAAGCTTTTACTCAACTACGTCGAACAAATAAATATCAACACAAAGAACATTATAGCACCTCAGTATGTTAAGGAAAATTCATGTGATGCAGATGGCAGAGATTGCATCAGAAAGGAGCATGTGAAAGGAGGCTGCAGTTGCGTATGGTACGTTGGGAGGAAAAGATCAGCAGCTGAGGGCAGCAGGGTATGCGAAGGTTTGAGAGCTAGAGTGGATGAAATCATTGAAGATCAAAGTGGTCCCAAGACAAAAATGTGGAAGACTAGGAAAAAGACACCTATGTAGTTAGTTAGAGGATAGACATGTAAATTTACACATTAGATAATTTTTTTGTTTTTCTTGTACAAAAGAACATACGTGTATATAAACCATCAAAAGGAAAGGAATTGCGATGCAGAAAAAATTCTCCCAAACTTGCTTCTGTGTTTTTATCTTCTTCTGAGTTTTTCTTCATCTTTTTCATCTTCGTTGCATTTATCTGCAAAAGTTGCAGGTGAAAAATGTTTTCTCATGGTATCAGAGACCGGATATAAATCCTGTTAATTCCTTCTTCTGAGTTCTGATCATGTCAACCAGTTCATCATCTTCGGCGGTTGTTGAAATAACACCGTCTAGTCCTTATTATCTTCACCCAAACGAAAATCCATCCGTCGTGTTAGTTCAACCAGTTCTAAATGGTAGTAACTATCATCCGTGGTCGCGTGCGATGAGGATGGCTTTACTTTCGAAAAATAAGCTGGGATTTATTAACGGAACGATTAAACAACCAGATCATGGAGATGGCAAGAGTGATGCATGGGCACAATGCAATAATATGGTATTATCATGGATTATGAACTCTGTTAGCCAATCAATCGCTCAGAGTATTTTATGGATGGATTCTGCATATGAAGTTTGGGAGGATCTTAATGAACGTTTTTCAGATGCGGATCCGTTTAGATTATCGGATCTCATGGAAGAAATTCATTCGACCAAACAGGGAAGTCTCTCTGTTACAGATTATTTTACCAAGTTAAAGGTGTTGTGGGATGAGCTTCTGGTGTTACGTCCTTTGCCTGTGTGTAGCTGTAATCCTAAGTGTAAGTGTGGCATGGTTGAGAAGGTAAGAACATATGTAGAAGAAGAGTATGTTATCAGATTTTTAAAAGGATTAAATGATGGTTTTGCAAGTGTTAGGTCCCAGGTCTTATTGCTTAGTCCGCTACCTAATGTTAAGAAAGCTTTTGGCATGGTGTTGAAACATGAGAGGCAAAGTAATTATGCATCCAACCAAGGAGGCAATGGTGAAGCACAAGCAATGGTTGTGAAGTTTAACCCCCAAAGTAACTTTAAATCAAGTGATGGAAATGTTTCTCACTGGAATAAAGGACAGGGAAATAACGGCTTTAGGGGGACTAGTTTTCAGAGGAATCAACAAGGAAATCAATCCACAAGACCTCAATGTACACATTGTGGTTGGTTTGGGCATATAGAAGCAAGGTGCTATAAGAAACACGGGTTTCCACCAGGTTTTAAAGGACGCGGAAGGAGAGGACCAACTGCGAATCACGTAGGTGCTATTGGAGAAGGAGGTGTTAAACAGACAGAAAATAGTAAGGAGGGATGTGAGTTGAAGAGTAATGAGTATAAGGGGATCAACCAGAACCAGTATGAACAACTGTTGAAATTGTTGCAAGGAAATCAGGTTCAGGATGGCACTGCTGGAATGAAGGAAGTTTCGCCGCATATTCATCAAGTGCAGGTGCTTAAACCGAGTTTTGCATCAGCTGCATCACAGGTATTAGACCCAGGTAAGGATTCATGTTATGTTAAATGGCTTTTGGATTCAGGTGCAAGTCATCATATAGCCAATTCTTTGTGTCATTTTACCTCATACAAACTTGTCAAAAATTTGTCTGTTCATTTACCAAATGGATCATCAGTACCAGTTACCCATATTGGAGAAGTTGGTTTAACCTCACAAATCAAGTTACATAATGTACTTTATGTTCCGTCGTTTACACTAAATCTCATATCCTTAAGCAATCTTGTTCAAACAGGAGATTATATTGTTAGTTTTCTGTCCAATATGTGTGTCATTCAGGACAAGAAGAGTTTACGAATGATTGGTTCAGTTGAAGTGTGCAATGGGCTGTATGAGATGCTGATGTCAACAAGGAAGATCCAGACTAATTTTGCAAAGGTAGAAGAAAAGAATCTATGGCACTTTAGATTAGGTCACCCATCAGAAAGAGTCTATAATGTGTTGTATAGGGAGGTTCCTGATGTGGTTAGTTTAGACAAGTCTGTGTCGTGTCCGGTGTGTCCTTTGGCTAAGCAAAGGAGATTGCCATTCCCAGCTCAAGGGTCTGAAAGTAGAAGTTGTTTTGATGTTATTCATGTTGATATTTGGGGTCCATACAAGACACCCACAGTTCATGGACAGAGTTATTTTCTAACTATTGTTGATGGATGTTCTAGGTTCACTTGGATCTATCTCATGAAGTTTAAATCAGAAGCCTCACAATTACTCATCTCTTTTATACAAATGGT
This sequence comes from Eustoma russellianum, assembly GCA_036186865.1. Lineage (NCBI taxonomy): Eukaryota > Viridiplantae > Streptophyta > Magnoliopsida > Gentianales > Gentianaceae > Eustoma > Eustoma russellianum. The sequence goes on along the minus strand of AP025069.1, from coordinate 32,127,806 downwards.
TGAAACACAATTTGATGTTAAGGTAAAAACTGTAAGGTCTGATAATGGGCCAGAATTTGGAATGCAAACATTTTACAATGAGAAAGGAATCGTGCATCAGAAAAGTTGTGTAAATACACCGGAACAAAATGGTTTAGTTGAAAGGAAGCATCAACACATTATGAATGTTGCTAGAGCTTTAAGGTTACAGTCCAATGTACCTATTAAGTATTGGGGTTATTGTGTTGGACATGCAGTATATTTGATTAACAGGATGCCAACACCCACGTTAAAGGATAAAACACCGTTTGAGGTGTTATACAGAAGAAGGGCAGATTACTCGATGATGAGGGTGTTTGGATGCCTTGTGTATGGATGTACACAGTCACATGGCAGAAACAAATTTGATGATAGAAGCATAAGGTGTGTATTTCTGGGGTTGTCAGCCACAACAAAGGGATACATAGTGGTGGTTCACAAGACGGGGAAAATATTTGTTACCAGGGATGTTAAATTTTGTGAGGGAGAATTTCCATTCAAACATTCTGAATCTAACACAGAATGTTCTATTCCAAGCTTAGATGAAACTATTCCACATATTCCAGTGATGGAAACTAGACCAATTGAGCAGCCTGACATGACAGTAGATTTTGCAGATCCTGTTACCCCAATCATAACTTCAGAAGAGAATCTAGAAACACAAGACACTAGTACCCTGAATGAGATTATTGCACCAGAAGAAACAGAAGTACAAGATAGTCAGGATCCACACCTAAACCTTAGAAGGTCAAGCAGAATTAAACAACCACCCAAGCATTTACAAAATTACATATGCAGTCAATCCATATATCCTGTTCAGCATTATATTTCCTATGATGAATGTGCACCTCAATTCAAAGCGTTTAACATTAATGTGAGTTCTGCGCTTGAGCCTAACACTTTTGCTGAAGCTGTGCAGAACAGGGAATGGAGAGCAGCGATGGAGGCCGAAGTTAAAGCATTGGAAGAGAATGAGACCTGGAGCATTGTAAAGTTACCACCAGGGAAACATGCCATAGGGTGTAAATGGGTATACAAATTGAAGTTTAAGCCTGATGGAAAGATAGATAGATACAAAGCGCGCTTGGTGGCGAAAGGATATACACAGCAGGAGGGTGTAGATTATACAGATACTTTTTCACCGGTTGCAAAGCTCACCACTATCCGGATATTGTTGGCTCTGGCAGCTACTCAAGGGTGGTATGTACAGCAACTAGACATAAATAATGCATTTTTACATGGGGATTTGAAGGAAGAAATATACATGGTATTGCCGCAGGGATTTCAATCACAGGATGAGAATTATGTTTGTAAACTTAACAAATCCTTGTACGGGTTGAAACAATCTAGTAGGCAGTGGAATGCTAAGTTGAGTGAGGCCTTAGTACAGCAGGGATTTCATAGGTCATATCATGATTATAGTATGTATGTGCATAAAAAGGGTGATGAAATGACATACTTGATAGTGTATGTGGATGATATAATTTTGGCTGGAAATAGTATGGAAAGGATTAAATGCGTTAAGGAATATCTGAATCAGAGATTTAGCATTAAGGACTTGGGGAACTTGAGGTATTTTTTGGGAATGGAAGTTGCAAGGTCTAAGGAAGGCTTCTTGTTGTCACAAAAGAAATACACGGTTGATTTGCTCAATGCGTATGGAATGCTGGGGTGCAAACCAGTTTCATCACCGATGGACTCGTCTGTTAAGTTGAGAAAGGGAGATTCAGAACCATTGAAAGATAACACTTATTATAGAAGAATGGTTGGTAAGTTGATTTATCTTACTTTAACTCGGCCAGACATCAGTTATGCCACTCAGCAGTTGAGTCAATATCTTGATTGCCCGACGGTATGTCATTTGAAGGCAGCATTCAGAGTTCTAAGGTACCTAAAGAGTAGTATAGGACAGGGATTATTATATCCAGCAGATAACGATATACATTTGAGTATATACACAGATTCAGATTGGGCTGGTTGCAAGGATAGCAGGAGATCTTTATCAGGGTATTGTGTATTTGTTGGGAAGGCTTTGGTGTCATGGAAATCGAAGAAACAACCTACGGTTTCTAGGAGTTCAGCCGAGGCGGAGTATAGGTCTATGGCGTTAGGGGCTTGTGAAGTGCAATGGATACAGTATATATTTAATGATTTGCAGGTCAAGTTTCAGTTGCCTGTGCCAATGTATTGTGATAACAAAAGTGCATTGTATTTAACGGAAAATCCGGTGTTTCATGAACGTACGAAGCACGTTGAAATAGATTGTCATTTTGTTCGAGAAAAGGTCCAATCCGGCTTGCTTCAACCGTATGGAATATCAACGTCAGACCAACCAGCAGATTTATTTACGAAAGCAATGGATACTAAAAGACTTCATAAGCTGTTGAGTATGCTTGGAATGTATAACTTGTTTAGAGCAGCCGGATTGAGGGGGACTGTTAAGGAAAATTCATGTGATGCAGATGGCAGAGATTGCATCAGAAAGGAGCATGTGAAAGGAGGCTGCAGTTGCGTATGGTACGTTGGGAGGAAAAGATCAGCAGCTGAGGGCAGCAGGGTATGCGAAGGTTTGAGAGCTAGAGTGGATGAAATCATTGAAGATCAAAGTGGTCCCAAGACAAAAATGTGGAAGACTAGGAAAAAGACACCTATGTAGTTAGTTAGAGGATAGACATGTAAATTTACACATTAGATAATTTTTTGTTTTTCTTGTACAAAAGAATATACGTGTATATAAACCATCAAAAGGAAAGGAATTGCGATGCAGAAAAAATTCTCCCAAACTTGCTTCTGTGTTTTTATCTTCTTCTGAGTTTTTCTTCATCTTTTTCATCTTCGTTGCATTTATCTGCAAAAGTTGCAGGTGAAAAATGTTTTCTCACAGTACTTATTATGAAGGTGGTTTGGATGATTACTACTTAGATAATTAGGGTGAATTCAGTTCATGCACAGACTACTTATGGCTCATTTTTTGTTAATTATGCTGCTTAACTTGGGGTAGTGCATTTTTGCTTCATAATTTGGAGTAAATGCCTTTTACCATCTTGTCAGTGGTTCTTCCAAATGCTATCATAATCATAGGTATACACATACAACAGTTCTAAGCTCCCGTCTTATCATCAACATTCAAGTGCCAGAGATATAGACCTACCGGATGAAACATTAACACGTGGCTCAACTGAATTATCTCTGTTGTACTCAAGAGAGGTCCATTGTATAGCTTCAGCTTTCGAAAGGCGGATTTCAACCTTGGTAGACAAAACTTCATATCTACATTTGGAAGGGATTATCTGCTCGCAACGAAACAAGAGTAAAAACAGAGGTACTGAATAAATTGGCACTTAGAACTGGAATATGATTAATTATTAAATTATGTGACTACATGCAAGTGTTCCTGAGTAGTCAAATGAAACCTCTTCCATACAAGTAAATATGCCTGTTCATGTCTATGCAATAAAAGTTGAGAGAAAACCTTTCCGAATAATCGAGGTTGGAAAACATATGGATCTCCTCCAGGCACATCAATGGTTACACTAATCTGCACATGAACCAAAAGTGTTACAGAAGCTCAATTTACACAGCATAAAAATCAAAATGAAATTGAGAATGAACATACAATTTGTTCGCCAAAATCAACTGTAACACTGTTCTTGGGGACACCCTTTGCAAATATGGTCACAACAACTTCCTCTGGTTTCTGATAAAATTCATGCCTGCAATATACTCAAACTAAGCATCCCACACAACAAAAAACTACAAACATGGTTCTTCAAAACAAACCAATGATTTGCCAGACATCATAAACAGGTAATGACACCGTTAAAACTGTCAAAACCAAAAGTAAGGAGGTGTGATAAATTACCATCAAACCCAAAACCTTAACAACGTCTCACCTAAAGCAAAAGCTAAGCTATTAGAGATGAAGAAAGGGGTTAACTATAGATCGTTCGACATTAGATAGAGATTCTCTTAACTTTTTTCCAAAATAATATTTTGAATAATTCATATGCAGTAAAAATATATCTTTTCAAGTCAAACTTGTCCTTGTGTCATCTTTTCTTTTTCTACATAATCCACTAACAGCTAACGAAACACATAAAAGAAGAATTTCACTCAAAAGCTTTTACCGTCCCAGAACGAAACAGTCGTTCTCCCTACCCTGACTCTTCCTCCTACCCTGATTCATCATTTCCTCCTTTTCCTGGCCATGTAATACTGCATCTCGAGAATTTGTATCCCTTAATCTATGGTGATGAAAACCACCATGTTGATCAGGATCTCATTAGTTACACCATTACTTCTCAATTAGATTCTTTGGCGAGGACAGTAGCTTGTAAGTGCTTTCTCACATAAATGAATGATACAGCCAACATTGATTATCATATTATTATTCCCTAAAAGAATTTGTTAGAATCCCATTTTTGCACCTGCTCATCCATCCCGTGAAAATTATCACCCAACTTCACCTACAGCCTAGAGGGATGTACTATTTTTTAAAAAGATAAAACTTTCCCATAATGCTACATTTAGGAGGTTGATGGACGATACAAACAAATGCAAGTATTAGAAATCCATTCTTGTTGATGCTTAAAGAAGAAGAAACTACAATTAAACCAAGTGTCAGATAAAAGCATGATAAACGACAGAGTAAAGTTTTTAAAAACCTGTATTTTGGGTTGGTGTGTGCTACAGTTGCCCCGTGATTAGATACACTGGTGGTGGCCGTAACATCCTGTGGGATAAAAGCAGCTTCAGCAACTTTGCTAGAAGTATCACTGGATTCCTTCATTAAACCTTCAGCTTCCTCTGTTCAAAAAATGGCAACCAAGGAAGAGCCTAAGTACAACTATGCTCATGTTCGTTAGAAAAGACAATAATTTGTCACAGTCTAGGAACACCTAGGGCAGAAGAGGCCAATAACAGGTGGCGATATACGTGAAAGGTTCCTTTTTGACGCCAAATTCAATGTAAGTGTCTTTGGTTATGTTAAATTCAGTTTCCATATACAGCCTCAAACATCGAACCCCAACAATGCGCTCTTTCAACAAGACTCCTCATCCATCACATTCAAGCACAGGAAGATAACATCTGAATGCGTCTTGCACTAGCAATTTTTGAAATTTTAAGATTTTATGACATGCCAATAAGAGTTAATACTGCATATCACATGACGATAGGGAGCATGCAGAAGGAAATCTCATGCAATAGCAACATTCAAATGAGCACCATGAAAATCTTTTTCCTGAAACTGATAATCTGATCAGATTATAGGTCATGCTTTCCTGCGACTCAAGACCAAGCTACGTGCCATAAATCTATCAAGAAGCACAAACTCGTTATAGAAACTTGAAGTATTTGATTCATCAAGAATAGTTCAAATATACATCGGGTTGCCTCTTGTATAGACAGATTATATCTGCTCCAAGAGCTGCGGGATTCTAACGGCTATAATGCCCACTGACACAACGGTCAGTTGCTGTTTTAAAGGTAACTATGTTGTGAACCTTAAGCCACTGAATCAGTGACTTCTAAGGGTGTAACAGCGTATATTTTACATACATCTGTATGTGTCAATGTATAAATCCTGTATGTACTTATATGTGCATGTATAGTGTAATATTGTGTATATACAGAGTATAGTTTACAATGTATTTCTATACTCATATAGAACCCCTATCATAAAATGTACCTTCCAACTTATCCTTGTGATATAAATTTTTTTATGCAATTAAGGTATTAACAGTGTTTCCCATCTCATCTAAAAACTTAAGTTGGTATAGAGAAGACTAGTTTAATATATATCAAGTTAATACAACCCCTCACATGTGGACTTCCTGACGTGCACAACAGTAGTAGAGTACAGTACCAATAGTGTTTTTCCTCCCCTTAGCAAGTGGGCACGAACCAGGACCTCCTGATGGTCTAATAAGAATTTAAATAGCTAGCTCATTTACAAGCTTAAGTTGTTAGATAGAAGACTAGTTTAACATATATCAAACAAACAGTAAATTTTTCCCTCTGAAATCTAATTAATGACTGGAAATACATAATTTACCATCAAATTCACTGTTGATAAATCTTAAACCAAAGACCACAAGAGTACAGAAACAAGAAACCTCTGTCACCCCTACCCACAAAAGACGCAAAGAAGCAGAAAAAATTATCCACCAACATAGATTTAAAAACACAAACACAACCAATAATAGGTATCAAGGATCTACCTGCAATACGCTCTGTACATTCTTTGATCAAATTGGAGAACCTTGAGTCCCCGGATGCTAAGGCAGCACCTGCTTCTAAAGCCACTTTGGCAGTTTGATACTCCTCAAGTTTCATGCAAGCCATGCTGACATCAGGAAAGAACGAAATCCATGTAAATTACCCCATCTGATACAACAATCAGAATAAAGTCTACATTACCAAACCAACAGGCGGCAACTACAACAATTAGCATATGTGACACCATAAGCCAGAGACATTATTTACTTTTATCTTTAGTGCTCAAAAATGCCCGCTTCAGAAGACAAGGTCAGAAAACAATAGAGAGGCATACAATTGAGTAGAAGTGTTTTCATTTTCATACATAGAAACATAACAAAAAAAAAACTTCCAAAGCCCCCAGAAGAAATAGAACAAAAAAATTTTTGGAGGGGGAGGGGGGAATAAACTGATTTCACATCTTGACGACTTACATGCAAACAGGGAACCTGGAAGGTAGGTTTTCGAACTGTAAGTAAACATAGGGAAAAGTACAAAAAAAATACTCACCCTTTACGTAAATATGCTTTGGCCATCGAAGGTTCCAACTCAATTGCCTTGTTTGCATCAGCAACAGCTTCTGCTCATTGAGATACATTGATCTCTGTTAGCACTGGCCTTGAAATGTGAAACGACTAAAAGAACACGAATCAAAATCCCAACTTTTTCATAAAAATCAGACTGGAAGTTATAGAATGAACGGTCTGTCTCCCATCCTAAAATTATGCACTTTTACTGCTCACAGTTAGAACTAAGCATAGACGATTAATCCCTTCATTATAAGAAGGTTTAAATAAAGTCATACAGGTTTAACATTGCGGAAGAAAAATTTCAAAACCCTTAATTTTAGTAGTTTAGATTTTAGTTCTTAGAGCCACTTAAGAATCCCAAATAAGTGTATAAGCGCTCAGGCTAGATAAATCGATGAAGTTAGCATCTTTTTGTCAAAACTATCGTCTTTTTCTTTTCTTTCTTTCTTTTTAGTCCAATATTTTCCTCTTTCCTCAACTCACCTTTCAAAAGATAAGTTTAATGTTATCCATTCACCGACCAATGCAGACATAGCCAACAACATAAGCTCATTGTTAGATCAAGTTTCCATCAACGAAAATCATAGAGTATTATAATCATACATTAAGAGTACAATAATCATACATTAAGACAGAAAAGCCAAATCTAGAAGACAAGAATAATTGGGGAATAGATGGAGGAGTGAAAGCAGCGGAAAAAAGTACCGGTGAAGTTGCTGAGTTTGATATTGGCCTGAGCGCGGTCAGCGAAAAGCTCGGCGTTTTGGGGGATGATAGTGATAGCTTGAGAGTAGAGGTCAACGGCAAGTTCGAAGTGGTCGTCGATGAAAGCTTCCTTTGCCCTAGTTTCCAGATCAGATGACGCCATTGAGAGGAAGGGTCTAGAAACACATACGCTTGATACGCTTGGAGGCTGAGAGGGATAGAGAAATAGAGAGAAAGAAGACTCGACTTAAGTTTATTCTAAATATTAAATAAATTTTGTAAGCAAATCCGAAAGCAAGAAGGAAATTTCCTTCCCCAAAATCGAATAACAGCCAGAAAAAGAAAACAAAATTACTCAATTTACTTAAAGTCTCTATATTGGGGTATGTAAATCCGATATATGCAATCATAGTCATATGTTACAAATACTGTTTCTTAAAATTAAAATTGCGTCAAATTGTGTCAATAAGCTACTACTTCAAGACGTAGTTGTCAATTAAATTACAAACCCAACATTTGGGCCCATCTGCGACTTCACACACATGTCGATCCGACACAAACCAAACTTCGGTCTTATGGGTTAGAGTACTTTTTTAGCTGTTTGAGTTTGGTTTTTACATATTCAAATCGATATCAAGTCAAAACTGTCTAGCTCGCATATGTAGACTAGTGATTAAAATTTGTTTAGGTTTACGTAAAATTATGTTTTCTTTTTTATCTGTGCATGAGTCAAATTTAAAGTTTTGGACATGAACTGGAGCTCGGTTATGAAATGAACGAACATAAATATTGTTAAACATTCGTTTGTTTATACTAGTTTTTCAAAGTATAGGGCTGGTAAGTTATAATGTGTGATAAAGTCTGCTCATATGTCGCGTCTATTTCACAGTTTACTTTCCCAATCTTAAATTAATCAGTCGTTTCTTCTCTCTCAGTGCTTCTATCTCGAATTAAACAATCGCTTCTTTTCACTCCTCATTTCTATATCATCCGTTTCACCGTTTTTTAACAGTTACCTTTTCAGTTTTTCTTGCGTTTTCTCATCTACTCGCTTTAAATCATTGTAACTATATAGTTCAGTTGTATTTGAGTTTGAGTGTACATTGATTTGTTGATAAATATGACAAACTTATATGTCATCAAGAAGCCTAACAAAAACATAGGTAGGTGGGATGGACTAAAACGTTTCTATGCTAAATTAGTTCATATCTGCCAATTTATATTTAATGGCTGAATTTAAACTTTGTATAGTCTTTATTTTTGGTCCAAAGGCATTGTAATCAATTTTAAAACGTTTTTAACCCTATATTTAATAGGTGGCCGACTTTTTAATTAATTAAGTTAGGAATAAGTTAAGTCTTGTCGGTTAAGTTAGCTAAGTTCTGGAAGCTTGTGTTCCTTTTAGCTTAGGCTTTGTTTGCCTATAAACATGGTATCCTTTTGTATGTTGTTGTCACAATTTTTCATGTATAGTCTCAAATATTGAGTCTATTTGCTCGCCAATTTCGTAAGTTAAATTAGAAGTTTGTTTACTCAAGTTTTTTCTTATGAATTCAATCAATTATTTTAGCAAGAGTTATGTTCTGAATTCATCTCTAGTTATATCCGAGATGCTTTTCCAAAAGTCTCCTAAGGTTCTTGGAGTTGAAGTTATTGAGCAAATCAAGGGTTGTCCAACGTTTTCTTCAAGAAGTTACATTCTTCAAATTATCTATCAATGTTTTTTGCTATTCATTTTCTATTTCTTCTTAGCCATGCATTTTCGTCTCCTTGTTTTTTTATGTTCTTCATGTTCTTTGTAAATTCTTCGTGTTTTTGTTATGAATAGATCTTTTAAATAACGTATGTTTTCGTTGTGCATGCATCAACTTGATATCAGAACCTTCTTGAAAACAAGAATCCTTGATCCTTTCTTTCTCTTTGAGTAAAAAAAATAAAAATCCAAAAAAAAGAGAAGAAAAGAAGAAAAAAAACGGAGTCTTTGGTTGATTTCTAGCATAAAGTGCGTGCCTTTGTTGGGTTGATCTTGCATATCTTTTTTGGGTTTTTGTATGTGATTCATACTTCCATAAATTAGGGTATCTCTTCAGCCTTGAAACATGCAGCCTTCTTCTTGTCTCAAAAGTGCCACCTTTTGTCTTGAATCTGGTTGCATTTAGGCACTTAGATTGGATAAGTTGATATCTTTGTTAATTGTTACATAATTGCTCTTGAATTTTGTTGAAAATGTGTTGCCTCCTTGATGGAAATTTTGAATTTTGAGCCAAAATTTAACACCATTCAATCAAAACCCTAGCCGCCGTTATTGAAGCCAAACATAAAGACAACATTACCCTATTGCCTTAGAGGCTCCTGTCTATGGCGAGGTATGGAGGGTCGGATGTACGCAACCACATCTATGTGCTAGAAACACACAGGGGTTGTTTCCCAATGACCTATATTGTGTTGCCTCCAATTTCTTTGATTTGCAAGTATCCTTATTCCTTGTTAAACACTTTGCCAAAAAAAAAAACCTAACTCAAAAAAAATAATCCCCAAGGGTGAATAACTTCAACAGAAATATTTATTGAAGAACACGAGGGAAAAGCAAAAAAAAAAAAAAAAGGTTTCAGATTTGCTTTTCTAAAGTATGAGGTCAGGGAACCTCAAAAGAATTCAAACGAGAAAGTGCAAGAAAGTTCAAGTCAAGAAATCCAAGAAACTAAATCACCTCTAAGCTTAATTTACCTGTCTTAAATGTTTTAATTCAATTCTTCAGCAAGTTAGAACTTTGACTAATCAAACCAGGAGTTGTCAAGACAACCCTTTAGTATTGAATTTAGCTATGTTACATCTATTCGGTTTCTTATTTTCTTTGAATATATTCTTGCGTATATTTGTCTTTAACCTTAGTTGTTGCTTGATAACCTTTTAAGAAGTGGAAGGAAGACGTTCAAGGCGTGGGAAATTAGAACCACAACTTGCTTGTATTTGATTATTTCAAACAATTTTAATTATTGAGAAGCAAGTTGAGAGGTAAAAGGTTTTAAGTGGAGAAATTATTTGAAGGAAGATAAAAGCCAATTGATTCAATAAATACATACACGAATGTGGAAATGCATAAATCTCAAATTTGGTTTTACTAATATAAGTCTTTTTGTCAGTTTTTTTTTGAGTGTTTGATTTTAGACGTTAGAGCGATATTAATTCTTCTTTTTGAATCAAATTGGAGCACTTCCAATGGTTTAAAGTAAAACCACATGTGCAACAGCTTATTGTCAATTCTGCAAAGATGATAAAGTGGTTAAAATAATTTGAGGAGTTATGTGCTTCAAAAACATCATTGAAGGTCCGAGAGAGCACATGAAACAATTTAGTCTCTCTCTAGACCCATAGGTAAATCATTGGAGTCTCAAAGTATCCATGTATCAATCTTTTTTTTTTTTCAAGAGCATCTAACTTTAGTAGACTATTACAATGAGATGATGATGATATATATGATGTTTATATCGAAAGAGTATGAGGAATTGACGATGATAAAATTTATGATTGGATTGAAAAACAATGTTGCTAACCAACGCACAACATAAGAATTAAGAATCTGAATCACATATATTAGGAAGTATGGTGGAATGCCTTCACATATTTTGAACAGAGTCGCATGTAAATTCTTAAAAGAGAACGTGATTTATCTGTTAAACCAAATACACGACGCGTTCTTCTTGAAACACACAAAAAGGTTTATTATTGTCATTGAATGACAAGATGGTGAATCATAGGCCAAAAGCCAAACTAAAATTTCTGATCTCGATAACTCTCATACACAAATTGTGCACTCAGAAGATCAACAATAGCAGAACCTACAGATTTAAACACAGTAATCTCAGCTGAATCGTCTTTCCTCCCAAAAACCTTTTCCCCTCTTATCAACTCCACTAAATCCCCTGCAATCTCATCTTTTCTGATCACTCCCCTTTCAAGAGCACCCAGCAATTCCCCGGCCTCCATTAAAGCTGCTTCATTATCAATAAAAACTCTACCTTTTCCAATAGCTTCATCATCACACTCCATCATCGAAGGCTTAAACGATCCCACCAAATCCAAATGCGTCCCTGGCTTTAGCCATGATCCTTTAACCAAAGGGGTCTCAGAATTTGTGGCACAACTCACTATATCCCCCAATCTCACTGCCATCTCCAGATTATCTTTGCTCTCGAAGCTCACCCCCAGAAACCCACCTTCCAAATTCATCTTTTGAGCCAAAGATTCTGCCTTTCCACCATTTCGGTTCCAGAGAATCACTCTTTCTATACTTGGTCTGACTATCAAATGAGCCCTGATCAGATGCGGAGCTAAAGCACCGGCTCCGATCATCAAAAGGGTTCTCGATTCTTTTCTTGATAAGTAATTCGAGGCCAACGCTGAAATACAAGAAGTGCGGTACAGTGTGAGTTCAGTGGCGTCAATAGAAGCCAAGTTTTGGCCGCTGATGGAACAGAAAAGAGTGTAATTTGCGTGAATTCCGGGGATATTGAGGATGGCGGTGTTGTTAGGGTGGTAAGTGACGAGCTTGACGCCGACGTAAGGAAGAGAAGGAGATTTAGACCAAGAGGGCATGAGGAGAAGAGAGGAGTAAGAGCTTGTTTCGTGGACATGTCGCACCGGCGATTGGACGGCGGCAGACAGGGTTGGGAGGTTGGAGTGGAGATGGTGGATTAGGGATTGGTGAGTGATGAGGGAATGGATAGTCGATTTGGAGAAGAAGATCGGAACAGAGTTGACTGTGTCTCCTTCCATCGCCATAGCTTGGATTTTTGGTAGAGCAAGAGAGAAGAGCAGGCTTTTTATTAATATTTAAAACAAAAACTAGCATATAAAAGCTGATAATGAATTCAAGATAACAACTCCAGCATTACTAGACACGGCAATTAGGACATCGTGTGTCCACTTTTCCATTTTCCACCTTCCACTAATGCACAAGGACTAAATTATGTTTCTTTTTGGACCAGCATGATTCCGCTGCAAATTGAAGGTTCAACCCCAACCACTAAGGATCCTGTCACATCCAATTTTAAAGTTAGTGTAGGAATGTAAATCAGGTATCTAACGGCCTGCTAGCAGAAGTTTAGTCACATCCAATTTTAAAGTTAGTGTAGGAATGTAAATCAGGTATCTAACGGCCTGCTAGCAGTACCTGCTAGCAGAAGTTTAGTCACATCCAATTTTAAAGTTAGTGTAGGAATGTAAATCAGGTATCTAACGGCCTGCTAGCAGAAGTTTAGTCATATACACAGTAGACTGCTGGAGGCATCCAATTTTAAAGTTAGTGTAGGAATGTAAATCAGGTATCTAACGGCCTGCTAGCAGAAGTTTAGTCATATACACAGTAGACTGCATAAGGAGCCTCCAGCACTGCCTATAGGCCAAGTAAGCTTCCACACTATACACTTGCTGGAAAAGAGCTCTCTTGCTTTTGAGCAGAATTGAACCCTTGACATTCCTTTCGAAAACTTATGTCCGAAACCAGTTGGGCTATTTTCTGGAGACGTTACGGTGCAAATCGAATTTGCCAATGTTGCATGAGAAATCATTAGAGAGGCCCATCACAAACGACTATGGGCCTAAGAACCCAAACAGTATGGGCTTAAGGCTAATGAGTTTTCAAATTGAAAAAGGCCCATATAACATAAACCTAATATATAAAATCCTTCTGCAATTGCTAGTTTTTATCATTTGCGCTTTCTACTCTATCAACGGGACGCCTCCTGCTCCTCCCCTCTTCTACCGTCAAATTGTCCATTTGCTGAAGCCATGGTAATTTACCTGCCCTACTTACTGATGTTATTTTCAATTTAGCGTTCATGATGATTGAAATGATGTATTTTGTTGTTAAATTATGTGAAATCAGATTATCCCGGAGAAAAATCGGAGAGAGATCTCGAAGTACCTCTTCCAAGAGGGAGTTTGCTATGCAAAGAAGGATTACAATTTGGCCAAGCATCCAGAGATCGATGTTCCTAATCTTCAGGTGATTAAGCTGATGCAGAGCTTCAAATCTAAGGAGTATGTGAGAGAGACTTTTGCTTGGATGCATTACTACTGGTATCTAACAAATGACGGCATTGAATTCTTGAGGACTTATCTAAATCTTCCCTCCGAAATAGTTCCCGCCACCCTTAAGAAGTCAGCTAAGCCTCTTGGCCGTCCCTTTGGTGGCCCACCCGGTGATCGCCCACGGTTAGTCAAAATTTCTTTTTTTATTCCGGTTTCTTCTGATTTATAGTTAAGATTCTGATTTGGAATAATTATTGTTGCATTTTACAGCGGACCACCCAGGTTTGATGGGGATAGACCTAGGTTTGGTGATAGGGAGGGTTACCGTGGCGGTCCTCGTGGACCACCTGGTGAGTTTGCAGGTGAAAAGGGTGGAGCTCCGGCAGACTACCAACCTGCTTTCCGGGTCAGTTGTGCGCTTCTGTAGTTTCCTCGAGATTATAATATTGCAATTTGTGCGCTTATGTCTTCCACCAGCAGCATATAGGATTTCTTGCTGTGTGTGGTGTGTGATTGTATAAATAGTTTTAGCTTTTTCATGGCGGCACTCCATGAATTAGCTGATGGTGATGAATGTCAAAAAAGAAGAAGTTCACTTTCTCTTTTTTGTATTGGTCCTTTTGGAGAGTCTAATCGAGCGACTAATGTATTACTGCTAATTTTGATATTTTCTTCCACATGTATCATTGGTTATGATCTGGTGCATTAGATAGCATTTGGTTAAATCCCCATTTATACTTCTTTAGTTCATAAGCACAGTTTTCTAGCTTTCCCTTTGATCCGCTGATGCTTAATTATGTTCATTTTGAATGAGTTGTGACTTACCTTTCCTTTCTGTCTGTCCGGTTCGTGTTTCATAGACTGTTTCTTTGCCAAGGATACCCACTTCTGATTGATTCACAAAGCTATCAATTGAATTTGTAAATTTTGTAATCCTTTGCACAAAAAGAAAAAGAAATAACCTTTTCTTTCTTTTCTCCTGGTTTGCTTCTGATATTAGGTAAACTTGTTTGTACTCGTACATTTGAAATCTTCGTATAATTTATATTCTTTAACAAGAGGAATCTGTTGAGGCATTCATACGTATAGGAAGTAGAAACGTGAATCTTATAGTCTGTGTTTGGATAATTATTCATTTTCCTCTGAAATTGCAGGGAACTGGTGGAAGACCTGGCTTTGGGCGTGGCGCTGGAGGTTTTGGTGCACCTCCACCAAGTTCTAGTTTCTCTTAAGTTTGTGTTTCGGATGTGATTGTTGTTTGTTATGTTAGGTATTTGGATGTTGCAGTGATTGACTTCCTTGTTATGGGACCTATTCAAATAGGGATACATTTCTACAATTTTGGCATATCTGGATTTTCACTCGTCTTTTTTTGGAGTTCTATTCAAGTATTTAATCAAGTGTTTCCTTCTTGTTCGTTTAGTTTCTTCTCTCAATTGAATGCCTTCATAATGGCATTTTGGTTTGCAATTCAGCATTCTTTTAACCGAGTCTGGATGGT
Organism: Eustoma russellianum; assembly: GCA_036186865.1. Taxonomy (NCBI): domain Eukaryota; kingdom Viridiplantae; phylum Streptophyta; class Magnoliopsida; order Gentianales; family Gentianaceae; genus Eustoma; species Eustoma russellianum. The sequence continues at coordinate 32,112,761 of AP025069.1, read as the reverse complement.
ATTCTTTGGTCAAGATGACAAATCATGTAGAAAAATTCAAGCAGACTAAGTTGACGCGATGGTCCTCACTGAGCCATACCATACTTGTACCTGTCGTTCATGTCGTTCTTGGGTCTGGCTGACTGTCAGATTTCGCTTTATCCAACCTAACAGAAGTCTCTTTGGCTCTTAAGTGTTCCAGTCTTCCATAATTAAAATCTTACTTTCGAACAGCATAAATCCTAAATTACTATGGTACAAGTTGGTAGGGAATAAGATGGTAATAAGTGATCTGTGCCAGTGGAAGCATGGGAGCTGATTTGTTCTCTTGTTCATTCTTTTCGTGACTTCACAAAGTTGACAGGTCGGCACAAGTGAGGTAGAGATCGAGAAGCCGTTGTGCAGGTAGAAAGTCGTTTCATAGTAATTCGACAATGTTGTAGCTAAACTACAAACTGGAGGGTGAATGGCAAACAAAATGGAACAGCTTAAAAGAGAGTAGCAAAATCCTTAGAAAATTCTGTTGTGATATATCATGTTTGAATGATTGCAAAATGCATATGTGAGCATGTATGTGTGTAACGTTTAAAGTATATGTGTGCATGAGATTGAATGTGAAATTGATTGAATGAATCAAGATTGAACAAGTTTGATTAAGATCATGAGATTGAACTTGGCCAATTCAATCACATGTCTAAATCAATACATGTTCAAACTGATCTTAGATGATATATATGCCAATACATGTTAATTATATGTTCTAACCAAGCCTTGAAGTCACATGACTTACAATATAAGGCAAATTGCTCGGTTTAGTATTCTATTGCAGGTTTTGGTTCATATCTTGGGCAAATGAACTCCAAATTGAGTGATTCAAAAGCCCACATGATCCTTATTCAGTTTAGAATCTAATTGGCTGAGGAAAAGCATGCTTGACACGGATAAAAATGGACTTGACACGATGGTGAAGCTTATTGATCTTTATAAGGGTTATTTTGGTAATTTCACCATTTGGACTTCTCATTCTTATTTGGTCTTCTTCCAACGGATTTATATGATCATATGACACATTTATATGTCATGTCACACCATGGCAAAAATGAATCTGGAGCAGCACCATGTCTAGGTTCATCCTAGGACAAAATTCCTATTTTTGTGCTAAGGGGTATTCTGGTCTCTTCACTTGCCAATGGATCTTCCAACGTGTTATATATTGTTTATATGATGTTTATATGTGTTTATGTCACATATGGTACGTGCCCTATATTTATGGAAACGGGCAGCATGGTATCTCAATTGGAATTCTTATGTTATGGTTATCACATCTATGGTTTTCTTGGAATTCTTGGTATTCTTCATATGGTTTTCTATGCTACATGTTGAAGACATAAATGACTATATATTATATGTGTTCACACGGTTATTTGGCACACAAATCATGTTCAAATTTTCAGATTTTGAACAAGACAAGGCAAGTTGAAATAAATCCTATTTTGGTGTTGATTTCAAATGGCTATTCTTGCATATGTTACAAACGGCTATCTTGGTTCAAAATGGAGTAAAATTTCGTATGGTATATGGTCAAGATTCAAATTATAATGTGTGACAAAAACAAGTCCTACAATGTAGCAAATTTGAAGCAAAAGTCTCTCAACCAAGAAGGATATGCAACGGCTATATGAAGACCAAGTCAAGCTGAATTCTCTCTATCTTTTAGCCTACATTCAAACGGCTATATATGATTCAAATGGTGAAGACTTATTCTCAAACAAACTTGGTTGATATCTAACTATATTTGAACTATTCTCCAATGCCTTGATTGTAGGCATACCAACGTTCACTTAACATTCGAAATAAGGAGCTGAATTTGTTCAAAAACACACGCAAATTTGCTGCATACATGGCAAGTTATTTACACGTGGAAATTGCTGATTGGAGCTGCCTTTTAAATATTCAAATGGAGCTGTTTTTCCACCTCAACTCCAACGTCTATAATGGATAAAATGAAGGATAGAAATTCAGGTTGAAAGACCAATTCAAAGCATCAAAAGATCAACTTCAATTTGAAAGTCAAATGGATAGCTAAAAAGGTGCTGAATTTTCTCCATTCTTCAACCATGCCAACGTCTATATTGAGGAGCCTTTAGGCTGTCCTCTTGGCTATAAATAGCACCAAAGATGAAGAGTGAAGACACACCAACGAAAGCAACAAAGAAAGCAAGCAAGACAATTAGCTCTTTGTCTTCATTCTTCTCTTCTTCTCTTCTATATTGAAGAACACATTTGCAGCAAGCTTTATGATTGTATAGTTCTTCAATTCTTGTTATTTCAACACCTTTCAAACGTGATATTGTAAAGGAGAAGCTGGTGTATAAAGCTTACTCCTTAGAGGTGAGCAAAAGGTGAAAAGGTGCAAAGGTGCAAAGGTGATACAAACTAGGTGTTTTGGTGAAGTCTCTTGAAGAAGTTGGTGAAAAGCTTCTTCCTTTGACTTTGTAAGGTGATATTTGTGTTTGGTGTTTAGTGAAATCCAAGAGAAGGTGTCTCTTGGGACTGGAGTAGGTCACATTGACCGAACCAGGATAATTCCTTGTGTTCTCTACTTATTTCCTGCACTTACTGTTTTCTGGCTGAGAATTACACTAACTTGGCACGTATAATTGAACAGGCAAACAATCTTAGAATTGCATGAATTTTGGATATATTATACTTCAATGTGTTAGCTTTCATTAGCCGCAAGAATCACTAAATTCTAAGGTGTTTAGCTCATTCAAATCGTCTTCACAAAATTGTTGCTACATTCTGTGAACAATTCTGACCAGTGTGCAAACTTGTGCAATTTGAATAGGCTATCCTTCGAATCTTGGAGTGAGCCTTATATCAAATTAAACTAGACATCTTGAGGTTTAATTTGACATAAGATTCATCAAAATAGCACGGGTAGATTTTAAGATATCATTGTTTGAAGTTAAGCTAACATTCTGCCTGAAACTGCCAGAATTGCACACTTTTCTTATCTTGCTTATTTGAACGTGCTAACTTGTTTAGAATTGTCTGAAATTTTTATGACATACCATAAACATTCTAAACTTGATCTCTGCCAAGTTTGAGAGTTTGCACAGGTGTATAAGTGATTCAACCAAAGCACTCAAAACGGTGAACTATTTCTGGAAATTTCAGAACCTGAGGTTAAAGAGGCAAAGGGGTCTTCAAACAAGTTTTTGAAGGTAATTATAGTGTAATTTCCGCTAATCCACTATTCACCCCCCCCCTCTAGTGGTGCTATACAGGTCCAACAAGTGGTATCAGAGCAAGGTTGAGCACCATATTCTTATTTGAGCTGAAAACTGTTTACACTCCAAGTTGCAAAGTTGCTGGAAATTTTCTGGTTGTCTTATATTCTTCATATTTGGTATCTACAACAAGGTGACACTTTCTTTCCTTCTTACAAGTGTTTTAAACGTTTTCTCACACACTAAGAAGCATGTCTAAGTCACACATGAAAATAGAATTAGAAGGCATGTCCACACAAAGACCACCTCTTTTTGATGGAGAAAACTTTAGTCATTGGAAACTTAGGATGAAATTGTTCTTAATGGCTATTGACATAGACTTGTGGTCTATCATTGAAGATGGACCTTATGTGCCTACTAAGCATGTTATAATTGAAGGCTTATCACAAGTAGTTGAGAAATATAGAAAAGATTGGAGTGATGAAGATAAAAAGAAAATGAGTCTTAATGCTAAAGCAATGCAATTGTTGTTGAATGGTTTAAGTAGGAGTGAATCTGCCTATGTCTCTTCATGTTCAAGTGCAAAGGATATGTGGAAATGTCTTGAAATGAAGCATGAAGGAACTAATCAAGTAAAGGAATCAAAGATTAACATGTTAATGACTACACTTGAAACATTCCATTTACTGCCAAATGAATCAATTGTTGATATGGATTTAAGGCTTACAAACTTATACAACTCCCTTGAATCCCTTGGTAAAACGTTTTTGATGAAAGAAAAAGTGCAAAAAGTTTTGAGAAGTTTGCCAATTGAATGGGATGCCAAAGTTAGTGCCATTGAAGAAAGCAAAGATCTTTCTCAAATAAAACTTGATGAATTGATAGGTTCTTTAAAAGTTTATGAAAACAAGTTGAATATAAGAAAGGCTGAAACTAGTAACAAGTCTAAATCACTTGCATTTGTAACAAATGAACCCGAATCATCTAATCAAGCCGAGTATGAAAGTGATGATGAAAGTGATGAAGAAGACATAATGTTGTTAGCTAGGCGTTTAAGGAAGTTTTTCAAGAAAAGACCAACTAAAAGACAAGCAAAATCAGCCGCCCCTATCAATGTGAAATCTAACAAACAAGATGGCAAATGGTATGATAAAGAACTTAAGTGTTATGAATGTGGCAAACAAGGACACATCTCATATGATTGTCCAAACAAGAACAAAAACCGTGACATGGATGAAAAGACAAGGACAAAAACTAGAGTAGAACCTATGCAAAGGAGGAAGAAAGTTCTCAAGGCAAGCACTTGGGATGACACATCTTCATCCGAATCCGAGGAGGAATCTGAAGTTGCACAAACATGTTTGGCTTCAAAGTCTACAAATGAGGTAACATTCGATTCTGATTCCGAATGTGATTTTACTCAAGATGAATTGTTGGATGAATTAGAAAAGTTGCATAATAGATATAAGAAGCTATCCAAGGAGAAGAAAAGAATAGTTGAGGAGAAGAACAAGTTGGAGACGTCTAACTTGAATCTAACTTCTCAACTAGAAGTTCTTCAACTTGAATCATCTAACACTATTAGTTCAATGCAAAATCAGATCAAGGAACTTAAGAACAAACATGAAAATGTGCAATGTGTGCAATGTGTTGATTACAACGTTTTAAAGTCTAAATTACATGAAATACAAACTGAATTTGAATCATTGAAAGCATGCAACCTAGACTTGAACAAATCTTTAGAACAATTTAAGAATGGTTCCAACATGTTAGACACTCTTATTGCATCTCAAAAGCATGGAAATGACAAACAAGGTCTTGGATATGTTAAAGAAGCTGGATACACACCTAAGGAAACAACATTTGTATCATCTTCAACCAACATGAAATATAGGCCAAATGCATCTAGAAATGAACCTATTCTGCCCACACCACCTTCATCACAAAGATTGCAAAATGCATCAACATATAGGAAGGTAAATACACCTAGAAACCATGCTTACATGTATACAAGAATGCCTAAACAAAGTAGTATGAAATCTGCTCAAGTTATGCCTTATATGCAACAACATGCTTATGTGAAGAACATGACATACTCTAGGCCTAAATTCAATGCTTATACACGGCCAAGATATAACTCATATACATGGCAACATTCAAATGCATATAGAACTTACAATGCTTATCCAACTAGACATAAATGTGCAGCCCCTTTTCCATCATATTCTATGTATCAAAATCCACTATTTGTTCATTATATGCAACATGATTTTAACATTTCAAAACCAAGAAAGGTTGTTCAAGTTTGGGTACCTAAAGGTACACTAACATGAACTTAACTTGTCTAACCTTGATAGGACCCAAAATCAAAGGGTACCTAAGTTGTTATTTACATTTGTAGGTACATAACATCAAAGAAAGACAAGTTGCTGGTTATAACAACAAAGAAGATGAAAAGAACAAAACCAATTGGATAGTCGATAGTGGTTGCTCAAGACATATGACGGGCAACAAACATTTGTTTAGCACACTTAAAAACGTTGCAAAAGGTGGCAAAGTTACCTTTGGAGACAACAACCAAGGTCAAATAATTGGCAAAGGCAAGGTTGGTGACCCAAACAAGTTTGAGATCAAAAACGTCCTACCTGTAAGTAACACCAAATCAAACTCTTGAAATGCATGAAGTTCAAACTCCCCCTACACAAGAACGCAATGAAGAAAATGTGCCTAACCAACCTATTGAACATCATGAACCTATTGAAGATGCACAACCAAGTAATTGGTGGCAAATAAGAGATAAACAAAAGCATCCTCAAGAACTTATAATAGGAGATGTAAATCAAGGGGTTAGAACACGTAGGCAAATAGATCCTAATGAATATGATCAATGGCATGCACTTATATCCCAAATTGAACCTAAGAATGTGAATGATGCCTTAAACGATACATATTGGATAGATGCAATGCATGAAGAGTTAAACCAATTTGGAAGAAACAATGTGTGGGATTTAGTACCTAAACCCGAGGATAAATCAATCATTGGAACTAAATGGGTGTTTAGGAACAAAATGAACGAACAAGGGGTTGTAGTAAGAAATAAGGCAAGACTTGTAGCTCAAGGATATAATCAAGAAGAGGGTATTGATTACGATGAAACATTTGCCCCCGTAGCAAGATTAGAATCCATACGCCTCTTATTAGCTTTTGCATGTTATAGTAACATCAAACTATTCCAAATGGATGTTAAGAGTGCATTCTTAAATGGCTATATCCAAGAAGAAGTTTTTGTTAAACAACCACCAGGCTTTGAAGATCCAAAGAACCCTAATCATGTATATAAACTTAAGAAAGCCTTATATGGTTTGAAACAAGCCCCCCGTGCATGGTATGAAAGATTTGCCAACTTTTTACTAAGTAACAACTTTCAAAGAGGAACCATAGATAGTACCTTATTCTTGAAAAAGAAAGACAAAGATCTGCTTGTAATACAAATATATGTAGATGACATAATCTTTGGTTCAACTAATCCTAACTTAGTAAAAGACTTTGAAGATTGTATGAAGTCTGAGTTTGAAATGTCTATGGTTGGTGAATTAAACTATTTCTTAGGCTTGCAAATAAAACAAACATCAAGTGGTATACATATCAATCAAGCCAAATACATAAGAGATATGATGAAGAAATTCAACTTTGAAAACTTGAAACCATCTCCAACACCAATGTGTACTTCAACAAAATTAGACAAAGATGAAAATGGTGTTGCATTTGATGAAAAACTATATAGGTCTATGATTGGTTCATTGCTATATCTAACTGCTAGTAGACCTGATATTATGTTTTGCAGTATGTATGTGTGCGAGATTTCAAAGTATGCCTAAGTTGTCACACTTTAAAGCTGTAAAAAGAATATTTAGATATCTTCAACATACACCGACATTAGGCTTATGGTATGATAGACAATCTAGTCTAAGTCTACATGCATATTCAGATGCAGATTATGGTGGATGTAGAGTAGATAGAAAGAGCACTAGTGGAACATGTCAATTCCTAGGAAACTCACTAATATCTTGGTTTTCAAAGAAACAATCTAGTGTTGCACTTTCTACTACTGAAGCGGAATATATGGCTTTAAGTCTATGTTGTACTCAATTATTATGGATTAAACAACAACTTTCAGACTTTGAAATACAAGTAAATAATATCCCCATCTATTGTGATAGTACAAGTGCTATAAATTTGTCTAAAAACCCTGTACTACACTCTAAGGCAAAGCATATAGAAGTACGTTATCATTTTCTCCGTGATCATGTTACTCTTGGACATATACACATTGAACATGTTAGAACTGATAAACAAGTAGCTGACATATTCACTAAACCCCTTAATCAAGCTATCTTTGAGCATTTACGTGCAAGACTTGGATTAATTGCTTACAACTGACTACTACAGTCTTTTGCATAATTTACAAAATTAAGGGGGAGAGAGAAACATATATGTATATCATGTTAAAGGTCATGTTAAGGGAGAGATATATGTAGGGAGAGATATATGTATATCATGTTGAGAGAGAAAAATATATGTATATTGAGAGAGAAAAATATATGTATATCATGTTAAGGGGGAGATAACACACATTAAGGGGGAGATAACACATACATTAAGGTTTAGAGAAGCTTACACTTGATTTATACATTAAGGTTTAGAGAAGCTTACACTTGATTTAGATGCTTAATATACACATATGTGGGGTAATTTTGCAAATCATCAAAAGGGGGAGATTGTTGTGATATATCATGTTTGAATGATTGCAAAATGCATATGTGAGCATGTATGTGTGTAACGTTTAAAGTATATGTGTGCATGAGATTGAATGTGAAATTGATTGAATGAATCAAGATTGAACAAGTTTGATTAAGATCATGAGATTGAACTTGGCCAATTCAATCACATGTCTAAATCAATACATGTTCAAACTGATCTTAGATGATATATATGCCAATACATGTTAATTATATGTTCTAACCAAGCCTTGAAGTCACATGACTTACAATATAAGGCAAATTGCTCGGTTTAGTATTCTATTGCAGGTTTTGGTTCATATCTTGGGCAAATGAACTCCAAATTGAGTGATTCAAAAGCCCACATGATCCTTATTCAGTTTAGAATCTAATTGGCTGAGGAAAAGCATGCTTGACACGGATAAAAATGGACTTGACACGATGGTGAAGCTTATTGATCTTTATAAGGGTTATTTTGGTAATTTCACCATTTGGACTTCTCATTCTTATTTGGTCTTCTTCCAACGGATTTATATGATCATATGACACATTTATATGTCATGTCACACCATGGCAAAAATGAATCTGGAGCAGCACCATGTCTAGGTTCATCCTAGGACAAAATTCCTATTTTTGTGCTAAGGGGTATTCTGGTCTCTTCACTTGCCAATGGATCTTCCAACGTGTTATATATTGTTTATATGATGTTTATATGTGTTTATGTCACATATGGTACGTGCCCTATATTTATGGAAACGGGCAGCATGGTATCTCAATTGGAATTCTTATGTTATGGTTATCACATCTATGGTTTTCTTGGAATTCTTGGTATTCTTCATATGGTTTTCTATGCTACATGTTGAAGACATAAATGACTATATATTATATGTGTTCACACGGTTATTTGGCACACAAATCATGTTCAAATTTTCAGATTTTGAACAAGACAAGGCAAGTTGAAATAAATCCTATTTTGGTGTTGATTTCAAATGGCTATTCTTGCATATGTTACAAACGGCTATCTTGGTTCAAAATGGAGTAAAATTTCGTATGGTATATGGTCAAGATTCAGATTATAATGTGTGACAAAAACAAGTCCTACAATGTAGCAAATTTGAAGCAAAAGTCTCTCAACCAAGAAGGATATGCAACGGCTATATGAAGACCAAGTCAAGCTGAATTCTCTCTATCTTTTAGCCTACATTCAAACGGCTATATATGATTCAAATGGTGAAGACTTATTCTCAAACAAACTTGGTTGATATCTAACTATATTTGAACTATTCTCCAATGCCTTGATTGTAGGTATACCAACGTTCACTTAACATTCGAAATAAGGAGCTGAATTTGTTCAAAAACACACGCAAATTTGCTGCATACATGGCAAGTTATTTACACGTGGAAATTGCTGATTGGAGCTGCCTTTTAAATATTCAAATGGAGCTGTTTTTCCACCTCAACTCCAACGTCTATAATGGATAAAATGAAGGATAGAAATTCAGGTTGAAAGACCAATTCAAAGCATCAAAAGATCAACTTCAATTTGAAAGTCAAATGGATAGCTAAAAAGGTGCTGAATTTTCTCCATTCTTCAACCATGCCAACGTCTATATTGAGGAGCCTTTAGGCTGTCCTCTTGGCTATAAATAGCACCAAAGATGAAGAGTGAAGACACACCAACGAAAGCAACAAAGAAAGCAAGCAAGACAATTAGCTCTTTGTCTTCATTCTTCTCTTCTTCTCTTCTATATTGAAGAACACATTTGCAGCAAGCTTTATGATTGTATAGTTCTTCAATTCTTGTTATTTCAACACCTTTCAAACGTGATATTGTAAAGGAGAAGCTGGTGTATAAAGCTTACTCCTTAGAGGTGAGCAAAAGGTGAAAAGGTGCAAAGGTGCAAAGGTGATACAAACTAGGTGTTTTGGTGAAGTCTCTTGAAGAAGTTGGTGAAAAGCTTCTTCCTTTGACTTTGTAAGGTGATATTTGTGTTTGGTGTTTAGTGAAATCCAAGAGAAGGTGTCTCTTGGGACTGGAGTAGGTCACATTGACCGAACCAGGATAATTCCTTGTGTTCTCTACTTATTTCCTGCACTTACTGTTTTCTGGCTGAGAATTACACTAACTTGGCACGTATAATTGAACAGGCAAACAATCTTAGAATTGCATGAATTTTGGATATATTATACTTCAATGTGTTAGCTTTCATTAGCCGCAAGAATCACTAAATTCTAAGGTGTTTAGCTCATTCAAATCGTCTTCACAAAATTGTTGCTACATTCTGTGAACAATTCTGACCAGTGTGCAAACTTGTGCAATTTGAATAGGCTATCCTTCGAATCTTGGAGTGAGCCTTATATCAAATTAAACTAGACATCTTGAGGTTTAATTTGACATAAGATTCATCAAAATAGCACGGGTAGATTTTAAGATATCATTGTTTGAAGTTAAGCTAACATTCTGCCTGAAACTGCCAGAATTGCACACTTTTCTTATCTTGCTTATTTGAACGTGCTAACTTGTTTAGAATTGTCTGAAATTTTTATGACATACCATAAACATTCTAAACTTGATCTCTGCCAAGTTTGAGAGTTTGCACAGGTGTATAAGTGATTCAACCAAAGCACTCAAAACGGTGAACTATTTCTGGAAATTTCAGAACCTGAGGTTAAAGAGGCAAAGGGGTCTTCAAACAAGTTTTTGAAGGTAATTATAGTGTAATTTCCGCTAATCCACTATTCACCCCCCCTCTAGTGGTGCTATACAGGTCCAACAAATTCCCCTCTTCTGTTAGTTGTCACCTGATAATTAATCGTATTTCCCAAATTATTATTTTTTCATGTGAATTTATGTTTTAAGATATTTCAACGAGTGTCCAAAAGCACCTGAGATGAATCGCAAGAAATTTTCTGTGGGGGAATAAGAGATGAACCCCAAAAGAAAGCATGGGTCTCATGGTAGGATATATGTCGGCCTAAAAATAAAGGAGGTTTGTGTTTATTTGACCTTATGGTTTGGAATAAAGCACTCTTGTTAGCACTTATGGAACATAAAGAGAAAGAAAGATTCGTTTTGGGTTCGCTGGATTCATCACTTTTATAAGTTCCAAAATATAATATGACATCACCAAGTTAAGCCTACTTATTCAGTTTTCATGAAAAATATACGGCATATCAGGGACCTCCTCCTTGATTATTTTGGTGACATTTCTGCATGTGAAACCGAACTTCATAGAGTTGCTACTCATGTGTATATGGTAATGCAATTGAATGACACTTAGAGTAGGTTTTTAGTGATTGTATGCTCTACATCTTGGGCAGTGTAATTTTAAATGTAATGATCCTGTTTTTGATCATTGGTTAAATGAAATTTTTACAACTTAACAAAAAAAATATATATTTTATTTACATTAGGTTGAAAAGTTAGATACAATAATATTTTTTTAAAAAAAGTACAATATATAAGACGTCCGTATTAAAAATGAAACTGTCACCAGGCCGCAAAAATTCAAGACAGAAGTAAACAGAAGTTTCAGAGCACAACCTTTCCAAATTGCCAGGCGGCAGCCGTTGTCCTTATGATATGTAACCACTGGAAACTCAACGGTTTCACCAGCTCCTCCGCACGAGCTACCACATTGAGGCCCAGACACATTCTTCTGAAGAACTGTCTCAAAAATTTCAATTGAACAGATTATATGAGGAATGACGAGTCAACCTAATGGCGACAGGATCGGCAAGGAAAAGATCTAACAGGAAATCAAATCCGAACTCTCAGTCTTCACAGAATTCCATGTCATACCCGGCTCCTTCATTTCGTCCTAATTACAGAAAAATCATTTTGATAAGTTCCCTCGCTTTGATCGGGTGCATGACAGTTTTGTATACAAGTTCATGGAGCTCGCACAGTGTGTCAGAATCAAATGTGGAGTCTAGTAGCCTTTACACAATTGAGGTGGTCAATGAATTTCCTCACGACCCCGATGCCTTTACCCAGGTTCTTGTTCTAAAGATTTAATTTTCCAGTCTGTAGAAGCTACAAATTGGTATGCTTTTGCACCCTTTAGATTTGCTTTTTTTTATATATATATTATTGATCTTGTATCTGCTTAAGGGTTGTCGATTATAGAGGAAAATGAATTTGAGCTCAGGATAAATGGATTTCTAACTTTTTTTTTCGACTTATTTGGGACTGGATTGTATGCACAATTTTGTGGGATTTATTTGTTTTAGTAGCTTATGGCCTAGGTTATTGGAGGGGTCTCTGATTTTGAAAAAATAAAATAAAAAATTCAATGTCCTTTTCTTGCCTGTCTGCCCTCGGCTCATTGGAACTATGGGCTTGTGGTGACTTGTTTGTCAATCCTCTGTGCGTATGTGGCTTTGTGTCTATTTTAATCAATCAAATTGGTCAAAAGCATAGTTCTTGGAGATTGAAAATAGAGTTTCTGGGTACCTCTATCACCTTCGCAAAATGATATTATCTTTTTATTAATTATTGTGTATCAGGGGCTTCTGTATGCTGAACAGGATATTCTATTTGAGTCGACTGGCCTAGAAGGACATGTGAGTTGTCACCTGGACCTTTTTATTGTGAATATTACCATAATTACCTGTTGCGTTCCCAGGTCCTGCTCTGTATCTTGAGCTTCCAGTTATCTTGTTTGGGTCATTGACAGTCTTTTTGGCTCAAAGGTTCACTCCTTTTGAACTTATAAAATAACAATCTTCATGTCTGTAAATGCAGTCATCTGTGCGAAAAGTTTCTCTACAGTCTGGAGAGGTATGAAAATATCAACTCTAACCTCACTTTAAATTTCAGAAAAATTTGCATTCAAGGTGCTAAAGCAACCTATGATCCGGTTTGGAACAGGCCCTTTTTGTTTTTTCTGCACATATTCCTGAACTTTACAAAAACATAACTGGAGGAAATATTATATCCGGCAAGAAAGTTTCTTTATTTTTGTTTGGCAGTGCCTCATTAGGATCTAGGATCTAGGATCTGGAAAGTCTATGTTGGTTGGATTCTTTGAAATATCTGAGTCAAATTTGTTAATGTCTTTCCTGATCTTATGATAAGTGGCTGAAGATCGGGCTTTTGCAGGTTCTCTCCCTTTACCAAATGAATGCTTCATATTTTGGAGAGGGTTTGACTCTCATTGGTGACAGGTTGGTTATCAAAATCTTAGTTTCTATTAAACTAGGACAAAGGAAGAATCAGTGATAGCCATTGTGTCAGCTTCTTTATATCAAAAAGTTTGATGGTTGCTGAAGCCTTTATCCACTACGTGAAAGTATTTTTTGACATTCAGTTTGTTATTATTGTAATTAGTCTTCAACGCAAAAAAAATAAAATAAATTGTTCGTATTTAGTGTAGGCAGTAGTATACTCGTCTACTAGTGGTGGTGATGGTAGACGTAGTATTCTTGTTCTTCTTTCATTTTGATGGTTTCTGTTATTGTTCTAAGATATCCTTTTTCTGACGTTATCTTTTCATTTTTTAAGCTTGGTTTAGCAATCTCTTGTACCAAAGATTTTTAAGTCGTAGGTAGTATGTAGATTTTAAAGATTTTGTAGGTTTGTGCCTGCTCCTCGATCCATTTACTGATCATGTTTATGTCCATTGTAGGTTGTTTCAAGTAACGTGGCTGCAGAAAATTGGTTTTATCTATGACCGAAATAATTTCAGCAAGGTTTGCTTATTCTTTTACTAACTCATCTATTTTTTATTTGCTGTTCCTGCTATGATTTGCCTTATCACTGATATGGGTGACAATTTGCTTGAAGCTGTATTTCTGTTGTACTCTACAATTTAGGTTCTATTTTACTGTTTACTGCCCTCTGTTTCTGTGAGAATGAATGTGAACTCATAAGCTTATGTTGTCCAAGTAAACATAATTTCTGATTTCTATGAATTTCTGCGTTTTACTTTCGAATTACAATAAAGAAAACGGTTGTCCTGTGTTCTTTTGTTGGGGAATTTCTATTTGAATTTTCTTCAATACAATAACAACAATCAAGACTTTTTCCCATTATATGAGGTCGACCACATGGATCAATCATTTATCTTGTGCTTTATTTATTTGATTATTTTTTAGTCATAGCCTAAATCTACCCTTCTTATGTGTCTCCTAATACCTAATGCATAATATGCGCCTTTATAATACGCATCTTTAGAAAATGTCATATCATCTCAACCATGATTCCTGCCTAAATACTTCAAATTCTCACTTAAATCTTATACCCTCTACATGAAATCTGTTACATGAATCAACTGTCTCCACTGTGCTTGGTCACTGACCATATGGTTCCCAATTGTCATATAAGTTGTATCCTTTCTTATTGTCTTTCTCTATATCTTCAATATCAGGTGCAATTTTATATGATATGAAAGAACCAAAACAAGAACAATAATAGAAGAACAAAAAAACAATAAAAAGATACCATTCTGTACATATCTTCTTGCTCTCCAAATATTTTTTAGATGGCTATAATGGACCGGATAGAGAATTTTAGGGCTTAATGATAAGATGTATATAAGTGCTTTAGAACTTTCAAGGGCCAAATTTCAAGTTTGAATATGCTGGAAATTAAGGGAGGTGAAGTATGAAAATAGGCATCGTATGTGCACTTTCCTGTGGGTGGAAGTACTAACAAGATGAAATGAAGGTTTTTGAAATACATGCTCTTGCGCTAACTTGAAAAACTGAAAACAGTAAGGTATCGCTGCTGTAACATTCATTCAATACAATCTACTAATGCAGTTTCAGAAGTTCACTCATGAAATGCAAGATGGCTGGGGTTTGGCGACTGATGGTGAAATTCTGTTTGGCAGTGATGGAACTTCCGCATTATATCAAATTGATCCGCACACATTTAAAGGTCCGTTCATGTGGAAGAGCAAGTGAGTTTTACTGTTTGAATCTTTCTTACTGAAGTATTTGCAGACAAGGAATTTCTTTCTCATGTTGCAATTCTGGTGTCTATAATATTTCCTATTCCAATCGCATACTTAAAAAGTTGAATATCATGCATATTGCCACATACATTTTGTAATATGTTCTGCAATTTTCTATTTGGCTTCCTTATATCACAAAACCTAGTAATTACCCCAGAGTTCCTATACTGTTCAATATGCAGTTACAAGGAAACAGATTGTGAAATATAATGGACGTGAAGTATCAAATCTCAATGAGCTAGAGTTTATTAATGGCCAAGTCTGGGCAAACGTTTGGCAGGTATAAACTCATTTCCTGTCATGGTTATTCTTAGGTTGTATTCTTTTGATGCTAGAGTTAATTTACCGGAGCATGGTTATCTATATATGATGCGCCATCAAGAAGCCTAACGAGAACATGAGAAGAGAGTGTTCCATACTAAGATTTGTTTGCATGTTTTTTGGAGTTTTAAATTGTAATTGGGTCCTTTTTTTTAAAGAACCATTAGAGCCGGCAACCTAGGTTTACTCCACTTGACTTTTTAATATCACCTGTTGTTTATTTTAGTTTATTTTATTAGGATAATTAGATAGGAAAGTTTCTTTCTTGTTTGTTAAGTTTTGGTAGTTTTTAAGTCTTATAAGACATCTTAGACATTATTTTCAGAAACCCCTTTCATCAAGATAAGTAGAGAAAATCAACTCAAGTTTTGGTAGTTTTGTCAACTCAAGTTTCAGTTTTGAATTCAATCAATTTTTTAAACACGAATTGTAATCTGAATTCATCCTCCAACTTGTTCAAGAAACTTTTAAGAGCCTTAGTAAGAAGGTTGTTGATCAAATGAGGGTTGATCAACGCAGATGAACATCAGATCTTGCGAAGCCAAAGGGTCTAACAAGGTTCTTTGTTTTTATCATTATTATTCGTGTTCTTCAAGTGTGTTTTGTGTCTTTTCGTGAGTCTTCAATTTTTTTGCTATCTTGAGGTCTTTTGAGAGCATATGATTCTATATAATTCATATGAACGTATTCTCCTGTTCTTCATAACGTCAAAAGAAAAACATAGAGAATTCAGCCGTTGGAAATTGCACCGACATTCCATTTGATTCAGCCGCTTCTAGCCTTTTCATTTGGATATTTCGCTTCAGTTTAGCGCGTCATATAAAAAAAATCTGCTTCGGATTGCGTCCAGCAGCCGCCATTCCATTTCGCTGCTTTCATTTTTTTCATTTGGATCTTTCCGCTTCAGTTCAGCGTCTGTTGAAAAAAAAAAGAACAATTTTGCCGCCAGAAATCAAGACCAGCACCCCATTTTGCTGCTTTCCTCAGAGTCCTCTTCTTTTTTGCTGTTTTGAATTGCGACAATTGTCAACAAAAACAATCTCTGTCAGTTTGAGAATATGGGCGGCCGAAGGACAAAAAGAAAGAGCAATTTAGCGTAAGTTTTGAGTCTTGCATCTTTCTTTGAATTCTTTGCATGTAATTTAGACTTTGCAGGTTTTAATTCTTCAAATCTTGAATACGTGCAGCCTTGTTTTCTTCATAAAAATGCCACCTTTTTTGCTTTAATCTTGTTACATTTAGACATTGTAGGTTGTTTGGTTATTGTGTTTGTTAATTGTTGTCAATTTTGCTTAAAAATTTTTAGGTATAATTTTTTGATTGTTGTTGTCCATCTTGACTAATTTTTCAGCCACATTTAAACAAGCGTACAACATTGAAAGAAAATCATAACCTACTTCTTTTGGTTTTTGACCCCACAAAAAGGAAAGTTTCGGCCAGGGAAAAAAGATAAGGAACAATTTGGCCAGATCAGAAAATTCGGCCAGCAGTCCTGCCAAATTTTTGAGTCCCAAAATTGCCCACTTCAGAAAATTCAAGAAACATTCCGCTTGACCCTAACCAAAGCTACACATACTTGCGCTAAAAATTTTTTGCACTCATATCTTGAGTACATTTTGGTGATATTTAGCTTTATCATTTGACCATTCAAACTAAGAGTTGTCAAAGCAACCGTTTAGTGTTGTATTCAGCCATTCTACATACTAGCAGTGTTATTTTTCTTTGAATCCATTCTTGCATATATACTTGTGTCTCCATGTGTGATCTTGTTGCAGCTTGAGACCCTTCAAGAAAAGAAAAGAAAAGACGTTAAAACAGTCTTGGGAAATCAAATTCACAACTTGTTTGGTTTCGATTAGTTCAATCCATTTGAGCAATTGAAAATAAGTTGAGAGGTAAAGAACTTTGAGTGGTGAGACTATTTAAGGGGAGGTAAAAGTTAATTTTTGAGTGAATCAACACATTAGTATGGAAATGCAGAAAATAAAGTTTTTGATTTTTACTAATGTAATCCTCTCTTTGGTTGATTTCAGACGTTAAAGAGATGACTAACTATACCCATTTGTATCAAATTGGAGCACCCTCGTGGTTTAAAGAAAAACGAGACATGCAACAATTTTTTCAAACCCCATGAAGATTATAAAGTGCTTAAAACAATTTAGGGATTTAAGTTCGTCAAAAGAAACATTTTGGAACTGAGAGAGCGTAGAAACAATTTGGTCTTCTTAAGACCTATGGGTAAGTCATTGACTTGGCGAAGTAACATGATATCAATCTTTTTCTCAAGAACATTTAACAGTAGTAGAATATTACAATGGTCTATCTGATGCTTATATTGAATAAGAATATTGCTAATCAAACGCATAATGTGAGAATTAAGAAACTTGATTACATATATTATCTTGCATATGCAAAAAAGTTGTCACGTAATAAAAAGAAAGAAATACATGAGCTTCGACTTCAAATGCAAAAACTTAAGGAACAAATGATTGCTTTAAATTCTTGTATACATGATGCCAAAGTTTTGGAGGATAAGCATGAATTTGTGCTGACCTATATATTATTGATCATGATTTGCATTCTTTTGCTCCTGATGTGCATGAGGTTGTAGATGAATTGCAAGCAGAAGATGATGATGATGTGCATAAGACTCTTGTTTATGAAGCTGAAATTGAGCACAAAAAAAAATCTATGGTTATAAGTGTAGATGAAATGCAAGAGATTAACACAAACATGTTGTTTAAAATTTTACTGCCTAATTCACTGCTATCTTTGCTTGTCTATGACCTTCTATTATTTTAGGATGATGGGATTCAAAACAAAACGATAGACAACACTGATACACCATTAACGATTTTGCTTAACGCTAGATATTCTTTTGTTCTGTGGATTGCTTTTAAAGGTTATATGGATCCAACATGATATTTCTTTCCAAAAGCCTTGATTTGTATGCATATATGTTTAAGTACTTACATGGTTTTTGAGTTCATTTAGGTTATCTTTTTTGATCCGGGAGCATGAATATGCATGTATAAAACTTCGAGCCATGGACTAGTGTTTAAAGTATATGTTAGCTTTCAAAGTTTATTACCCTTTCGAGCATGTATCAAAGTGAATGTTTTTCTTGGATTTTGAATTTCTCTTCGAAAAAGAACAGTTTGGTGAACAATTATGTAACAGGGAGAGCATAATTTACAAGTGCTCTATCTTAGTCCCATAAAGTGTTAAATATCATGCAATGTGTTGCCATACATTGTGTGTTGGTGCGTGTCCTGATGCATCCAAAACATGTTAAAAAGAGGCAAAACAAGTTCATCTAAAGCTTGGAGTTAAAGAGAAGATTGCTTTGAGTTTAAGTTTCTTTTGATCTTACCAAACATATTCTTTGTCATATTGATTTTTGACCTTGGTGGGGTTGGAAGTAAACTAGCTTTTTTGGAGTACCTTAGCTTTATGATTTCTTCTTTCCAAGCATATTCGTGGCAAAATTCTCTTTTCTAGTGTTATTTAGATTTGAAGACAAATCCTCTTGAAGGGGAGGGGAATGATGCTCTATCAAAAAGCCTAACAAGAGCGCGGATTAAGCTATTTTTTGACCCATTAGGAACGGCTGCCTAGGTTTACTCTAGTCAACTTTTTAATGTGTTTTATTATTTATTTTAGGTTATTTCATTAAGATAATTATATAGAAGAGTTCATTTCTTGTTGGTTAAGTTTTATTAGATTTTAACCGATAAATAGATCATCTTAGACATTATTTTCAGCATTCTTTTCATCAATACAAGTTAAGAAAATCGAGCCTTTATACTCACCAAAATTTGTCTGTGTGTTTTTTTTTTTTGAAGTTTGCCAACTCAAGCTTCGGCTTTTCAATTCAATTAATTCTTTGATTAGGAATTCTAATATGAAGTCATCCTGTTGGTTGTTCAAGAGGTTTTCTAAGGATCGTAAGAAGGCTGTTGATCAAATAAGGGTTGATCAATGTGGATAAACAGCCGGTCTAACCATGCTTGTCGCGAAACTGTGTTTATACAATGAGTCTAACAAGGTTCTTTGTTTTTATTGTTATTCTTCGTGTTCTTTATTTGTTCTTCATATTCTTCGTGTCTTTTTTGTTAGTCTTCAATTTTTTGTTATCAAGAGGTCTTTTGGGAGCGTGTGATTCTGCTAAGCCGCATCAATATATCTACTGACAAAGTTGTATGTATATCTATTTTAGGACTATTAAAATATTGACATGAATGGTTTCTTTTCAAATGGATTATATGTTGAAAATTCTACTAGGAGGCAATCTTCACCGAAGGAAGCTATGAGCCATGGGTTCAAGTGATTTCTAATAGAAACAGACTTTCAGTTTTTTGACGCCTGACTTTTAACGTGGACTTGTCTAGAGTGGGCTTGGTAGTGACAGATGTTACATCAGTCGCTTGCCTGTTTGATAGTTCAAGATTATTTTTGCATATAGCATTGACTTTTTCTCCATACCCCTGTAAAGCTGATGTCATCACCTACTACACGATTGCTAAGGAATATTTATGTTTTTCTTTTGCTTGTAACACATATTTACTTGATCACCGGAATATATGTTGTATAAGGTGAACCTTTCAATTGTCTGTATATTTGTTAAGCTGTCTGGTTTTACCTTCAATCGTCTGTATATTCGTTAAGCTCTGTATATTCGTTAAGCTGTCTGGTTTCTCTCTGAAATTGTGTTAGTTGCTTATGCAGACTGACTGTATAGCTAGAATCTCACCCAAGGACGGCACTGTGCTTGGATGGATTCTTCTGCATGATCTAAGGTTCTAATTCCGCATTTCACGGATTTCACTTGATATAGACAATCCAGCAATCAAATAAATGATTTCTGTGTGACAGCTCTATTGAGGATTGGGTATTTAATTTCTTTTCCTTTTTTTT
This sequence comes from Eustoma russellianum, assembly GCA_036186865.1. NCBI lineage: Eukaryota > Viridiplantae > Streptophyta > Magnoliopsida > Gentianales > Gentianaceae > Eustoma > Eustoma russellianum. The sequence goes on along the minus strand of AP025069.1, from coordinate 32,092,574 downwards.
TTCCTTCAACAGGAAAAGGCTTTTAGCTTCCAGGGCTGCGGTAAGCATTAGTTTTATGAACATTGCTGAATGTGTTCTATGTTTAGATTGAGATGTCATTCACCATGTCATTCTCCTTGCAGAGACTGGATGTTTTAAATGGGATAGCTTGGGACAAAGATCAGAACCGGCTTTTTGGTATGTTTGCTGCAATTTTATAAGCAACCAATTAAGTACTTTTACCTCGTCCCTCGGATCATATTCCACTAGTCTTTGAAAACTAAAATCCTGTGTGTAATCAATTGTTGATGAAAACAGTAGAATCCGCAAGCCCTCCACACTGTCTAGTCCAGTCCTGTCTTTGGTACACCTCTCTGATTCCCTTGTTGCATGCAGCAACACAAACATCCAAACCTGTGTGCTCCTTTTGCCATCCGGTCTCTTGGTCTCAGTGATCTGTCTGCGGAAAGGAGAAGAGAAATGCAATAAGTAAAATAAAAAAATAAAAAAAAGAAAAGCAAAATGGAAGAAATCTGTGAGTATTCCAAAAACCACGCTGGCCATAATCAACTTCCATCTTTGAGAAAGTAGGCTGTTGATTTTCGAGCGGAACTGTAGGTGTTGCTCCATTTCTGTTGGAGGGTTCAGATAAAGGTAGATTCAGGAGTAGTGCTTTTGTGTTTTCACAGTCGCTGCACATTACAGTGCTACTGCACGTCGAATTTTTCTGTTCATTACAACATTATCCCATTGCTTAGATGCTCCTGGGGTCAGATGTACGCAACCATCTTATATATCGATATTTTTTTGCAGTGACAGGAAAATGGTGGCCAAAGCTTTTTGAGATCAAACTGCATCCTGTGAAGATGCCTTTGAATTTGGACATCGAGCAACTCTGCATGCCACCACAATATGTATTGCCTTAGAACGTACACATCTTCGTATACATTATAGTGATGATTGAAAATACCTTTGTGTAAATGCCAAGACGCAAAATCTGATATACCCAATGCAGAATACAGTAATTTCAGATGTAGAGATGATGTTAGCCAATTTGATGGACTGGTTAATTCAATATAAGTTGTAGAAGGCTCTACATATAAGAATATTAGCTTAGTGATTAGGCTGGGTATGCTTGTTGTTGTCGTCGTGTTGCTTTTGTTGTTTTGGAGTCAATATTATAAATGGACAAAGAACTAATAAAACGTATGAAACTGCATGCTGCAGCGCATATTGGATCACTCGAATGACAAACATGTATTACTTAAAGATATATATCCAACTCATAAAACAACACCAATAATATTACCCTATTTCCTTATAGTCTCTCGTCTATAACGGAGTATGAGAGGATCGGATATGTGTAACCATACCTATGTGCTAGAAACATACAGATGTTGCTTTCTGATAACCCATAATGAAAATTGCGTCAAGCTGTATCGGTCAACTGGTATTCCAGTATATAAGAAGCGCAACCAATTTATTGGTTATTTTACTTTATTCCATTATAATCCAAATTGAAGAAATAGTGTGTATTTTATTACTTTCAACTAATAAAATACACAAATAGTGACCAATTTTGGGGATGAGATCACCTCACCCACTTTTCCCTCATCCCATGCGTTACCGCACGACACGTGACAACAGAGGTGGATGGTGAGGCTAGATGAGGGTGATCCCCATCTAGCTTCACCACCCACCCTTGCTACCACATGTCTCGCGGTGACGCATGGGGTGAGAGATTTGAGGTGAGGGGATTTAACCCCCAATTTTGGTAGTAGATTGTCTTCAGAAAAAAAGGGTTGTCAATTCACTTCCTATTAGTCTAAAGCAACATTGAGACGCATTATAACATTCGACACGAGTTTTGCTGACTTAATGCATGACGACCTCCATTGGACAAAATTAAACCAAATCTCATATTCTATCACCATAAAAAAAAAGAGAGAAAAGAAAAGTCTCATATAAGAAATCTCAATCTCAACCGTCTAGCATTTATCACAAACTATCTAAATCAACGGTGTTCTATGGCATAGTTATGTTGTTACTCGAGTTAGGATGTGTTCTAAAAGGTCAAGAGTTTGATTTCAAAGACGCGCACAGTGTGAATGTTCTGCTGCTGTTAGTCTGAAGGCTTCAACACATTATGTGGATCACTCGTAAGTTTTTACTCAACCTAAAAAGCTGCTAAATTCTTGATTTGTATTATCCACATTGTTTTTTGGGATTGATACGGTGCGAGCGATCAGACTTTATTGCTCCAAACTAAATCGACGGTTCCGGGACCTGGACCCATTGTCCTTTCCATGAAGACCAAAAAGTTATCCAAGTCTATCTTTAAAGCCCAAGTGTCGTAACTCCACCAGTGAATTTACAAAAGGCATCAAAATTTAATCCCTACGTCACGTGTCGTGACTGAGGAAATGACCATAATACCCTTCCTTCTCCTAGTCAACCCGTCTCTTCCCACTCCCAATTGCAATCTATTTTCATCAGTTTCTTTAAGCGCACTGAGCACCTCTGTCTGTTGCAATTTTCTCTCCCTCTCTCCATCAATAAAGATCGGAACTTTTCCGCCTTCACTTGTTTGCAGATCCAAGGGGCCTGGAGAATCCGTGATTATACTTATTTGGGCTGTTTCTTTGTACTAATCCGCTGCAAAGCGATCGCTTTTCCGCATCAGGTTTTTGTTCTTCTTCCCCTTTTGTTCTTTTTTTGGATTTGTTCAATTGCTTTCTCTATACTAGCGTACTTTTTATGTTTATTTTTGACTTTAGTGACTCGATGATGCAATTTATTTGCGATACTTTTGTGGGTTTTCGATCTAAGGCTGATTGCTGGGCTCTGTTGACCTTGGTTGGACTAGAGATTTTCTTGATCCAATTTATAATTTTAAGGCTTTTGTTGTTTTTGTGAAATGGGACTAATGAATTTGGATTCTTATTCCTCAGAATAAAATCTGGGGTTTTGGGTGATAAAATTGTGGATCCAAAACTGTTTTTAAACTATTAATTTCCGGTAGCTTATTTTCGTGGCTTGGATAATTTTGAAGAACTGGCGTGTTGTTAATTTGGCTATTATTTGGTGTTGCTTTACTCTGGCTGCTGGGACGATTGAGATAAGAATCATGTTTACGAGTGATGCATGAACTGCTGATTTAAGCTATTTTGATCTGAATGGAAAATTCGTAGGTTAATTGTTTAATATTTTATTCCGCCAATTCTGTGACATGGATTTCATTATCAATTACCTGGCCTAATATTCCCCCGACCTCCAACTAGGAAGTCGTGGCACTTAATGGCGTTACAATCCATACGAAACTCATGTGCTTGTCCCTTTTGAAATCATATTTCTTTGGTCGTAGTACATACACATATATCTTAGTTTTTCCCCCTGTGCATCTATGTTTGGGGCTGGAAATCTAAGGTTCCTTGCAATAATTTTAGTTCCATGGGAGAGAGAATGGAGGGGGTAGGTCCTTTTGTGTACTTCTTTATTTTTTCTTTCTTGCTCAATAACTTGGGTATATCTTGTCTACGTATCCTGCAGGAGGAAGGCCATGTAAGTCGTTCTTACCTAAGGGGATTATTGCATTTTGTTGGGTTTATAATCTTCGTCTGGTTGTGTTCTCCTGTGAGATGGGTAGATGCCAAGTTTATGGAAAATTGGGGAGAATGGCTAGTAAAGGGTTTGCAAGTTCTTATCAATTCTCGCTGATGCTATGTCCTGTTGTTTCCGTGTGGGACTGTATCGTTCGCAAAATGAGGTATTCATTTAGACCTGAGTGGGTGTAGGTGCAGGTGCAGTTTTCTTAGTAAGATTGTGGTGTTATTTTAGTAGTCTCCAGTGTGTGTCAGCTCCTTTTTTTTGGGTGGTCAAGAATTGTTCTATACAGAAGCAGAGGAAAGTTATAGTTGCAAAGGTCATGTATACTTCCTGGGGAGGTACTTCTTGAACAGAAAATAAACCTTCCTGGAGGAACCTGAGGAGAAACCTTAAGTGTTCACCATTCTTATATTGGGTAACATGGATGTTCCTAAAGGTGCATCTGTGGTCGGAAAGTCAAAGAAAAAGCAGGTGAAAGATGAGATGGATCGTATCAAGCAAGCTGAGAAGAAAAAGAGGCGCTTGGAGAAGGCTCTGGCTACCTCAGCCGCTATCCGTTCGGAGCTGGAAAAGAAGAAACAGAAGAAGAAAGAAGAACAGCAGAGACTCGATGAAGAGGGTGCTGCAATTGCAGAGGCTGTTGCTCTGCATGTCCTGCTTGGTGAAGACTCGGACAATCCACGTAATGTTAAACTGAATGAGGGGTTCAATCAGTGGGACAACTTCGACATATTTTTAGGTAGAAAGGAAGAAGTGGTTCCTTGTCAAGGCATTTCAAAATATTGGCTCGATGGTCTAGGCTGGGTTTCTAATCCCCAGCACTATGGATGCCTGTGGAATGGGCGTGGAGACATTGGATGGATGGTCTCATCTGAATCTGCAGGTGGGGAGCCTTACCCACAATATCTGGACGATAATTGTTGGGATGATCCAGAAATTTCTGCTGGTCTTATTGCTGCTCAGGCTGTTTCCTGTCTCCATATTGCTGATGGTACGGAGATGGATAAATATGTCTTTAACCCCATGTTCAGGGGTTAAAAGTAAGAGACTTTTCTTTGCTACCGTCCAGAAAGTTGATGCTGCTGCTGAATCTATTTTGCGTTGGCCCTCGAAATAAAGTTTGTGTATATATGTTCAAGTGATGTTAATTTTAGCAACTTTGGAATTTGTGCTGCTTGGAGAAGGCGTTGAACTTAATTTGTTGTGATCTTGATAACTTGTAATGAATTGGTGTGGGCTGTTAATCAAGACCATGAGCCACCTGTCTTTTCCTGCTGTTGTATATTTGTGCTGCTTCTGCTTCTGCTTCTGCTTCTTTCCTTTTCTTTTTCTTTCTTTTCTGGCGGGAGGGGGGGGGGGGGGTTTGAGATCGGATCATTTGATCAACATGGACCAAAACGAAGTGTTCACATCAGTTATATCTCTATCCCAGTTCAATAGCACTATGCACTATGTCTACATCTGTAGATTCAGAGCACTCAAGTTCTAATAATTTCTGCAAGGGAGAGGTCTTTGCTGCGTGTTTCTCCGTCCCATGGAATGGCGTGGTGAGGTTGGATTGATGAATTCGCGGAAGACGTTTTCACTCTAGTGCCTTGACAAGGGTTTCTTCCACCTATTTCTCTGCCTTGGCGGTGGCTAAACCTTTGTCTATCTTTAGCCATTCCATTAGACCTTTGGAAGAGAAGGATTGGCCTCAAGTTACCATCTTGACCAGCAATTTTCATCCGTCCTTTATCCGTTTAACCTGTAGTACGTAAAAGTATTTCACTTCAGGTTGCATGTAGGGTTGAATTTGGAGACCGGATCTTTTACCGCCGGAACCATCACCCCCTTCCCCACCGTTCGACGCGTGGCATCAAGGGTGGTAAGGCTAGATACGGGTCACTCTCATCTAGCCTCACCACCCCCTGCTGCCACGTGTCGAGCGGTGTGGAAAGGGGCCTCATCTAACCTCACCACCCATGCTGTCACGTGTCGGACGGTGGGGAAGGGAGTGATGGTTCCCGCGGTGAGGAGATCCCATCCCATGAATTTGAACCAACACCTTTTACTTATAAAAGACTTCTGCAGCGTGTGGTGTTAATTGCCAAGTATTATCTTATAGGTCGATGGGTAATGGCAACTTCTGTGATCCAAAAACTTCTCTGTGACATCACCTTGAGGGTTCAATCTCCATTTTTAGTCAGTTGGGAGAATTTTGGTGTTTAATCATCTGGCACCGTCTGTCTTCTTTCAAGGGTTTTGGCAAATTCAAGGTAAACTTTGAAGCTATAACAGGTTTTCTTCCAATTCCCAGAATACTTTCACAGCGTAAGTCTGTTTCATATGTTAAGTGGAGCTTTGAACACCAAAAGGATGAATCTTACATGAGAAACGGCCACTAGGGGGTTCGTACTATTATCTTAGAAACGATGATTAATCAGAAATATCCATGCATCTCATAAAAAATTGTTCTTCTGAAACGGTTCGCGCATTTTGTTTTTGTTTTATTTAAGATGCATAAGTCAGAGATCCTTAACGTTACTTATAATTGAATTACTACGGAAATATGGCGAAAGAATCCTTTACCCATTGGTCAACAAGGCGAACGTGCGTTACAACTAGAGAAGGAATTTTGGGAACAAGGAGCAAGCAAATGCGTTACGGAGCTAATGCTACTGGGGGTATTGATTCTCATCTTTCCTCAGACATCGTCATGGAACTTTCTTGTTTTGTGGAAGAAAAGTTTGACTTGGCGTTTGATGATTAACCACCCAGAGAAAAGATGTAACCAGTAAGAAGAAACACACCAACCTTTGATGGGCAAAGTATTTTTCTGAGATGTCTCAGAAGGATATATGCTTCCTATTCTAATCTTGAATAGTTTATGGGATCTTTCAACGTCATCTCTATCAATATCAAAAAGAAAAAACCTATTAGATCTAACTTACAGTACACAAAAGGATAAAAAGAGAATTTTTTATACATAATTTAATATGCTAACTAACCGAAAGTGACCAAAGGTGCAAGTGACGGGGTGGGATCACCTCACCTATTTTCTCTCATCTCCTTTCCCACCGCACGACACGTGTCCTCCAGCCTCTCATACGCCCATTGATGTCCACCACTCTCATGTAGTTTCACCTCTCCCTGCTGCTACGTGATGTGCGGTGAAAAGGGGGAGAGGAAAAATGGGGTGAGATGATTCCAACCCGCCAGTGACCACCTCAAAAGCCCACCTAGATGTTAGTTTAATAATTTTTTATTAGAAGTATAATAGTTTTTGAAATTTAAGTAACTGTCTCTTTTTATCAGAGCCTTTCGGAGTCCTTTCCATGGGGCTGAGCTTCTCATCTCATCTCATGTCCTTCTTGTGAGAGTTTCAGTTCCATTTCTGTTTCGTAGTTTTAGGGATTTTTAGTCCCTTTTCTATCCCTCCAGTTAGAGTATTCCTTATTGGGTAGAATGATTCTTTGGTGTTTTGAGTCGTAATGATTTCGTTTTTCTTTCTTCTGGTTAGGCTAATCTTATGTTGAATGTTGTTATTTTGAAAACCAATTAAAGAACATGCTCTGATAATATGAAAGCTTTTGGTTGATTATGAATCTAGGCTAGTTTTTTAGTAGTTAGTTCTGTTGAGGTTAATTATGTTTCCAGGTAGTTCTCCTAAAAATGTACTTCTTCTGAAGTTAGTCTGGGGACATGAAAGTTTAGGTAAGGATTAATATTAGCCTGTCAGACAGTAATTCATGTTAGAAACTTTCTTGCTTCTTGTTGAAGATAAGAAGACAGTAAACCTTTCATAGTTGGAATTGTTCGAAGAAATGTCATGTTTCGGTTGTTGAATTTGGCTCTGTTTGAGGTCCTACATTGGAAGAAATATATGGGATAGATTTTCATTTGATACTACAACAACAACAACATTATCTCACTGTCTCAGAGGCTCCCCCTATGGCAGGGTATGGAAGGGTCGGATGTACGCAACCATACACATATGGTAGAAACACATATAGGTTGTTTTCCGATGACCCATAATAAAAATTGCTTCAAGCTGTATCGATCAACTTTGTATCGATCAACGGCTCTTAATGTGCTTTTCATGTGCAAAAATGTTCCTTGAGCACGGGCTTCAATCATAGTTGATCATGTTAAACACTTCTTGTAAAATATCATGTTAAACTCATGCATGATGTAAAGTTTCTCAAGCCAAAGACATGATGTTGTAGCTACTGAGTTATGAATTATGAAGCCTACGGTCTTCTTATAAGCTTTTGTGTTTTATATGAGTGGGTCAAAGGATGTGCACGGTTCAACATATGTAATGATTTGGTTTATTATCTTGGATTACACTGCATAAACTCTTTTTGAACTGATGGATTGATGACCATTCTTTTGTTTTCTTCTGATATTTTGCAGCTGTAAGTTGCCTTATAAACTGCAGGGGAAGCATCCGGCTAGTAGGGGATTTCAACAGAATCTGATCTTTGCATCCTATTCATGGTATGTTTACAATAGGCTCATAGTTACGTTTCCAATGCAGTCAAGGACATCTCTTCCTTGACTTTGGAATATGATGGAATAAAGCAAAATGACTCACGAAATTGACTGCGTTTCTTATATTGTGAAGTAGCAGTTGATTGACATTGACGCATCATTATGGGTTATCGGGAAACAACATATATGTATTTCTAACATATAGATATTGTTGCGTACATCCGACTCCCCATACCCCGCCATAGGTGGGAGCCTCTAAGACAATAGTGTTATGTTGTTGTTGTTATTGTTGTTTACAATGGGTTCATAGAGGTATCCTTTTTATCCAATCCCTTTGCTTCACACCTTCCGCTCTGTGTTTACATATTAGATTTTTACATTATGGTAGGATAGTGCCATTGTTATTCGGCGTTTTATTACAACTTGCTGGCACAAATCACCTTTGCATTTTAACTGGATTCTTGGGTTAAGATGAATGTTGTACACATGATCCAATTGATCTTGGAATTCAGTAATCAGTGCTTGGTTCCTCATCATATGATATTCGCACAACATGAAATCTCCACTGTGATATCACATTCAGGAGCCCAGGAATTTGGCTGATGAAATGAGTGAAAGCAAGCTTTACACTGGCAATCTTGATACAAGGATAACTAAGGAACAATGGGAGTGCAACACTTTGTAAGTACTCAGCATTTTGTTCTTTTGATTTTCTCTGACCCCTTGTTTCTTTCCAGGCTTCTCTTATCGAAATATTCTACCCACAACAACATTACCTCATTGCTTTAGAGGTTCCTGCCTTTGGCGTGATCAAAATATTCTCCCCATTTGGGAAAATTGTATCCGAAGACTTTTTGAAACAGATGGAATAAAACAAAATGAGTCACTAAATTGGTTACGTTTCTTATATTGTGAAGAAGCAGTTGATTGATACATATTGATGCAATTTACATTATGGGTCATTGCGAAACAACCTGTTTCTAACACATGGGTATAGTGGCGTACGTCCGACCCTATATCCCGCTATAGACGGAAGCCTCTAAGACAATGTGGTAATGCTGTATCGAATACTTATTGTGGCGCACTCGTGGCTTTAAACGTGGTGAGCCACGAGGATACGCCTTTGTTCAGTTCAGTCCCAAGGAGGTATAGCTTCACATTCTTCTTTACAGGCAAATATTGGTTTTTGCCTATAGACCCAGCAATCATTGATTTCTGCATATAAAGTGAGGATGCAGGAAGCTAAAATGGCCAAGGAGAAGATGCATGGGAAGTTGATCAGTGGGAGGCCTCTGGCGGTTCGACTCTCTGGGGAGGACTTGATTGAAGAAACAAAGCCCAAGTCCAACGGGGAAGGAAGTAGACTGAACCATGGTTGCTATTATGGGCCTATGAGTTGATATAGGTTAGGAGGCTTTATTTTGTGTTTAGAAGCAGATTTCTTAGGGATTTGATTTGTGCATTTTATGCTGTATGTGACTTTGTATTAATAAAGCTAGATTTTATGATGAAGAAAACAGCAAATATCTAAGAATATTAACCAGATGCAGAAACAAATATGCATAATTTGCAGAAAACAATAATCAAATAGACCATCCTTTTTCTATAAAAAGACTAATAGTAATTAATTTCATTAGCATAATGAAATAAAGGGACCCGTTTTAAATAGGTCTGCAACCAAACAAGTGCTAGCTTAATGAGTTCAAAACTTCCCCAAGTCCGAACTCAAAACCACAGACTACCGTATGTAATCAGACTGAAACCCACAAGAATGTACAAAAATCTGTGGTACATGACCAACAGAAACTACTATTAGAATGGCTTTGAACATAATCAAGAAAAAGGGAAACAAAATAAAGAAGCCCCCCATATTCATGCCAAGATGGTAAGTGACAAAAAGGGTGGCTGATCAACGGCTTGAACTCCTTACCACCAACCTTCAAAGCACGAAGTGAGAGAAGCATGGCCAACACCCTGCTTACTCTCTTCTTGGTGGTGTGCGTATGCGCAGAAATAAACGTGTACAAAAGCCAACCATGAGTTTTTTTATCCTAAGTTAAGTCCCCAGAATCAATACCTTGCATATGTCTGTAATTGGATGGATACCCACATCAAACTTATCTTGTCAAATTGAGAACAGCTGGAGACGGCCCGGCAATCCCAGTAAGCGGCGCTGTCACTCCTCATCCCTCGCCACATTTCTTGTTATTTCAATTTTCCAGAAAGGTACGGGGAAATCTTCCAGGTCGTTTCGGTGGTACATGATCATCTGATTTCAGCCGCCCAGGAAAACCTACAGGATCCCGCCCTTGCGCCGTCCTCGATGGGGAAGACCTCGGGTGCCTTGAAGGGCTATCAACTAACTTTCTTTCACCAGCCCATCTAGAACCTACTGATGATGACCGCTGGCCTCGAGGAGACAACAAAAAACTTCCTCCATAATCACCAGCAAAATCAGGTGGACCCCTTCGGTAATCATCTTTTTCATTATTAGGGCCACCATTCTCAAAATTATCATGTCTCAAAGGTCGAGAACGATGTGGAATGTTGTGGGAGTTGGAATGGCGCACACCATACATCCTCCTGGGTGCCTCATCATGTCTACTTTTGGTGTAATTTTCCACCAAGTTATCTCTGTTATAAACACCATCTGGAAGGAGGTATCTACCAGAACGTCTGACAGGCCTATAGTAATCCTCTGGCTCGGACCTTCCAGGTAAACCATCCGACCTTTGGCTCTGTCTGAACGTGTCCGCATTTGGCTTCTGGTGCCTCTCAGGGTGAGTGAGAAAATCCCTTTCATTCCTGTGCATATGTAAATGCCGTCCTCTAGGAGGGGAAGCAAAGTTTTCACCACGACCAGCCATAAACTTGGGCTTTTGAAATGGAACCCTCCTCTCCATAAAGGACTCAGATCTATGTTCTGGTGTTCCGATGTGCCGCTTTGTAACAAGTTCTCTGTCCTGAAGTGATTGCCATGTTGGTGAACGTGATCTCAACCTTGAGTGGCCTTTCCTGCTAGAGGGAATTATGTGTGGGAGGGGAGTAGAACTCCGCTCCCTGTGTGACGAACCATACCTCATGTAGGGAGTGGGTTCAGCATCATCAACCACCTGCCAGACATCTCCATCCCTAAGACCACTAACATGACCTCCAGAAAAATTTCTTGAACTTCCCCTTCTACGGATGTTTGCCACTTCTCTACCAGAACCACTAAAATCCACCACCTTAACTGGTGATCTCCTACGATATGGCCCCCCAATGCCTTCAGGTTGATCTTCATAGGATCTGTCAATGGCACTTCCATATCTTCTGTGATCTGCATCTCGAGAACTAGACTGGTTGACATGTCTAGAATCCCAATAAGTCAACCGCCTATTACCTTCAATTTGCCTATATTCATTCGACGAATATCTGTATCTTTTCACACGTCTATCAGGACTGCATTCCCTTTCAGATCGTGAAATGCCAGGTACACCAGACCTAAACAAATAAAAACAGTCAGCCAAGACAGATAGAAGGGAGAGAAGAAGCGGGGAAAAGGAAGGAATAAGTCGGATATAACGAAAGTGGCACCTCCACACTTGGAGAAACTGGGAAAATTTGAGAGCGTCTCTGAGAAAAGGGAAAAAATGCAACTTTAGAGAGGAAATAACCTGTTGTGGGGGGAACAAGCAGCACCCCTGTTGCCAGACACATGTCCTTCCGTAAACGATTGCAACTTCCCGTTCGTTACCCTTGATCCTGTTTCTTCCACATATGATTCTCCAACATTATGATCAAAATTACCTATTCTTCTAGTAGTACCATCATATTTTCCAACTACTACAGGTGAGGAGAGTTCATCTGTAATTCCAGATCCTAGGTTTGATCCTTTCTTTCCATCAGTTTTGATCTTCACCATGTTCCCCTCTAAGCCTATGTCGAATCCCAGTCCTTCCGCCCGAGAAGTTTCGGAAACCTGCACTGCAGATGAATATTTCATTCCTGTAGCTTGGAAAGTGTCAAAACCACGGTAATCTACACACTTCAGATCATCACCAACTCTACCATCAGATTCATAGTCAACAAAACCATGTTCTCTGCCTTCACCAGAGTATAAAGCTGTCTCCCTCAACTCCCCATCTTCATAAGGAGAATCATATTCCACTGGAAGTTCACAGGTGTTCGAGGCGCCATCCAACTGTGCAAGATCCTGATTCTTAGAAACATCTAAAGTCTGACTATCATCATAGATCTTTATCGAATCCTGCAAGCTAGATGCAGTTCTCCCCTCCTTGCTAGAAACAAGGTCATTATCAGGCTGGAGAATAGGATCTTTAAAACCAGGGTCCAAAGCAAATTGACCTTCGGTAGAGACATCTGAAGAACTGATCTTCTCACCCTTACCGAACACATGAGAAGGGTCCTCCACAACAGTTCCAGAATTTTCCGAAATCATAGCATTAACAGTCTCTCCAAACACCCTCTCCCTCAAACTGATCCCCTTTACAGGCAAATCTTGTGTGTCCCGAGAATGTTCATCTTCTATCATTTGAATAGCATTCTTGCATGCAGGTGCCTCCAGTGGATTATTTTGATGCTCTGGATTTTCTAAAACTGTAGATTCCAAAGAACTTACACCATCATCACTCAAATGAATAGCCATCTCATATTTGCCAGAAGCCTGCATGAGGTATTTGGTTACTGAAACAAAATACTTGTCCATGAAAATCAAGAGAACAGTTGAGAGTCACATATCCTTTCTTTTTTTTTAATTATCAAAAACAAGTAAATATCTTTTACCTTCAATCCAACTGACACAGCAGTTTCGTCAGATGGTCCCTGAGACATGTGGTTAACATTGTTTACATTATCTTTGGACTGCAACTTAAGTAAACACTCTTCCTCACTGTTAACCTTCTTCTTCCGAGTGCAATTTAAAGAAGCTTCATGTTCCTCACATGCTTCTACCAGGGTGCAGAGATCCTGATGCAGAGTGTCAACGTTGGGATTAAGAGATCTTATTGTCAGCCCTTGCTTCAGCTGATCACCAATTTGAACAGCAGGAGGAGCTTCTAAAGGAAATTGAGATTCCTCATGTTCCAGCAGTGAGAGATCTTTTTGGCACAAGTACTCGGGCGCTGAGCACGAAGCTAGGCCTCCCGATGGCATGGACGAACCAGATGTATGACATCTCCCTGTAACAGATGATCCTTCACCAACAGCATTCTCGACAAAATCAGCATCTACTTTGTCATTATCACAGGCTGTATCTGCAAGAAGCGCAATACCAGAGAAGGCATCTGAATTGTCAAGCTTTACACCTGTTGGCCATGACAACTTATCACCCTGAACTCCATTCTTTAAATTCCCCAAATTCCCAGCCAGCCTTTGTACCTTGTTAGATGAATCTGAACACTGATTACCTAAAGAACCACCATTGTTATATGAACAAGGTTCCCTGTCGTTCGGAAGCGAAGAGGATGCCTGCGAGGAGGCCTGCAATGGGGGCGATGGGGACAGAAGCATGTGCCTTCTTTTTTTTATAGGAACACACACTGTGGGTTCAACATGCTGGAAACAGGAAAAGAGCAAAAGAAATAAAGAACACTAACTTAGATGAGCAGTCAGGCCCAAAAAAAAAAAAAAAACCCAAAAAAGAAGGAAAACCCTACCTTATCAGAATCAGACCCAGAAAAATCTACCACTCCCGCAGGACTCTCAGTGGCCAGCTTTGAGCTCCCATTCAAATTCCTGGTGACTGGCTTTCTGGAACGCTTTCCTTTAATTACTGTTTTCCAATTCAACTTGGAACTTTTCGAATCCGTAACTTCAAGGCCTAATGGTCCAGACATGATTCTAGGAATAGTCCTTATTCCATCAACCACTGGGTGCCACAAAAAGGTCAAATATCTGCTAGATAGTCTCCTTTTCTGCTAGAATCCAGGAAGATCTACACTCCCTGATCAAGTATATGAATTATCCTGCATGAAACAAAAAGTCTCTCTTCACCACGACACCAAAACTAGTGTAAGGATGAAACAAGTTCTGCAGCATTAAGATACAGACAACTGAATGATTTACCAACACCAACACTAACAGGGCGTCATTCACTTCAAGCACCACGCTACTCAATGATCTGAAAAGGACTTATGTGATCCTCTCCATAAATAGCCAAGATTATAGAGTAAAGGTGAGACTTATTAGGGAAGAAAAGAACCACCATGAGACCTCAAAAGACAAGGAAAAATAAAACAATAAACAGGAACATGGAACTTAAACCCAAAATGTCTTTCTTTTTTGGTAATTACTTAAACTCAAAATGTCTCAGTTTGAAGAGAAACTTTTTAACCATGGCACTAGAATATGTAACCTCAGCCATCCATTAGCTACAAAATGAGGCTATTTCAAGCAAAAATATGCTCAATTTCATATCCGCCAGGGGGGGGGGGGGGGGGGGGGAGAATCCGCATGGGTGGAATTTCGTTTTAATAGAATGATCATGGTGGGTTGGAGCAGCATCCAACTATATATAGATTGGATCATTGAAAACAGGATGACATCTTTCCAGTGGGGATCTATTGCTTATTAAATAGGCTGCCTGAAGGACAAGCTTCTTTGGCAGAACATCAAATGAAAAAGGGCTTAAGCTAACAGACTGAGATGGCATCAACTTTCTTTTAGCAACAATAAGGAAACATGATCATCTGCTTCTCGGAACAAATCGAAGAATTTTGTTGGACGCAGCTGAATAACCTTCCGGAGAAACTAACTTCATCAGTTGAAAGGACACTTTGATTAAAAGGACCAGTGTAAGTAGCAGATCTACAGCTTGAAATTTCATACACTCCAAAAAGTAAAAGCAATTTCATTAGTATTTCAGGCATCTACTAATTATAATAAGTCACCAACACAAAATTATCTCAAGTCTAACTAGCCAAAAATGAAACAACCACGTGTCAAATCAAGAATAAACTCTTAAAACGGACACGTCAGCAAATCTCCGCTCCCGCTCATAAAATGTCTTTTTTGCTAGAGAAATTGGGTGCAATCACATTAATTGGACTGTGCATTAGATCTCCATCCTTTTAAGCAAACTTTTCCACTATCCCACTGCTTCTGATGCATTAACAAACGAAATCTTATGGCGCAAAATGGCTGGTGACTACTTTTTTCCATAGCTGGATGTACGAGAGACCTAAGGAAGTCCCTAACATACGGATCAAAGCACGCAACCAGAAAACCTTCCACCCAGAAACTATAATCCAAGTTTGAACCTTTTATCAAATCTGAAGCCACATCATCAAATCTGCTGCAAAAAGAAAAGCAATAAAGCCCAATCTATGATGAAGTCGAATGGATTAAATCTACTGAATTTTCACGCCCCTAGAAGATACAGAGGAAACACAAAGGAGTGAATCTATCATGAAGTTGAACAGATAAAATCTACTGAACATTCACGCCCCTAGAAGATCTGATGGACACACATACGGATGCAACGCCAACATTCATCAAAAGCCATCCAACAGCACATAAACACCCAAAGATCAACAATGTCTCGATTAGAAAAGGGAAAAGGTTCCGGATCCACCGGCATTATTCAAGGTAAGAGGTCCCATATCAAGACAATGAAAAAAAAAAGAGAGAGAGCCGCCACATTAAATATCGCCAGTACTCGAAGCATTTTACAGGCTATCAGCCATATGCGCGTATCTATTATCATCCCGAACCCTACTTCAGAAAAGCAAACAAATCTAAATCAAGTCTCAACAGTTCAGAGCGACCGTCGATCTTTGCCTTCGGCGAACTCAGAACGAGGTACAGGTGCGTTTGCAGAAACAACAGATCTAGAACTACACAACAGGAGGTCTCATCGCGCTCCACGGGAACAACAGATAAATCCGCCGACGATGAGCGACAGGGCAAAACAAGAAACTCATAAAGGTAAAAGTACACCAAAAGAATCGAATATCACTGTCGGCTATACCTCTTCTTCGTTTCCGAAAAGTGAACCAACAAAGCGAAAAGGATGAATAAATCGCCGCCAATCTCCAGTCTGCCTCTTCCTTTCATGTACGAAATTCCCAGATCAAAAATTCCAGAGAGAAGAACTCCAAGCAAGGTCGAAAACAAAGTAAAAAAAGCAATCGCCGCTGCGCCTAGGCTCAAAGCGAAAGCTCCATTCGTAGTTCCTTCCCAAAGTTCAATACAAGACTAACGACGAGCAGACGAAGAAAACCCAGAAAACCTCATGTTCATTAGAATCGCCGACGAAAAAGTCATCAGGATTATCTTGTTTATTATACAAATATTCTCCGGCGTTGGCTGATTGGTTTTGTTTTCGACGAAGGCTCCTTCTCCTTGATATTGCTCGCAAGGTATTTCCTAAAATAGCTAAGAGGAAAACCTCGCCTTTATATATCAGAGACCAGGAAAAGATGAGATTACCACACCACGTAAGGGGCTCGACAGCGATCCCGGTTTATGCTTCAAATGCCGGTAATGCCCCTACGCCCTAATTCCTGTCCAAATTGGGTTGTTCTCTCCACCTATTTACATCAAGTTGCTCTATATTGTAAGAAAAGTAGTGATATAAATTTGTAAAGTGATTTTGTAGTGATATGAGTTTGTATGTTACTAGAAATTGGTTTTGTGATGTGAAGCTTAACATGGTCGACCATAATAGTGAGTGAGAACTTCAATGTCGCAACTCTAATCTAAATTTTTTTAACAAAAAAAAGTGATAATTTAGATTGTCTGGTTGATTGATTACTAAATCTTTTTATTTTCTTCCGTAGATATGTCGGTCTTCCGTAGATATGTCAATTAGACGCTGATGCATCTTAGATTTTATGTCAGTTAGACGCTGGTGCATCTTCTTGAATCTTAAATATATATATATAGGAAAGGTAAGTATGGGTGACTATGTTGATCACATTTACTCCAATGCTTAATCTCGTGTTAGAATGATGAAAAATTTGTAACATAGGGTAGAAATCATGTACCTTAGATATGTCATGATATGTTTGTTTTTATAGGGTAGAAATAATTGTGTTTCACCTCGGCACCTCGGCTCAGCACATATTTATTTTAGCTCTGGTTTGCTCTCTTTACTCACCTCAGCTAGTCTTAGCTCTGTGTTTCACTTCATCTTAGCTCTTTTGCCTTCTTTACTTCAGCACAACTTTGCTCTGTTCATCATTTCCTCAGCTCAGCGGTTCCTATGTCCAAGTTAGCTCAGTTCGGCTGACTGACTTTGGCCACTTGTCTTATTTCCCAACA
The DNA here is from genome assembly GCA_036186865.1 of Eustoma russellianum. Lineage (NCBI taxonomy): Eukaryota > Viridiplantae > Streptophyta > Magnoliopsida > Gentianales > Gentianaceae > Eustoma > Eustoma russellianum. The sequence goes on along the minus strand of AP025069.1, from coordinate 32,075,249 downwards.
CGACCATTTCTTTGTTCAGTTCAGCGCACCTTACCTGAGCATGACACACCTTAACTAGTCTTGTTTCTACAACATTCACAACCCTAAAAACTGGTTAACATGATGTTAAATATCCAATTTTCTAGTTTTTTGGCAACCAAATATATGCAACACCGTAATGCTAAAATGGTTAATTTGCATGCTCAATAAGGATATTTAACATCGTTTTAGTTTCTTACATAATATACAACACGCGCATAAAGATCTTACACATGGTTTGTTGAAATCAATGATGTTTGCAGCACATTAAAAATGAGATTACACAAGATCATTTCCTGTAATTGTGGCGAGCATCTTACAATATTACTGCGATTGTATCCTGATCATAATTGCCGTTATTTTATTCCTTAATGATGTACAACATAGTTGCCTAATTTATGCAGTTAGGGTAGAAGGCACACTTGTATATCTTTCTCCTTTAAAACCATTGATCAATGCATTATTATCATCTTTATTGAGCTTCATTCTTTTTATGGCATCAGAACAGAGTTAACATTCACATCAATTATAGGCAGATATTATTTGGCTGCCTATCACATTTTTCAGACCCTAACGATAGCTTTTGATGTCGTTAAGATATACTGGCTATGTGTTGTTGTCGTCGTCAATTATACGGAATTATAGGTAATTCAAAATACTCATGTCAAAAACCCACTGATGCAAAACTATCGATTTCAGAGCAGCCTAGCAGTGTCGATGTCATGTCCCCCTAATGACCTTCAAGCCTCATATAGCCCCAGCCATGTATACTTCAGCAAGGTCCTCCACCATGGAAATTATTATATGACCGAGTGAGAGATGAGCAACGCTCTATTTGCGAAAAACAAAATAGGGTTTGTTGACTGAACAATTCCTATGCCCGATGCTGCATCGTCAAGATATATGCTTGTAGAAATAAGCTCGGCAGAGGTGTGCCGAGCAGTGAGGCAGACCTGAAGAAGACCGACCTGGACAAAGACATGAGCTAAGCTTAATGAGGCCAACATGAAGGAGGCTGACCAAAGACATAAATAATGATGAAGAATGAAGTCATGCCGAACTAAGCTGAAGGAGACTGACCTAAAACAAGAGAGCGATGAGTTGAGATAACGATGCGAAGCACAATTGAGACAGCAACGCATCAGGCAGAGCTGCTATACTTAGGACTGTAAATATTTGCATTTTTACTGTACTTAGCAGAGCTGCATTGGTAACTAGTTGTTGCTACAGCCGTTGTAATTTACATAGACTGACACAATAGACTAATAGTGACTGACAATCTAAGTCAAAAAATAGCTCTTGGAAATATATTTCTCTCTTATAGAGAGACACAACGTCGTAATTATTTTTAACTTGAATGGAAATTCCTTGATTGCTGAGGAAAAGGTGCAATGCAATGGCGCGTGGCTGGTTGAGCAGCGCGATGGATAAGGAGATCAGAAACAGTGTCAAATATGCCAAGACGGCCAAGGAGGTCTGACATGATCTAGAAGAACAGTTTAGGAATGAAAGTGCACCACGAGCAGTCAATGTTGAAACCGAAGGGAGCCCTACTCCTGGCTTGACAGTGACCAATTCACAAGGGCTGGTTGCATAATTCAAAGAAGGAGGAGATAATACCACGACAAATTCAGATTCACCTAACATAACAGCAAACATGTCTGGTAAGAATTTCTCTTCTAGACCTTGAATGTTAGATTCTGGAGCCACCGAACATATCACCTGTAATAAACAGATGCTGCAAGACTTGAAGGCATCCAGAATGGGAATGTTTTTAAAATTCCTGAACAGAGAAAACGTGCCTGTTCGTGGTGTTGGAGGTGCCCAGCTTGGAAATGGATTAAATATTAATCATGTGTTAAACATTCCAGATTTTAAATGCAATTTACTTAATGTAGCTAAATTGACAAAAGATCACAATTGTGTATTGACATTCATTCATGATTTTGGTATCATACATTAATTACCATAGGAATCTGATTAGGATGGGTAGAAATTGCAGTTCTCTATATTGCATGGAGACACTGAATAAGCAAGCAGCTGCCATGTTTGTCAAGGTCGATCCCATGGTGTTGCATAGAAAGTTGGGTCACATATCAAAGGAAAGAAGCATGTGTATGACCACATGAGAGTCTTTTGGTCATTGGTTTATGCAAAAAATAATAAGAAGGGGGGGGGGGGGGGGGGGGACAAGTTTGACGAAAGGGGGAGATCTTGTATTTTTATTGGCTATCCCAATTCACAAAAGGGATACCGAGTCTATGATTTAAAAGAAAAAAGAATCTATGTGTCTAGAGATGTCAGATTCTTGGATGACATTTTCCCTCTCAGGCATGAGAAATTTAAGGTTGGAGAACCAGGTGAAAAAAAAAAAATTTTTTTGAAGCCAGCCGAACATGGGTGGTTGATGAGCCAGAATCACCTTCATGGCGTCAGTCCTTAAAGGCATGAAAGCTTGGAAACTGAGACTCAAAATCGTGAGCGACGTGTTGAGGATCAAACATATGAAATAGAAACAATGCAAGCAGAGGTTTCTGTTGAGGCAAATAATGAGCTAAGGAGAAGTCAAAGAGTGAAGAAACAGCCAAAGCTTTTGGGAGAATTCAGTGTCACTTCTCCCGTCGATAGACCACTCTCAGCTCATTTCCAATTCAGAAACCTCCCAGGTATATCTTGTGTGATCCAACTTTGTATAGTATTATGTGATCAATTAATAGGAGATTTGGGTGAAGTTTGGAATGTTTTATGAACAATGGTAGGAAATAGGAGCGTTTCAAACACATGAGGCGCTTTATATGTTAAAGAAAGTTTACAGAACACTTCGAATGCCTAGTATAGGCGCCTTATGTGGGATGAAGTGTCTAATGTAGACGTTCGAAGTGTTTCAAAAAGCTTCTAGAACACTTCGAACGCCTTGTAACTTTCTCTAGTAGAGCAAATTAAAGAGATTAAGCCGTTATATTTAAAAGCATCAGTTATTGCAGTCTACCTTGCTCACTAATTTGCTTTAAGGACAAAGTTATCAAAAGAACTCGCCTCGACTTTTTCTTTTTTTTAATTTGGTTTTCTATTCAGTGTCATATTTCCTAACATATCTTATGATAAATACTCACATGCTCACAAGGCAAGCTTTGGAAGATAATGGGACTTGGGTGCTGGCCGAATTGCCCCAAGGGAAGAGAGCCATCGACTCGAAATGGGTTTTTAAAATCAAATACAAACTGAATTGTGAAATAGAAAGATACCGACGTATTTAGTAGCATGAGGTTTCACACAAATCAACAAAACTTTCGCTTCAGTTGGGAAACTTGTTACTGTAAGAACTATGTTGGCGATCGTAGCTAAAAGAGGTTGATTGATATATAAGTTATGTTGAGAATCCCACATTGGCTAATTTTGTGAACAAATCCCAGAAGATTAGTGCAAATCCCAGAAGATCAGCGTCACAGAAGATTAGGCAGAAAATTAGGGATTACCAATCGTGTAATTAAAGTAGTGATTGATTTGTAATTAATTTGTAATTGAGCTAGTTACCTTGTATAGGTATACCAATTGTACTATAAAGTGTAACGTGTATGAGGAATGAAAACACACAAAAAAATATTTTCTTGTCCAAAACAGTGCAACTTTTGCCTTTGATAACATGGTATCAGAGCAAAATTGCAGAGTTTGAATACGGAGTGGCTCAGATTTGAGTTTCTTCATTGCCTTTACCTTACCCTTGTCCAATATCGTTCTTAGACACGTACTGTGTCTAGGAAAATTATCAGGCTCAGAGTTAGTATCATCATCACTTATTTTACCCTTCTCAACCATAGCAAAATCAAGCAAATCCTGTCCATACCAGCTTAATCCTGCAAAATACCAACAACCATGTCACAATCACCAGAAACCGCCGGAACTAAATCAGAAGGTACAGAAAACAAAACCAATCTCCCTGGTAACTTTGACATATCCGAGCAATTTGCTAAGTTTTTGCAACAAAGCTTGAACCTGCAACCGACACCTTCCCTTGCAAACCTGGTGTTGAAAGTTAAACTTAACCGCACCAACTACAACTTATGGGGAAGGCTGATGAGAATAGTCATCGGAGGCAGGGGGAGGAGCTCCCACATAACCGGGGTGCCTCCACCCCCCCACCAACTGACCCATCATACCCAAACTGGGAACAGAGTGACCAGTTAGTCTTCACGTGGCTGATTGACAATATTGAAGATAGCCTCGTGAACAATGTATCGAAGTATACGACTGCAAAGGCCCTTTGGGATGGGCTAGCAATCACATACGGATCTGGCAGCGACCCTCTGCAGATCTTTGATCTACATAAACAGTGCTACACAGCAAGACAAGAAAATCGATCTCTAGAGGCTCTCTGGGATCAATTTCAAGGGTTATGGATGAGTATTGACTCATTGGACCCAAACCCAATGGAGTCCCCGAATGATATTGCGATATACACAAAGAAGGTGCAAGAACAGCGCCTTTATCAACTACTGTTAGCAGTTGATGAACAGTTTTCGGATGTTAAACGGGAGATACTGAAACGAGATCCAAAGCCCACAGTGGAGGCAGCATACAATGAACTCAAAAGGGCGGAGGTGCAAAGGGGGGTTCTTGTGAGTCACCCCTCAGATATGAGATCATCACAGGGGATTGGACAAGGACTGGTGGTGCAATCACCCACAGACCAGAATAGACCGAAGGGACCAAATGAAAAACCACCTCCACGCTCAGGAAAGCCCTCACGGCGTGGAGAGGATAAAGCTCAACTGGAATGCAATTATTGCAAGAAGAAGGGACATACGCGAGAAAAGTGCTTCCAACTCCATGGTTATCCAGATTGGTGGGAAGACTTCAAGAAAAAAGGGGAAGGCCTCCGTAGCCCAGGCTGCAGATTCAAAAGGAGATAGTGTCACAGAAACCCCAGGCGGGATCTGCAACCAGAGAGAGGAACGAAACTCTGCAGCACAGGGGGCAGCCATGGAAGCTTCAGGAAGGAAGACCCACGAAGTGTCTGGAAGAAGCAGTGGAGGTAACAAGGTTGGGAAGTTTATTCCCAACCCTAACCCTTTTATTACTCCCCATACCCCTGAGGAAAAATACCCCGGTACCCCTGTCTTTCTTGATAATATTAATTCAGTCCCCGTAAACTCTGGTGCAAATAATCCGCCCCCTACATTTTTACAAAATCAGGTCTAGTCCTTACCCAAACCTATATTTCCATCCGAGCCCCCAGATTCTCCAAAAAGAATAACTTCATCCTTATATATGACCCAAACTACAAAAACGACCACACTTAATGCCAAACCTTCCGACCAACCCTCACAGTGGATTTTTGACTGTGGGGCCACTGACACAATGACAAATGACTGTGGGGCCACTCATACTCCTACCACCAAAAATATTATTGAAACTGCCAATGGAGCCACTGTCCCTGTTGCCGGCAGTGGTACAATCTCCGTCACACCTACCTTGACCTTAAAAAATTGCCTCTATGTACCTTCATTATCTACTAAATTATTGTCCATAAGCCATGTTACCAAGGAATTAGATTGTATCGTACTAATGTATCCAAATTTTTGCCTTCTGCAGGACATTCATACGGGGGAGATCATTGGGGCGTGGTACTGAGTGTCAAGGATTGTACTTTGTTGATGCTGTTACGCAACAGGGACAGTCTAATCTTGCCACCGGGACAAGCAATCGACAGGTGTGGTTCTGGCATCGCCGATTAGGTCATCCTTCGTTTAGTTACTTGCGTTGTTTATTTCCTACTTTGTTTTCGTCACCAATAAAACAGTTTTCCTGTGATACGTGCCTCCGGGCAAAACAGACTCGGGTTTCTTATCCTGCTACTAATACTCGTGTCAGTAAAATGTTTGGTTTGGTTCATTCAGATGTTTGGGGTCCCTCCCTTTATAATACCCCACTGGTTTTTCATTATTTTGTGACATTTATTGATGACTTTTCTCGCATGACATGGCTATATATTATGAAACACAAATCTGAGGTCTTCACAAAATTTGTCCATTTCTATAACATGATTCATACACAATTCAATACAAAAGTTCAAATTCTTCGATCTGATAACGGGGGGAATACATGAGTACAGATTTCAACCGATTTTTACAAGAAAATGGGATTATCCATCAGACCTCCTATCCAAATACACCCGAACAAAATGGGGTCGCTGAGCGCAAAAATCGTATTCTCTTAGAAATGACCCGGGCCATGATAATCGAGTCTCATGCTCCAAAAAGTTTTTGGCCGGAGGCCGTATCCACAGCTGCATACATTCTTAACCGCCTACCCTCAAAGATACTTGACTACCATACCCCACTTCAAACCTTATCTACCCAACATGATATACCAAGTATCTTTACCCTACCACCACGAGTTTTTGGTTGCACTGTCTTCGTCCATACCCAAAAACTGAACGAACAAAATTAGACCCCTGTGCCGAAAAATGTGTCTTTGTTGGGTACACAACCACCCAAAAAGGTTATCGATGCTATAATCCTCGCACCCGGCGAATCTATGTCACTCTGGATTGCACCTTTCTTGAGACAGAATATTACTATACCACCATATCTTCGGTTCAGGGGGAGTCACTAAACGATGGAACCCTCGATTGGTGGGTGCCACAACCTATCTGCTCGACACTTGTTCCAACAGGGCAAATAGATGGCGCCGACTGCGAGATAGCTCCCGACCTGTACAATCTGATGGACCAGTACTACTACCTGATGGTCCTCCTCCAGTGAATGATGTATCTGAGGTAATAAATTTTGATACATTTGTTGAACAATCTGATACTGTTACAAACTCTTCCATACTAAACCATGATTCTACACCACCACAAGTAACTAATGATATTGATGCTACCCATACACCAGAAAGATGCAGGGACACTAATATTTCTATTGAAAGACAGGCAGTCCGAGTATTGCCTCCTCGGGGTAAACGCGGAGTGCCACCCAAACGGTACTCTCCAGAGCAAGTGTCAAAAGGCTCTAAATATCCGGTAAGTACATCCATGAGAGGGATATCTGAGGCAGCTAAAGGTCTGTTTGTGTCATTGTGCTCAGAACAGGTTCCGCGAAGTGCAGAAGAGGCTCATACCCAACCCGCATGGAGGGAAGCTATGAGGACAGAAATGAAAGCTCTGGAAAAGAATCTTACGTGGGAAAAATGTCCCCTTCCACCAGGGAAGAAACCGGTTGGGTGTCGGTGGGTATTCACGGTCAAATATAAAGCTGAATTAAGTGTTGAACGATACAAGGCACGATTGGTGGCGAAAGGTTACACACAGACCTATGGGATAGATTATTCAGAGACTTTCTCACCAGTGGCTCGTATTGATATGATCAGAGTCCTGTTTTCTGTTGCGGCGAATCAAGACTGACCTCTCTTCCAGTTTGACGTCAAGAATGCCTTTTTACATGGTGACCTAAGGGAAGAAGTGTATATGGAGCCTCCTCCTTGTTTCTCAAATGACTTTAGGACAGGAGAAGTTTGCAGGTTAAAGAAGGCCCTGTACGGACTTAAACAGTCTCCTAGAGCTTGGTTTGGCAGATTCACCGAAGTTATGAAACAAGATGGTTACAAGCAGAGCAATGCGGATCATACCTTGTTCACAAAACAAAGAGGTAGCTTAATAACTTGTTTAGTTATTTATGTGGATGATATGATAATAACAGGAGATGATCGTGAAGAAATTGCATGGCTTCGAGAGCATTTGTTTGCGAAGTTCGAGATGAAAGACCTTGGAGGGTTGAAGTATTTTCTGGGAATTGAGGTGTTAAGATCTAGGACATGTATATATATATCCCAACGGAAGTATATCCTTGATCTCTTGACAGAAGTAGGAATGCTGGATTGTAAGCCGTGTGACACTCCCATGGTAGTAAATCACAAGCTACAGGTTATTGAAGGAGCAGGCCTTACAGACAAAGGGCAGTACCAGCGGTTGGTTGGCAAGCTGATATATTTGTCACATACTCGGCCAGACATAGCTTTTGCCGTTAGTGTGGTAAGTCAGTTCATGCATAATCCTCAGGAACATCATATGAGTGCAGTTATACGCATTTTACAGTATCTCAAGCGTACGCCAGGGAGAGGGATCGTATTTCGAAACAATGGACACTTGAAGGTTCAAGCCTACACAGATGCAGATTGGGCAGGAAGCTTAGTTGATAGAAAGTCCACTTTAGGGTATTTTACGCTTGTAGGTGGCAACCTTGTGACTTGAAAAAGTAAGAAGCAGAAGGTCGTTGCTCTGTCTAGTACTGAAGCAGAGTTCAGAGGGATAGCAAAAGGAGTAACTGAGGTGTTATGGATACAGAAACTACTCAAGGATATTGGCGTACAGGTAGTTCTTCCCGTACCTTTGATGTGTGATAACAAGGCTTCGATAAGCATTTCCGAGAACCCAGTACAGCATGATCGGACTAAACATATAGAGATTGATCGGCACTTCATCAAAGAGAAGATAGAAGGAGGGATTATTGAACTACTGTTTATCCGGTTAGAAGATCAGCTAGCGGATATACTAACAAAGGCCATTAATGGAAGGTCGTTTGAAAGGATCTTGTGCAAGTTGAACGTTGTAGACCCCACCGTCCAACTTGAGGGGGAGTGTGAACAAATCCCAGAAGATTAGTGCAAATCCCAGAAGATCAGCGTCACAGAAGATTAGGCGGAAAATTAGGGATTACCCATCGTGTAATTAAAGTAGTGATTGATTTGTAATTAATTTGTAATTGAGGTAGTTACCTTGTATAGGTATACCAATTGTACTATAAAGTGTAACGTGTATGAGGAATGAAAACACACAGAAAAATATTTTCTTGTCCAAAACAGTGCAACTTTTGCCTTTGATAACAAATTTAAGAAAAAATGCATGACTTATATGAGGATGAGGTTCTACTATCCATTGCCTTAAGGTTTTGAGTGGATATGAGCCTCACCTCATGTAAGCCTAAGTTTCAAGATGGTATCAGAGCAGGTTTAAAATGTGGACTTACCCCTTGCTTGGCCCATCACCTAAGTCCAGATGTTCATGCATGGCTTGTAGTTTGTGATTGAGGACGGGTTGTAAGGCGCGTGTGTAAGTCAAGCCACGTTGCCACGTGAGGGCGGGTGTTGAGAATCCCACATTGGCTAATTTAAGAAAAAATGCATGGCTTATATAAGGATGAGGTTCTACTATCCATTGCCTTAAGGTTTTGAGTGGATATGAGGCTCACCTCATATAAGCCCAAGTTTCAAGAAGTTAGATGTTAACAATATCTTTATACACAGAGATTTGACGTTAAAAGTCTATATTAAGATACCTCAAAGCTTTGTTTTTGTATGGCTTGAAACCACCTTAGCCCCAAATCAAATCAACATATGTTTGAAGAAGCAGAATATATTATGGTGTTTCACTATTGTGTTAGGTTATAATATCTGAATTAGTTATGTTAAATAATTGTTGGTCCAGTTTACAGTCAGCACCTTGTGTACATTGTTTGATAAAAAAGTCTTAACAGTTTAGGAGCATGTTGGATTCTTAATTTACTTGCGAAGCTATTTGAAAGTGAGACACTAACACTCACGAAATCAAATCAGAGTATGACTTTTTAGATTAGAATAAATAGAATATATTAGGATGTTTCAGATAACAAATGTCCAAAAAGTGGGCGAAATGACTATGAAAGTCGACTTCAACTTCTGCCACCATCCTCCTTTTTATTTATTTATTTATTTATTTATTTATTTATTTATTTATTTCTCACTTCTAATGTCTCATAGGCAAGATTTTGTTCCTTCTTTATACCAACTATGTATAAAGGGAAAGAAATTTCAGACAACCTTAACGTTCTTTGGTTGGGATCTGAGAAGGCAAAAAGTGAGGCAAAATATGAGGCCTCCAATCATGCACTGCCACGTGTACAAGTAACTATTTTTTAAAAACAAAAAAATTTTAAACTTCTTCCACTTTTTTACACATGGCAGCGCGTGATTGGAGGCCTCATATTTTACCTCACTTTTCACCTCCTCAGATCTCAACCGAACGTTCTTATTATCCTTCTATTCTTTAATCGTATCTCTAGTTATTTGATGTATCCACATATTTTCAATTAAATTTCAAATATTATTGTCTGAAAAAAGAAATCAAATTTTAAAATTTTAGTATTTGTATTATCACTATTGCACCTTCCTAAGAATTTAGCTTATCCCAAACCAAATTAACCCATGCGAATAAATGTATAATAAGGTGTTTGAGATAATCACAGGTTCGAGTCTCGAAAATAGTTTCTTGCACAAAGAGTGTAAGGTAAAACTGCGTACATCAGATCGCGAAGCAATTTGCCCCCTCTCTGGACCCTACGTTTGCGATCTGACCCCGTCCTCGATTCTACACAAACAAAAGAACCTAGTGCACCGAGAACGCCTTTTACCTTGAAAGCTCTGGAAAAAATGACTATCAAATCATATCTCACTTCAATTTATCTCACCTCACTCCTTAAAGGTTGATCTTACACTTATTATTCATTTAATTTTGTCATTATTAATGTCCCATGCCAAAGATCTTCTCCTCCTAATACAAACACTTTAAACAGGGAAAGAAATTTCTCACAATCTTAGTATTCTTATTATCCCTCTATTCCTTGATTATATCTCTATTTTATTTAATGTGTCCACATTTTCTCAATTAAATTTCAAATTATTTGGATAATTATAGTTTTAAACCATTGCACCAAATAAGTCTTTTTGGATAAGCATCTACCCAGATACAAATAGTTCATTTGTTCTTATTCTCTTTCCATTATTGTGTCATAGATGCAGATACCTATAAGGCCGGAGGTGTCATTGGAAGCAAACTCTCTATTCCTTGAAATATAGGTATTGTTTGCATGCATCTCGCCTCGACCCTACCGATAACTTGTATTTTCATTGAGATATTACTGGATATGGTTGTTGTTGGTTGTTGTTGTTCTTATTTTCATGACAAATACCTTACTGTCATCTATTTAGGTGAACAGATTCAAACAATTTTTACTTATATGTGGACAAGTACCCATATTTCTACACGCTTTATTTTTTTTACAAATATACATTTGCAAATAGAAAACATTTAAATGCATTAGAAATTGAAATTAGTCTTTATTATTATTATTATTATTATCTTTATTTATATTATAAATTTTAAATTTACAATTATTCTTACCAAATCTAAACCATCTAGCAAATCCTATCAGTTTTTAACCTTGTTTTGGTTATATTTGTGTGTGATATGCGGCTTAATGTCCATAATATTTGGTTTCGGGATTTAGCATATGCTTTCTTTGTCATGTTTCATTGATCTTTGTGTATCGTCTCTCTTTAAACTTTGATGAGGGAGTGGGTTCTCCCCCTCCTGTACCAGAGGCCCCTTAATCAGGTGGGATGTAACTTGAGGCCCTTAATCAGGTGGGATGTAACTTGAGGGATGTGCTCCACCGGCAGCCCTGCAAAGGGAGAGGACACACGAGACTCAGCCAGCCCAGAGACAACCCTTGTAATATTTCAACAAGGATTGTTTCCACACAGACTCGAACTCGGGACGTCGGGGTTCTAGCCCAATCACCTTTGCCACCTTGTGTATCGTCTCTCTCGTTGCATGTGGTATGCATCATCCAACATGTTCACTTATTTGACTTTTTTTGCAATTGCTTCCACACTAAAGTATTTGCTTGTGATGTACATAATTTATTTTATCTCATAATTTTAGGCTTAAAAGGATATCAATGGAAATACCAACCAGGATACGTTCTCTCCACCAACCCCCTCCCTTTTTTTTTTTAATATAAATATGTTTTTTTTTTTTTTGATAGAACTACAATTTCATTTGTAGTGTCTTTAATTGTTGCCGCCAGATTGTCTATATTTATTCTTAATTCAAAAGTCTCTCTAGATCCCAAAATCTAGTCACCGACCACCACCACCACCTACACCCACCACCAACCACAACCCCAACCCCCACACCCACACACAATTACTTGATTCAGCACTGCAACACTTGTTGAAGTGCAGTCATATAAGCCTACGGAGAAGAAAGTTAAGTCAACTGCCCACACGACAAGCATCTATGACAAAATTTCATTCAACAATTTCTCTCTAAAAGCAAGAAAATTCAAGCTCAATACCCCAACTCACTAGTCAAGTATCTAGAGATGTAATTCACGCATGTATTCAGAATTATGTATAAATTGTATCCCCACCTTCTAGACATGAGCAACTTGTTGCCCACTGAGTAGATGCCTTTCATTTTCTGATATGTACTTATAAGTCAACTTGTTGTCTTATGTAGTAGGGTTATTGTATGAGTTGAATCCCTTCTGATGTCTTCATTCTTCTAGTCAATATATTTCCATTTTAACCCAAAAAAAAAAAGGAAAAACAAAGAAACAAATGTTTTTCTTTTTGGGGGAGGGGGTGAAGACTTTTATAATGCCAGGTCACAAATATCAAATGATTATTGGTATAGACGTTACATTTGAAAATAATTCTGAAGCCCATATTCTGACCAAACAGTTGGTTTGACATGACAGTTCCTCACACTTAGTATGATTTGGCAAATATTGCAACATCCTTGGCTGGATTCCCAGTCACCAGACATGATTTTGGCCCGTCCGGCTGCTCGAATGGGAAGCATCTGATCGTGGCTCCTGTCTCCTCTTTTACCTTCAATTCTTCCTCGTCACTACATTGTGAAACACATGTAAGTTCATCACTATCTGTTTCTTCATGAATAAAGCCAAAGTAAACAAAGACAGGTAGGGGGGGGGGAGTAGTATCAACAAAGAGCTTAGCAATTCGGAACACCGACACGCTTACCTAGCTGACCAAGGGCCCCTGGCCCATTTGCCTTGAGCTATGGCTTCCTTAAGCTCAGGGTAAGAGCTTACGTCCACAATGTTCCTGCAGAAGAACGGTCAGTAAATATAGCAGGGGAAACTATACAGTGACATTGCAAGAAAGGCTCTCATGATGCCTCCAGGGGCATAGTCCAGTGGTAAGTGGCAAAGGTGATTGGGGCTAGAACCCCGACGTCCCGAGTTCGAGTCCGTGTGGAGACAATCTTTGTTGAAATATTACAAGGGTTGCCTCTGAACTGGCTGAGTCTCGAGTGTCCTCTCCCTTTGCAGGGCTGCCGGTGGAGCACATCCCTCGATTTACATCCCACCCGTCTAAGGGGCCTCTGGTACAGGTGGGGGGAGAACCCACTCCCTCATCAAAGAAAGGCTCTCATGATAATTTACAATCACACTATTATAAGACAAACTCAAGGGCTCACAATATGTATCTCTTTTAGCAAACCAGGTGACATACACAACAGCTTAGATCACCACAACAACATTACTCCATTGCCTTAGAGGCTTCCGCCTATGGCAGGATAGGAGAAGGTCCGATGTATGCAATCATACACATGTGTTAGAAACACACAGAGGTTTTCCGATGACCCATAATGAAAATTGCGTCAAGCTGTGCCGATCAACTGCTACTTCACAATATAAGAAACACAACCAATTTATTGAGTCATGTTGATTCATTCCATCATATTCCAAAGTCAAAGAAAAATATATCATTGACTCCATTGGAAATGGAAACAATACAACAGCTTAGATCAAAATTTTAAAACACAACCCGACAAAAGAGAGATCAAATTTCATCTTGTTGACAAAAATTCATCATAACAAACAGAAGTATGCTGCCATAACATACATATTGCGAAATGCCGTTGCCCGTTCCAACAGTGAAGTCTGAATCTCATCTAAAAGGCCTTTGACAAAAGGAACCAAATTTGAAGCATCCATAGATATTCCTGCAACTTTCCCTTGCTTTCCAGGAACATCTCTTCTGGAGATGACGACACTCCAACTTGCCACATCACGAGGTCCAATCTCAATTCTTAGAGGCACTCCCTACAAGATAAGACATGATGGAATTTTTAGAAAACATGTAATTGCTACTGCAAAATTGAATCATATTAACTAAGACAAGTCAAAAAATTCTGAAGCAGTACGACTGACAGAAGTTTCAAAACGCAAATATTGTCGATTAGAAGGATCAGCCAACGGGCTGCTTAACCCTAAGAAACATGACCCACATCAAAAGTTGACATCAGGTCACACTAAGCATCAACAGTTTTAGGATCACCAGGTATAAATTTGTTGAAGTTTTACAGCGGCCCGCTTCTAGCTACACTTATATTCTACTCCTAGATCTTAAATAAGGGAAAAAAGAGATGGACATAGTTCACATAATAAGCCGAAAAGAAAAAGGTTTCCGTGAGGAACTCAAGAGGCTTCATTAGTGCACATGTTATCCATCTAGCAAGACTCATGCCAAATTAGCAGGTTGACAAGTTTCAAAGTGTAGAACAGTTCACTATAATTATCTTCAACCAAATCATAAAATGTGTTCCAGACTAGAGGCCCTGCTTATATGATAACAGAGGTGCACATGCATCTAATCCTTTTCTATCAATTTGCGTGCTTTCTGTCACAGATATTTGAGGATTTATATGTTTTCGACATGTACTCAATCTGAATGGACAGACAAACCTTCATTTCCCAAAAATTATATTTCCACCCAGGTGTCCTCTGCTCAGAATCATCAACCTTAACCCTAATTCCAGCTGCTTGCAAAGTTCCTTTGACAGATGATGCCGCATTAAGAACATCACTCTTACTGTCCACTTGCTTCACTATCGGAACCACCACTACCTGAAACCAATCAATACCTCGATGTGTTCAATCTCAAATACATGTAAGAAAAACGAAAAATAAAACATGAAGCAAAGCCTAGATTAATGTCAAAGTCACATCAAGAACATGAAATGCAACAGCTGGAATGTAAAGTCAAAACAACCAAAAGAAACTTTTGAGTACCTGAATAGGTGCCAATTTGGGTGGGAGCATCAAACCAGTGTCGTCCCCGTGAGTCATGATAATACCACCAACAAACCTAGTGCTGATTGCCCATGATGTCTGCCATACATGTTGCCTTTGTCCACTTTCGTCAGTGAACTGCACAGAAAGCACACAATTTAGCCAGCTTAATATTGCACAACTGTAGATTCCAATGCACGTGCATACACCACAAAAAGTGCCATAAATCCTCCATTAACTGGACACCCGACAATCTCAAAATTGCTAGAAAAGCAGGGCAAGGCAATGAGACAAATATTTGAGTAACGGGAGAATTTTCATGCAGAACTTCTGATGTTTTTTTACTTCTCATAAACTGATTTACTCAGAATGCTGAGGCGAGAAACTTATCAGTCAAATTACATCCCTCAATAATTCAAGCAGGCCTTCTAACAATTATATCACCAATAACCTAAAAAGATGAATACACAAGCAAAGTACTAAATATCATAATGTTTTTTCTTCATAGTCAGCCACTAACTTGATCAATTACAATCTGCATAATCTATATAATCCACTAAAACGAGGAAAGCAGGATTGAATAGCTTGATGAATGAAGATTAATGGAAATCAACAAGTTCCAAAAGGACACCGTGCGGTGTGGAATTCTTGTGCAAGGTTTATGCAAAAGAGAAAATAAAACATTCAACACAAAGCAAGAGGTACACTAAGAAATGACATACACTAAAAAATGCTTTCACTAGAGGGGTGTAAACAAACTAAAAAGTTCATGGAAAAACGAAAAGAAGAGGGAGCACTTGATGTGCCCAAAAATACACACACACGCACACACAGAGATTAGCAGTATAAACGCCAAACAAGTTTAGAGAAAAATTTATAAAACACAAAGGACCAAAAGTTTCCTAATTAAATATGAGACTTTTGTGCTCCACAAAAGTGGTCAACCTGGTTCGTAATACTATGACCAAGTACTTAACAACCCATGAAAGAAGGGAGAGGAATGATTAGGCATGCACAAAAGCCAGACACTAGATTCGTAGTTCCGTAAGTTCTGACCTGGGTTCCAAAAGCACGGGAAAAATTCTGCCCAAGATTGTGGCTGGTTCCAGCCTGCAAAGCCTTCCTATCGCCCATCATTGCCTCAATTGTATAGGTTCTGGAAGCACCAGCAAATGTCTCCATGCTAGATTTGCGACCTGCAATTACAGGTATTGCAGCGTGCTCGTAAGCAAATTTTGTATAGACATCAATCATCTGCATTGCCTGCAGTTACATCACATCAAAATGTCAAATGAAGACACCAAGATCCATTTAGGATTTCTTTTTGTCTTTTCAGGCAGAACTAAACAGAAATTTCCATAAAAATGGAAACACATCACCTCCTTCTCTGCTTCATCCGGTGTGGAATGAGCAGTGTGGCCCTCCTGCCAAAGAAATTCAAGGGTTCTTATGAACGGTTTAGTACGCATTTCCCATCTTGTGACATTGGCCCACTAGATCACAATTCACAGAACAAAAGTTAGCGAAGATACTTTGAAAAAAAGAGATGCAGAATAACGTCAAGAAATGAGGACAGAGAAGATCACCTGGTTGATCATGAGAGGAAGATCACGGTGACTATGAATCCACTGAGTGAACATATGATTCACGATTGTTTCACTAGTTGGTCGAACCTGCCAGAACCTCATGGAGTGCAACAATCAAACATAAAACTCAGGCTGCATTTCTGAACTCAAAAGTTCAACATCTAAATCAGTTTACTTTCTAAAAGTCAAAATCGCAGATAAATACAAAGCAATAGCAGATTTACCACAAGCTTTTCCTCAAGCTCCTTTCCTCCGCCGACGGTCACCAGAGCCAATTCTGGGCTAAATCCCTCAACATGGCTAGCTTCTTTCTCAATGAAGGAATACGGGATGAACTATAGTCAAAGAGGGACAAACATCAGAAACTAACGCCAAAACATTATGCACATCTTTGCTCAATTATCTAAGCACACAAACAATCCATTCAGAGGCATTTTAAGATGCAAGATCAAATTTTTATTGCCTTAAAAAGACCAGAATATCATAATCAAGTCTATGAGCTCGGAAATAATCATTCAACCTGTTCCTTCTCTCATGTACCACAGTATGTGAACCAAGAAAACAAGAAAGCAAACCCACCTTTCCCAAAACCAATAAAATTCAAGAGTGGTTTTCATCTCA
The DNA here is from genome assembly GCA_036186865.1 of Eustoma russellianum. NCBI lineage: Eukaryota > Viridiplantae > Streptophyta > Magnoliopsida > Gentianales > Gentianaceae > Eustoma > Eustoma russellianum. Next base: position 32,058,103 of record AP025069.1, on the reverse strand, counting down.
ACCATATCAACATAGAAAAATAAGAAGGAAGGTAAAAAAGCAAAAAAGCTTGGAATTTACAGTTACCTGTGGAAAATACATGTTGCTGTGACCGGTTTCTTTAAACTTTGCATTCAAGTATTCCTGATTATTAAAAAAAATTACATACTCAATTTCTAAAAAAGAAAAAAAATTACAAACTTTGCTCACAAAAAGCAGGAGTCCTACTTGAATAGCTTCCCAAATTGCATAACCATAAGGACGGATAACCATGGTCCCTCGAACGGGACCATAATCAGCGAGCTCAGCATTGGCAATAATGTCTAAATACCAAGCGTTAAAGTCCTGAGAGCGCGGCGTTATAACTCGGTCTTTGTCTTTATCAATTACTCGAGGCTTTGCTTTCAATTCTTCGATCTCTGGAGCGATTTGCTCCTTGGCTGTACTTTGAGCGGAAAACTTTGCCGCCGAAAGTGTCCGAAGAGAAGGAGACATCGAATATCTCCGGCAGCAAAGAGACGGCCATCTGCCGGAGGAGGTGAGTATGGAAGTGAGAGGAGGCAGCCTTAGAGCTCCCATCAGAAGCGAGAGCGAGAGCGAGAACGAAGGAAGAGGATAATGGGCACTATGGGCCAAATTTTGAGATGATTGTCTTCTTTGTTTCTTTTTAAGGGCCTACTGAAAAGTGCTTTGATTTCTCAAATGGGCCTATGATCCATATGGAAAGAAATATAGATGGTGGGGAAGTCCCCTTTCGGGTTAGGAAAAGGACTAGCGATTTAATTGTATTTTCTACTTTCTGTGGATCAGTTCAAAACAATGAAAACCAATCATTCGGAAAGTCATAAACTCCTCCTTTCTTCTCTGGCTAGAAGAATGTTACATCGACCGGCTCACTCGGAAGCATCCTCCCTTTGTCAACAAGAGGTGTTTCATCCCAGCTTATTATTGTTTTCTTTAATCTAATAAAATTGTATACTAAATTATACACCTATAAGTTGTATACTCAGTTATACACCTAGTTGAGGGGATAATCTTAATCGTTACCATTTTAGAGGGAATCGCAAATTTATGATTTCCCCTTCATGGTTTTGTGGCAAATTTTATGCAATCTCTCTACCACTTCCAACTCAACTCACGATTCAAAAAAATCTTAAAAAACGCTTAGTTTAAACACCGGAACCGTAACTGTAACCAAAATGATAGACATTGTAATTGGTATGTGTTTATTGGGTAGTTCCGTAATCATTTGGTAAGAAATGTAGTGTTATACAACTCTTGTGATGCCATGGTTCATAAATCGTTAAATTATGATATCATTATGATATCATGCACAACATAATTTAACTATTAAAAAATAACATGCCATAGAAATTTTTTACCACATCGCATGTTATATTAGTGATCATGTTACGTGCATTACTTCTTTCATACTCAATATATTACTTTAGTTAATATTCTTATCTATCAAGACAGAAAATGTGATGAAAAAGATATTTTCTTCTACTACAAACATTATGCTGCTATAACATTGACAAAACTTTCGCCCTTGAAAAATGCCGGATGCTGCTCAAAAAAAAAAAAAAGAAAAATGCCGGATGAGATCCTATGAGGCTAAAATTAAGGCTAAAAGTTAGGCATCCAATCACGCGTCGTCACGTGTATAAAATCAGTTTTTTTAAAAAAAATTACAGCACCCCTTGCTTTTATACACGTGGCGACGCGTAATTGGAGGCCTCGCTTTTAGCCTCTTAGGATCTCACCCGGAAAAATGCAGGCCGACTTGTGTATTCCGTGTGGAACTCTGAACACGGTTTCAACTAGTAATAGTGTTTATTAAGCTTTTATTAATCCGATTTCTTGGAAGCACTCCTAGATTACAATTGTGAAAATTTTGTAGTACTCATATTTAATTCTAGCAGCCTTTTGTCTGAAATAAGAGGTTTTGAGTTCAGATTCTACCGAATAACTTTGAATTTTTGGATTTATGTGTAAGTATCGCTACTAGTGGATAAGTTTAATGCAATCACTTGTAAATAACTACTACAACAACGTTACCCTATTGAATTAAAAGCTTCCGGCTATGAAGAGATGTGGAGGTCAGATGTACGCAACAATACTCGTATATTAGAAACACACAGTGCTACTGGTGGATAAATTTAATGCAATCACTTGTAAATAACTATAACAACAACATTATCTTATTGTCTTAGAAGCTTCTGCATATGACAGAATGTGGAAATCAGATATACACAATGATACCAAGTGTAGAAGTTGTTTTCGGACGACCCATAATGAAAATAATTACACGAAATGGAATTCGTCGCTTGACTTCATTACTTGCTACATCGGCCAACTAAAATGGAGGTCTGGATCCCTTCACCGTCAGCCCTCTCATTCTCCTCGTGACCGCTCGCCACGTGGCAGCAAGAGGGATGGTGAGGCTTGATAAGGGTCACCCGCACCCAACCTCACCACCCCCTTGTTGCTACGTGGCAGTGGGTCCTTTGTTACCGTCCAGCCAGGGAGTCATGAGATTCCGCTCCCTAAAATGGACAATATAGACCACGGAGTCCTAGTTCAGGGGTTAGAGCCATTATCACAAAATCAAAATGTTTCGGGTTTATGTATGAGTAAGTACAACTTTTTTTTTTTCACTTTATAGATGTATCACAAAAATGATTTATTCTCAACGAAGATAGTTCGTCAAACTACGACGAGAGTTTCGCCGTTTGAAACGCAAGTTGCGTAAGACGACCAAGTCAGACCGAGTCAGAAAGCTTTGATGACTTAAGAGCGTTAAGCTTAAGGAAAGGAGAGTGAAGGGAAGAGAGGGCATCCTTCTGCCCGATCATCCAATTCGTTCTAACAGAAAGACTTCGTCACTTTCATCGGACGGCACTCTTTTATTCTGCGTAGATTGACTGAACGCAGAAAACCTTCTATTGACTAGCGATTGAGTTTTTCACATATTTTCTCGTGTAATAATGTTTTTTGTTTACATTATGTATTAATAATGGTTTATTCTCATTCATATTATTATGATATCATATATCCATGTATATATGGACACCCAAAAAGCAAATGCTGGATGTGTATGCATTTGCTAAAATCCATCAAATTATTACAACCTTTTGATCAACTTTCTGTTAGCGAGACATAGGGTACGCACTTTAGCACCAACCTTGACGTTATAATGCTAATATATTTGTTGAAAAACATCATTAGGGAAAATCACATGAAGATGCATAAAATCTATGGATGCATCTTTGGTCACAATTAATACTAATTTTCTAACATAAGCTGATGTTATTTTTATGGATGTAATATATATTTGTTAATTACCCAAAATGCACATTAAGAGAAAAAGAAACCGGGGAGGGGGAGAGCATCTGATTAATTTTAGTATAGTTCAAAAATAACTATTAGTCATTGCAATGATTACTCAATTAGTAATATACACATAAATAAGGAAAAATGCCAAAATATGCCTATACTCAACAAAACAAAAAAAAAAAACACTTCCTATTTGTCTATATATTATTAGTCAATAAGTGTCAATGTCTAATAAACACACTCTTGCATAAGCTAGTAAAACTATCAATGTGTTGTGATAGTAGTTAGTAAGAATGCTCACCACATGCCCCAGAGCATAGCTCAGTTAGTATTCTGGTTGGGAGTTGCTACAAGAGGTATATGTTTTGATTCCACGGACACACGCGATGTGTGTGTTTCACTACTCTCTGGGTCAAAGACACAGTTTGCTGTGTACACCTTGTGTGGGCTCTTTATGTATGACCTCCTTTAATCTAGGAAGCCGCTGAATTTCATCCTCCATAATGCTCTTTAGAGTTGCGACGGTGGAAGTTCTCAGAACCAGAGTATGGCATTGTGCTCCAAGAGAGAGCAAGGGAAAGATACATGTCTGAGTGTACTACAAAGTTAATATTTGAATTAAAGATTGCAACATATACAAAGGCCAAGATACTTCCTGGTTTTTTCTTTTATTCACTGGGAACAATAATCATAAAAAAAATAAAATAAAATTGGAGGAAACATCGTTCAATAATAGTTTGAGCATATCTTTACCCCATGACACTAGCATCACGAGAAGCCGCTCAAATGAGTGTTTTGCGCAAATAAGCATGTGCACAAGGGGTTCAGATCCCCTTACCTATCCTTCCTCACCGCGTGCATCACCACGCGATATGTGACAGCAAGGAGGGGTGGTGAGACTGGATAAGTGTAACCCTCATCCAGCTTCACCACCCCTTCCTACTGCCACGTGTCACATAGTGGAGAGTGCAGTGAGTCACCGTGCGATGAGAGGATCTCATCCCGTGCACAAGTGCTCAATTATGTTTTCATTAATGGCTATATGAAGAAAAACCTAAATTTTACCACAGAAACCTTATCATTACCCCCAATATACCAACAAAGTCACTATGACCCTATCTCGATGTAGGCCTCATCTTCTAATTTTTTTAAATAAGAGCAATGATAATTGTGATTAGCTCAAATCTTTTTCGTAAGTTGTCTCGTTAAACATCAAATGAAGGAACCATTGTTTGTTAGAGACACGATCTAGAATTGAACATTGTTGACATAAGGTGTTTGGTATAGTTTTTTGGGTATTTAAACTGTCGATACTTGGGTTCAACATTTTAGTATGTCGATGGCGAGTGATTGTACGCATTTGTATGACAAGCATAACAAAAAAATTGTTAATTGTTGTTATGGTTGATGCGGGTAACCATATATTTTCGCTTGCGTATGATATTATTGACGAGGAGAACGAACAAAACTATAGATAGCTGCTTAAGAAAATGTGTGAGTATGTAGTCAGTGTCATGAAAGATGTATGTTTGATCTCGGAACAATGCACTGCCTTCAAGCAGCTATACGATCAAATCCTAAATGGCAACCATCTTATGCGTATCATAGATATTGTCTCCGTCACATTAGATCGAATTTTTCAAGTGAGTTTTAAGACAATGAATATATACATTTTATAGATATTGTATGATCCTTCTGTTGAATTCATGTGCAGCCAATGTTTGTAGATAAATTTTCTGGTAAGGCGTTAGCAACTATTCTATGATCTGCTGCATCAGAACACAAAGTGCACAAGTTTACAGAGTGTATGAAAAAGTTGAAAGTATTGAATAAATATGAATACGATTCCACTTGACTCATGGACATTGTACCACAATGATGGCATGAGATATTATATAATGACAACCAATTATTTAGAGTTGTAGAACAACATACTCACGGGGGCTAGGGACTGCTTGTGTTTAATCAGTTTACAAAAGAACAATGAAAAATTTGGCGAGAAATGCCAAGAGGCGATAAATGGGCAGGTCTTTATGAAGTTGTGACTCGATTGATGCCAGATGGTGGTTGTATTGGATATGTTGTTAATTTGTTTGAAAAAAAATTGCACTCATGGAAAATTTTAGCTTTACCACATGCCTTATTCATGCAAACATGTGGTATATACCACCAAAACAATTACAACCGTAACACTTGTTTCAGTGCAGTACATCTTTAGAAGACTTGGTGGTGTCTTTATGTTTCTATGTAATGTTATAGTTCCATTTCTACCATTGTTACAATAAGTATTTCTCTGTAGTGATTATTTTCATTAATGTTATTTGTATTTTATCTTTTAAATGCCTATACTGTTGTATTTTAATTTCAGTATCTATTTTTCTAAACAAGTCACCCGAAGTATCTGAATCTATCCAGCCTTAATGGTGAAAATGTTATAGGTAGTCAAGGTAGTGCAGGTTGGGGTAACACAACCAATAACCGTAGTCGAAATCAGTCAGCCGAAGGGTCCGAATCCGTCCAACTATATAGAATTAAAAAACAAAAAAAACCAACATGCCTAGTTAGTTAACCATGCTACTGCAAGTAGGGCGGTAAACGAGCCGAATGAGCTGAGCATTGTGTTGTTCAAGCTCGGTTCATTTAACTTAGCGAACGAGCCGAGCTTCTTCGTTTTTATTTAAACGAACATATTTAATTGTTCAAGCTTGGTTTGTTTAACTCACGAATAACATTAACGAGCCGAACACCTTAAACGAACGGTGCCACTTACCGAGTTCGAACAGAAAAAGGTGTTCAAGCTCTGTTCATTAACCTTTTATTCGAGCCGAGTTCGAGCTCGAACTCGAGCCAAACGAGTCGAACAATCGAACGGCTTGGTTCATTTACAGCCCTAACTGCAGGTTTTGCAAAGAGGAGGTGGCCGAAGATGGCCAGCCAAAGGTGTCCAACCTTAACGGTGAAAATGTTATAGGTAGACAGGATATTAAAGGTCGGGTAACGCAACCAATAATTGAATGAAAGAATTCGGCTGGTTTTTATAGATGTGTCATAGACAGCTAAGACAACATTTAGAATAACATTTTAGGTGGACGAATTTTCAACCCCAAGTAGTTTTGCCTAAGGTGCCGTTCAAAATGACACCTTAGTTATTTATGAAAATTTTCTCATTCGTACTATAGTTTTTATTATTAAAACTACATTTTTTTTAAAATTTTCAAATATATTAGTCAACGGCAGTTGGATAGTGGATAGTATCGAGAGAAAAAAATAATAACATGAATGTATAATGTTCCGATTCTATTATATACAACCGTACGTGTTCTGTTTTCAATATTCATTTTGTCTAATATAATGCTTCCATATGTTCAATAACAACATACTCAAAGACCAGTTAACCATTTGTATTTATAGAAACTTAAAACTAGGCATATATCATAGTCTAGTTGGTATTGAATTGAGATTTATTCTAAGAAGTCAAGAGCTCGATTATAGAAACACGTAGTGTGAATGTTCTACCGCTGCTTTGGTCTAGTTTGTAGACGACGCCTTATATGTGTCACTGCGTAAGTCTTCACACAACCTATGAGATCGCTGGACTTCTGATTTGCATCTTCTGTAATGCTCTTTAGGGTCAGGGCGAGATATTTTGTCAATAAACGTAAAAGAACCACCTTAAAAATCACAAGACACAGTAGTACTAGCATATTATACATAACAACACTTCAGTCAATACTAAATTTGATAAAAATCCAAGAGGACAAAAAGAAAATCCACTAAACAAACAGAAACAGACAAAGCAGAATTATCAGGGATAGGATCCGCTCACTGCAAAGGGGTGCGGTGACGCGTGGCCGCACGACACGTGGCAGTAAGAGAGGATGGTGAGGCTAGATAAGGATCACCTACATCTAGCCTCACCACCCTCCCTTGCTGCTACGTGTCGCGTGGTAACAAAGAGAGTGAGGAAAATGGAGGTGAGGAGATCTCAATCCGAATTATCAATGCCAAGCAGAAGCAACGGTGAGGGTCCGTCCCATCCAACCAAAGCAGATGCCACCAGACATTTCAGTAACGGTGAATCCTGGGTTGCCACGTGGACCCGAACTCAGCTTTGACCTCAACGAGTCAGCAACGAGTTGACTCATGGACTTGGGCTCGAACCCAGCCATGCTCATCCGGGCCCGCCACTTACCAAATACTTCGCATCTTCCCACACGGTCCCTCCCTTCGCACGCAACCGAGTTGATCAAACTTCGACCCAGTCCTTCTTCGATCTTGACTCGTTCTGGGCTCTCCCTCGAAACGGTGACCTCTAAGGACTCGAACAACGCAGCGTAGTACTCGCAATTCTCGTTCACACGCGCCTCGAACGCCGCCGTGTTTGCGTTCATCTCTTGCTCTACCATTGTCACCACCTCCGGCGACAACCCTTTTACACGGCGTAGCAATGAATCTCGTAAATTGTCAGTACTGACGCTCTCGTCGGGTAATTTATACAACTTGAAAGCAAAATTTACAGCTAAAGAGTCACCGTCTTCGATTCCCAACTTTTCACGGCTCAAATCGTAGATCTTTAAGTTAATGATACAAAAATGAAAAGGGACTCCGATTTGGCTGGCTAATGCTTTGAGCCTATCTCCGACCACCTTTAACTTCTCGTCTTCTCCGTTCAAAGAATCAGAAAAAGTTGTTATCTTTAGCGTCACGCGCCTGTCGAGTTTCTCCGCCGCAAGCGAGTAGAGCAAATGCACATACTGTCCGCCTTGATCAATATCGAAATCAACAACATGAAGCGCATTTACCGGTTCTTTTGAAACAGTAGCTTCTAAAATAGCTCGATTTGCTGCCATAAAACCAAGCTTAAAACACGGGGAAACCTCATACAAAAGCTGAGTTGACATGTGTTCCTTGAAATAAAGCTCATTCACCGGCGGTGGATACTCCGATGGTTTCAAACGAGCGCGTAAAGCCACCGCCATGTAAGCTGCTATCCTCTGTTCGGAAGTGCCTCTAGTATTCGAAACTTCAAAAAGGCGCGTGAGAATATCCGCCGCTGCTTCTGTTCTCCCTTCGGAAATTGCTGCTGCTGCTTTTGAAATTAACTGCTTCGGTGAAGTACTTACCGGAGAAGCGGAAGTAGAAGAACAGGAAGACAATGATGAAGTGGGGGATCGAGAAAGGGGCTTTTGGATTGGGCCCATTAAATTCAAGTTCTGAATCGTCTCGCACCACTCGCTGTTTGAGACGACAGAAACAGCGTCACGTCCGGCGTCGTTGTCGTCATCATCTAAAAGCTGTTTCTCCAGTTCCTGGAGCCGATTCATCATTTCTTTCTCCGGCAGATTCAATTGTGAACCCGAATTAAACACCGGTGATGAGTTCTGAACAGAATTTTGAACGGAAATACAAGTATTCGGTGGGAAAAACTTGTTAAGATTATTAGTATCGGAAGTTTGCATGACGAAATTTGAATTTGATAGAGAATTAAAATTGTTCATGCGATTTTGTTGCCGGAGTTGATGAATAATAGGAAGTCCGTACCGAGGGTTTATGGAGTAATTGGTGGAAATCGATGACATTTCCGGCGAAATAGCTGAGAAATCCACCGGCGACAAAGGCGAAATCGGCGAAGAGTTCTGGTAATTCACTCGAGGCTTAACATTTCGAAGATTAAACACACTATTTAACCCCATTTGCTGTTGAAATTGCTGTTGTTGAATAAATTGTTGCTCTGGTTGAAGCTTACCAAAAGATCGTTTCCCCATCAAACCAGTTCCTCGCTGAATCATCAACGGAGATGGGTCAGTCAGAACTCCCGACAAAAGCGCTGACGTGTACGTTAGCTGTGGAGTAGATCTTCGATTTGTGATAACTCCGGCAGTGTAAAAATCAGGCCCTCCGCCGCCGGGAAACTCGATGACATTTTTTTTTTTCCAATAAAAGCCTACGAAAGGTAGCTATCAGATATATAAACCAGAAAGAATTTGGTGAAGAGAGAAATTCTGCATCAGAGAGTGAGTGCAGTAGTAAAGAGAGTTTCGGTTTGTAGCAAATGGATTTTTTATTCTGTCATTATGAAAAGGTATGGAAGTTTCAAAAAATTTATTGTGATGATTGATAAACTAGTGATCTAATAAAATGATGACAAATAAGCTTTATCTACATGTAAACAAAAGAGTGATTAACCAAAACAAGATGTCTATATATCATTGATCAACTAATCATACTTGATCAATAAACATTGTAAAATTTGTGGAAAGTTTTTGCGTTACAGAGAGAGAAAATAGAGAGGGTGGGTAGGCAAATGGTTGGATAGGGATATGAATGAGGTTTCCAAGTTGCTTATTAATGGATTAATTATTGGTAGAATAACATGATGGCGTATAATATTTATTAACATGTAAATTAAATGGATGATTAATGAAAAGAGAAGATTCATTTTTAAGTAATTAATTATATTCGTTCTATAACAATTTTAAAATCTGCGTTGTAACTTGTTTCTTTCTGTTTTTCTATAATGTGCAATTTTTCAAGTGATGAGTGGCATTTTAAAAGAAATTTTATAAAGTATGTTCTTTTAATAAAGAAACTTATAAATTAAATACGAATTAAAAAATTCACTCAACTATCAGACCCACACAGTCGATCAAAATCTTTTTTTTTTCCTTCCTCGACTGTACACCACCACTATCAACACAATCATCGCCCTGTTCTTGATATCTCTCATTATCGGAGTCTCTAAACTAATAGAATAATTTTGTTGTTGTTGTATGTGTATGTATGTATGTATATATGCTTGTTAAGTGAATATTTTCGGCCATAATATATTCTTATCAGTGGCATTACCTTAGTTAAATATGCATGATTAAACTGCCAGCTAAATGAAAATAATAATAATCCCCAAGAATCGTGACTCGTGAGTCAATAGTTCAATACTTTAAATTTTAAATAGTTGATTGTTCTCTTTGTGATTTATACAACAACAACGTTACTTTATTGCTTTAAAAGTTCTTGTATATGGCGAACATCTTCAAGACTCATAATCATCCTTAAATAAGAAAACATCTCCCGTTTTATTTCTCTATCATTGAGTATAAAGAATTCTGGGGTCAAAGTAACAAGCAACAACAAAGAAATAAAGCGGTAATTAACCATAAAAGGCTATACCTACTTGTCTATCAAATAGATATGAGCGAACATGCTTGAGCCACATCACTTTTAAAAGGCTTGTAAAGGAAATCCAACTAAGAGTTTTCCATGCACGTTACTAGAAACCAAGTTGTAGCCAGTAAACGACATGGTTTTGGGTTTTATAATCTCATATAACCATCGATGATGCGCTTTGAACCAACTGGTAAGGTTGCTGTTTAGTAACATTGGGGTCACGAGTTTGAGCTGCGGAAATAGACTCTTGCACAGAATGTAGAGTAAGACTGCATATATCACATCGCAAATCAATCCGTACATCGGTTTAATCTAATATAACCATCGCTTGTGGATTAATATTTGAAATAGATTAATGCTCAATATGAGAGCTTATAGCTTAACGTATCATTTTAAAAAGACGCCTCCAGAACATAGACCAGTTGATACTCAGTTAAGATTTGTTACAAGAAGTCAACAGTTTGAATCTAGGGATACGGAGAGTGTGGGTGTTCCACTGATGCTAGATCGAATGCCTAGTTTGTGAGGGGCATCTTGTTTGAGTTACTGCATAAGTCCTCATCCAACTTCCATAATGCTTTTTAGGGATGGGGCAGTGAAGCCCAAGGTTTAGGAATGACCTTTTGTTCCAAAAAAAAAAGATAGCAGCAAATTAGCCTAGTAAATATAAATATTAAACATGTATAATGGAGACATAATGAAAATAGTCCTTGTAGCTAGTTTAGTCTCTGAAAAGGGAGAAGAATTTATTTCATAGACTCAGGAGTTCTTCTACCAAACAATATGCCGCACAGCAATTGACTTATGGCGTAACAAAAAAGGATCCGGTGGATTTTACAATGAATTGTATATATGGACCACCATTTAATTATTAATTGCTTGTGTGGCTAAGAAATTAATAATCTTATAAGTACCGTTTGTCTTAAGCTCTGTGAATAATCTTAATTTGCGACGTTTTCCATGATTGGACTTTACATCCAAAAAAGTAAGAATCCACTTTGCCAGTTTACGTGGTTAGGCTTGCTTTTATATCTCAAGAAGAAAGTTTTCAGTCTCTATCAAACGGGTTCAGATCGTCTGACCCCATTAGGAGATACTAAATGATCCGTTAACACGTGGCACACAAGGGTGGTGAGGCAGGGTGCGGGTCAGCCTCACCATCCTTCTTATGTGCCACGTGGCGGACGGTCGCGAGGGGAGGTGAGGCGCGGAGGTCAGAGGATCCCGCTCCCTATCAAACATGAGGTTCTTTCCCCTCTTTCTTTCTTTTTGTTACAATCAAAGAGGTGAAATATCAGGAATATATCTATCGTAAGAAGTAACTATTTGTAAAAACAGCGACATCCATAAATAAAGAGTTTAATTATAAAATGTAAAAACAATTAGTTTTCAAGTTAATACTAAAAAAATGACAAATGTGTCGATTAATAGCGGATAGATGCGCTTAACGTATATGAAACAAAGTGCCAGAAAGGTGCAAGTTCAAACGCAAACATGTACAGCGTAAGAGCAATACTGTTATTATATGATTAAAGGTTAAATGTTTGAATTTAACCTAATTAAATGCTAGGTTATAGATCGGTTCACAATGAGTTCTTTGTGTAAGTTGTCTAATAACACTTTAGCAATCTAAAAATTTACATCATACATGTAGATTTATATAGTTAGAAGGTGAAGACATCTGAGCCCAAAGATTGTGTTTCAAAAATTGTAGATTAATCCCCTACCTTTGCAGGATAGGATCACCTCACCGCAAGTGGAGTGCGATGACGCATGACCGCGCGACAAGTGGCAGCAAGAGTGTGATGAGACTAGATGGGGGTCACCCTCATCTAGCCTCACCACCCTCCTTGCTACCACGTGTCTCGTGGTCACAAAGGAGGTGAAGAAAGTTGGGGTGAGGAGATCTCAGCCCTAACTTTGCAGCTGGATATCAGAATTCGGCAACAGTATGTAAACTTTATCCAAGACAAAGGGAAAGTAGGACTAGGAAACTGATGTATTCAGTTGTTAGGTAGAATACAACTCACGCGCCTATAGGGAGATTGGAAATGTGTGGTTGACATGGAAATTGTGATGGCTAGAGGTGTATTTGGTATGGTTTGGTTTGGTTTTAGGCACTTTTAAAACTCAACCGGTTTGAAACTGTTTGAAAATTTTGAAACCAAAATCGCACAGGAACGCATAGCGCAAACGAAAATTTTTAGATTGCTAAAGTGTTAAATTGAGATTTATATAGTAACAAAGAAAATGTGTAGAGATCTTAATATTGAATCAGTCTCTTTTCCATTTGCCTACGCCACTTGCTTTTTTTTTTCCATCCTCTTAATCCTACTACTCTTAATGTTGATTCGGTTTTTTAATGTTGATACGGTCTCCACTTGTTCCTTTCTCATCTAACTCACTGATTGAATAAAATCAAGACTTATCGTGATTCAGCAGGACAAGTGCAGATATCCTAGGACACAACAATTACTAAATGATAATTAAAGTTCAAACCTACTGAGCCAGGAGAAGGTCAGCTGATTATAACAGAGAAGACATCTACTCCCAAGAAAAGTAGCAGTTTGCAAACAAGTTTCAGAAGTTACAATATAAATAAAATACATCAAAACGTCGTGAAAACGCAGGAAGCTTTTACAAGAAAACCCACAGCCCCTACTTGTATGGAAACTTTTATGAGAAAACCCAAAGCTCCTTAAAACCAAGGGGTGTCTGGCTGATCATTGACTAACTCTAGGCAGCCGCTTTTTGTTTCTTTGCTACACGATAGGCACCAACAACACAAGCATGGTCTCGCTCAAAGGGTTCCAGGGTGACTTGCTCCATGGGCTTGAACTGCTCTTGCTGTAACTTCTTTACTTCAGCAGCAAATACAGCCTCTGCGGGGGCTGTTGAATCTATGCAATTAGCCTGAATGACAAGATACCACAGACTGATCAGGTTAACTTGCATGGCATAAGATGCAACTAATGCGATAAATATTGGTGAGGAAGTTGCAACAAACCTTGATTGATATAATGAAGTGTCCTTCAACTTTCAAGAAGTAAGATGCATTCAGTGCCAAAATTCTTGCCTACAAGTAACACAAATCAGTAAACCTACCAATGCAGAAAGCATCTGAATAGCCAATCTGGGTATCTGAAAACTCACGATGAAAACCAAATGTATGATTCCAACAGATGGATTAGTGATAGTTTTGGAGATCCCTTACACACCAGTAAGGATTAATGCAGCTTAAGTATACATAATACTACAAAACACTCTCTCAGACCAACGACACTGTGCCATGAGGCATAACATATATCAAACTGTTAAAAAGAAAGTCATAATCAAAAGTTAAAACCAAAATAAGAAAGAAAAAAAGAAATTTAGAGAGAAAAAAAAGTTGAATATCGCATCAGAAAACTCGATTTATACATCACCCATTATGTCTTGAAGGGGAATCCGAGTAACTCATCATCTGCTGCTAATAAGCCAAAAACTCGCGAGAAAAAATAGAAAAAGAAGAGTGGGGAAAACTGGATGGACAAAAAGAAAAGCAACAGCAAAAGCAAAAGCAATCAAAAGAGGTTTTCAGGAGATGACATTTTGGCAGCTCTAGCATTGACACGCCATAGAAAAATAGAAAACACTTGCCACAACTTATGAGGCAAATTTGATGCAACCCAATTGAGTAAAAAACTAGGGGGGGAAAGATGACGACCAAACTGGTTTAAGAACAATAACAACAACAATAATCCTCAGAGAAAAACAAACCTGGTCTGGCTGAGCAACATCAGAAAATATTACATCAACCATGCCAACAAGCATTCTATATTTTGCGGGATGTCTGGCATCTTCAACAATTGGAATAACATTGGTTCGCTTTTTTGCCATGTTAACCAAGTCCCTTCCACTCCTATGTGAGAACTCCACGGCATAGACTACTCCCTCCTAATAGACAAACACATCACAAGAAACTGTAAGATACTAGGTAACAGGAGAATGAAATTCATTAAACGTCATAATTACCGGGCCAACAATGTCGGACACGTGAGAGACAGTAGTTCCAGAAGCAGCTCCCAGGTAAAGAACACGGGCGCCAGGTTTCTACCCAAAATCACAAAGATAAACACTCAACGAAACCTTCAAAGGCCAACTATACACTCAAAATATCTACGATAAAATGAATACACGTAGAGCAGCCACTTACAATCCAAATGTCATCGACTCCACCAAGAATGGCAGCTGCCAGTTTTGAGCGAAAAGGATTCCATACTCTGTATTCAACCTTTGTCCCATCTTCATTCTAAAATGTAAATAAATCAGGTAAGCAAACTTACAGTCATTTCAACCCGCTCTCAAACCAATAATTATATAGTTACAAGAAACAGAATAAACAGCAATGAAGAAAGGGAAGGGCTGAATCCACCGCCTATGAAGCTTATCCACACCTTCTGTGAAGGTGTTCATTCTAGATTGCCATTTTACTGGTGACGAAAATCAAAAAGGTGGTAGCTTCATCACCTTCCCTAACCAGTATAACAAAATCTTCACGTCATTCTTGCACCCCAGAATACACTTGGCATATAATAGACCAGATGTCTTAAAGTACGAAACTTTGAGAGAAAAAACATAATCACATACACACAGATATAGACGGCGAGCAAATACTGAATAAGCTGTAGGATAACAGAAAAGCCAATGAGCATAAAATACCGACCTGTACTGAAATCCTCTTTTCATTATAAACAGCTTCTCCAGGCACCAAATTCTTAGTAACAAGAGCATCCTCTTTTCCCTTGGCTACAAATACTCCTTCATGTCTATGGGGCTCTACCACCACTCTGCTACCCCCTTTCATGCCTCCTCCACGGCCCCTACCACCGCCTCTTCCGCCACCTCTACCAAACCCTCCCCTTCCACCTCCCCTGCTACCACCACCACCACGTTTCATTGCACTCCCCCCTCTACCGCCAAACCCTCCACCTCTGCTGCCACCTCTACTCCCGCCTCTATCACCACCTCGCCCGCCCCTAAATCCGCCTCCACCTCTGCCTCCGAAGCCTGTAAATTCAATTCATCAAACACAAATTTAAAACTACTATTGAAAAACAACGAATTGAAAAAAAAAAAAAAGATAACATTTCTAACAAATGCATACCTCCTCTAGCACCCATAACGCGAAGATGCTTTGGAGGGTTTTAGATTAGGTTTTAACGGTGACTGCTAGTGAAGTACTAACGCAATGCACAATCGTTTTATAAGGATGATTAGGGTTTTGAAGCTACTTTATTTCGATTTGGTGCTCCAAGTTTCGTGAATTTGCAACATTTAGACCCTATTCTCACCCTACCATGTCTTGGTCCATTCATTTGGAAATATTAAATATGTATGCGTGTGTGGTATTGTGTGTCAATGGACTCGTTGTGCTGTATTTGTGTTATGACAAATTTCTATTAGTATACTTGGGAATTTAAATTACATCTCTATATACTCTGTGAAACCGAGGGTGGCAAGGACCCTTATCGGTTGGGTTCAACCTTTATGTCTTGCACGATCATTGTCTCTGCAGCCGAGGCTATCATTTTGCTTTTGTTTAGATCACATGGGCTCATATTAGATAAATATGTAATCTTTTTCCTTCGTGCAAGATTTTATTCACAAGGGTGATTTTGCTTGCCAATGTTTCAATGAGGCATGTCATATTCAGCATGACCGTCGGCTTTATAACACAGCGGTAGCTCTTTGTATTTCATACTTTAGGCATGAAAGTTGTTCTTGTATTGTGTTGGCTTTTTCTTTGTAACGTTGGCAGTTGCATACTTTGTTTTTGTAGTATTCCTTTGCCTTAAGCGAGGTAACTTATAATAATACCAGGAGGACTATCTCCTTTTATCAAATATATATATATATATATATATATATATATATATATATTAGACACACACACACTGATATGGCCTTAGTTACTCGTAAATTTTTCAGTTTAAAATATAGATAGATGGTACCGGTATTTGGTTTCACTTTGAAGTTTCATTTTCATACTTCATCCCTTAGCATGTGTTTTTTGTTTTTTCAAATTTGGATAATTTCACATGTAAAATTCCTTGAATTTGGAGAAATTTATATGGCCGTGTTAATCTTCAACTTATTCTTGTGCATGTTTTTTTATGAATTAAACCATTATTGTTTTCCCTTCCGGCATTGAGAATTATAGTAGGGATTTCAAAAGATAGCTTAGTTTTAATTAAGAAAACACCATAAATGTGGTACAAGTCGGAAAAAATTTCTTAACATTCAGGACATTTTTTGTCAAAAATTTTCAAGAATGCCTAAGACGCTATTTAGAAACGCTTCCTATGATTACGCCTATAACGCTATTCAGAAACGTTTATTGCACAAAACTAGTTTTTGAACCTCACGATCGGTATTGGAGCATAGAATATCGTCATATGCCAATACGCCATTCAGAAACATGTCCAAGGCCATAACGCTATTCAGAAAAGTGTGCAAGACGTTAGACGTCCAACACTTTCGAGCGTCCATTAAATACTCTCTATTAATCGAAATGATATTGTAATGAAGAAACTATCTTGAAATTCTTTTTGCAATTTTCACACGGTGAAATAGCTTCAAAAATCCAAATCGTGTTGTATTACGGAGGTGAAACGGTCAATTCACACAATAAAATTTTATATGATCGTGATTCCATGAATATGACGAAGGTGCCAAGTGATATTGTATATAGATAGTTTAAAGAACGAGTTAAATCAAGATTGAAGATGGATGTAGATGTTAAATCAATTAATCTTGTTTGTCGCTGCCCCTTCTAGTCTCAAGCATCTAATTACGTTCACAACTAGCTAGCATTTTTGACAAGGGAGACATGGTACAGCTCTAGAAATACCAATTCATTGTACAACCCTTTCAACTGTAGATATATATTTTCACAGTGCGTGATGTTTCATTACCCGCTGCTAATCTTGTTGGCGCTATCGTATAAGTTTATACAACACATTATGCATAAGACATTTGTTACTGTTAATGAGACAACACACAAAGCATAGACTAAACACTTTTTGGTATAATTATATTTTAATTTTGAGGTCTTTTTATTAGTTTCATAATGTTTTTGAGATCATATGAAATTTCATTATGTTAATTCACCGTTTCAACTCCGTAATACATATCAATTTGGACTTTAAAGTCATTTTCACTGTGTGAAAATTGCAAAAATATTTTCAAGATAGTTTCTTCGTTACAATATCATCGCGATTAAATAAAGTCTCATGATTGATGGACGTCAAAAGGGTTGGGCGACCAGCTCCACGTTTCTAAATAGCGTCTAGCGCCTTCGATGCGTTTCTAACATTTTTTTTCCTGGTATTAATTCATACAATAAAAAGAAAAGAAAAATAGAAAGTCACATGTTAATCCATCGATTTTTTTCCCTGGTAAAAGAAACTAACATAAGGATAAAACTGACGTTTAAGAAACCATTACTTCGGTTACGGCTGTTCAAAGAACCGAACAGTTCGTGAGCTGTTTAAGTTTGGTTCATATTCGTTCGGTAATGGTCGGTAAAAGAGCCAAATTCGAACAGATGTTTGGGTCCGTTTATTAAAACGAGTCAAACTATTCGCGAACTGTTCGGTCCGTTTAAACAGTTAAAGGGTTATCGAACCGAACTCGAACCAATTTTAAAGTTCGTCTAGCTAAACGAACCGAGTCAAACAATTCGTTTAGCTAAACGAATCTGAATTCAAAAACCTAGTATTCGGTTCGGCTCGCTTCGTTAACACTCATACTTCGGCTGAAGATGGCTGCTGGCCTTGGTCCTACGGAAGCATGGCAAAAGTTAGGATCTGATCCGTTCTACCACATGAGTTGCCATGTAGCATCTGAACTATAATAATGATAATAAAATATCATGATTTAAAATGTTACATGATGTTAACCTTATAGTTTCCGCTTAATACTTTCTGAGCCTTTACATTTTCTTGGTGTATAATGGTAAATAATGATCTTACTACTTGTCTAAATGTTCCAGTTGAAAATGTTATGTGACGTTTTCCCTAGTATCACCAATATTCCTTAACATTATACTTGAGCGGCAAACAATTAAGAAGGCAATCGCCTACTAGCTTGACATTAGCAAATTTCTCCGGTGTATCAGTCTTTTGTGTTTACACAAAATCTGAAAAGGAACCGAATCGCTTCGCGATGTATGTACGTAGTCATACCTTGCTCAAATTCATAAACTTACCGGAAAAGCAAATAAAACCAATGTTACAAGTTAGCTTGAGCAAAAGATTGAATCCCCAACCTCAAGGGCCCCCACAACTCGGTCCGACGAGATAACTTAGAAAATATAAATCATGTACTCAGCGGCCCGATAAAGGGGAAACACAGTGTCTACAGACTTGCAAGGAGCCCACCCTCAAGACCTATATTGGAGTCTGCAGATGTTGCTCTCACACTACCGCTTGCATGACTCGAATCTTACACTTTGTAGCAATTCTATCCATCAGAACCAATTGAGTGTACATGTTACAAGTTAACTTGATGGTGAATAGGAAAAGCGTACTTTACGATGTGTAAAACCTCGTGGTCAACCATCAATTAAAGGACCCGATACGTTTCTAGCCAAGATGTCAGGCCCTTTAAAAATTTTACCGGATGAGATCATAGGAAGCTAAAAGTGAAGCCTTCAATCACGCACCGCCACGTGTACAAAAGCAAAGGGTTGCTGCAATTTTTTTTTTTAAAAAAAAACTGATTTTATACACGTGGTGACGCGTAATTGGAGACTTCACTTTTAGCCTCTTAGGATCTCATCCGAAATTTTACTACTAAATGTTATCGTGGTTAAAGAATACCTCTTAAATGCATAATTTATTAATAACGTTTCTGTTACTATTTTCCTTTTTGGAGGAAGCATACTTTGCGTTATGGACTGTGTGAAAACAATATCACTTGATAATGCATTTGCAATTATCATTTCAATTAACTCAGGAAGATAACACATGATTTTACAACAAATGTATGTACAAGAAAAAATAGTGCGACAAAGACGAGTCAAAACTAGGGTACAAGCGATGCGAGCCAACTCGATCATTAAATATCGAGTAGAGTATTTTTAAAATTTTCAAACTCAAACTCGACCACGATATCTAAATACTATTAGATCTTAAGCTTGAACTCTTTAAAAATTTCATATCGGGTAAAAACATGTAATTTTTACCTGACATTACTAAAACGGTATTAGTTTTTTACATGAAAACTTATTATCATTAAAATAATTGACGGTTAACATATATGATTTGAAGAAGATCATCTACCACATCTTATGTCACGTTATAAGATGAGATCAAGACATGCGTATTTAAGTAATTATACAATAGATGAGACGATTTTAGTGCACATAACATGATCTTATCTTAGCTGACGAAATAAAAGATGTGATATAAAAAAAAATATAAAATCTCTACTTTGTAAGTTATTGTCTGATTAATCAAATGTGTAAATATATAGGTACTTATACGAGCAATGATCATTTTCTTGTTCGACATGTAAAAGTTTATAAATAATTTCTTAATTTTGCCAGTAGTTACCGTCACCTACTATAAGAATTATGAGACAATGAATATTTTTTCCATTCATACTTTTGTATTTTTTCCTACCATGCGTTTGTATTTTGGAAAAATATCCGAGACTTCATTTTTGCGAGACATTGGAAACAGCCAGACATACTTAGTAAAATAATCAATGAAGAGCAGATAATAACGAAAACCATCAATTGATTCAACAGGAGACGGTCCCCATACATCCGAATAAATCAAGTCAAGTGGACCACGACTAGAAACAGACGTATGACCAAATGGCAATTTATGACTCTTATTGCTAAGACAAGACGCACAGAAAAACGTATCAAGTGTTGAACGAGAAGCAACAGAAATATCATTATTGTGACTCAACAACTGAAGAACTCGAGACGATGGATGGCCAAGACGATGATGCCAAGAAGTGACATCCGTCTTGAAGCTAGCGAACACTGATGGTGAGGACATTGGAGACGGCCGACTAGGGGGTGCATCATCCCACTCGTAGACATCACCCTTGGTCCGCCCGTGTGCAAGTTGCGCCCCCGTTTTGAGATCCTTCACAACAAAAGAGAAAGGGAAAAATTCAATAGAGGTGTTGTTGTGCTGACAAAACTTAGAAACAGAAATCAAGTTGCGAGTGAGCAAGGGCACATGCAAGACATTAGAAAGAACAAAAGATTTAGAGGATGAAGTAAGAGTAGAAGAACCAGTATTGGTGATGTTGAGACCAGAACCATCCCCTAAGAGGACATCATCAGGACCCTCATAAGATTGGTGATGGGTCAGAGTGCTGAGATCATTTGTGACATGGTGAGAGGCTCCAGAGTCAAGAACCCAATTTTGCTTTGGTACGCCCGCGGTGGTGTGATGGAATTCGGGTTGCTGCTGCTGTAATGACCGTTGAAGCGAGAAGCATTGACGGGCGGTATGGCCACGCTTCTGACAATATTGGCAGACTACACCTCCTTGACCACCTGGACCACGGCTGTTGGACCGTGGTCCACCTGCTGCAGATGTGCCTCCCCCTGTTCGTCCGAATGAAGACTGGCCGAACTGTTGGAAAGACGGCCGTCCAGTAAATGATCTGCCACGGGACTGCCCGTGGCCCTGAAATCCAGTCATGTTGCCATTTCGACCAGATTTGACTTGAGTGTTATGAACAGTGACAGTAGCTCCACTACGACTTTCTTCTCGTTTGAGAAAGGTTTCATGCTCCACCAACTTATCATGAAGCTCCTCAAACGAAATTGATGAGTCACGAGCACGAATAGCAGCAGCAATTTCTTTAAAGTTGCTCCCAAGGCCATTAAGAGCGAAAATGGTAAGATCATCATCACTCAGATGAGTGTCAGCGAGGGCTAACTCATCTGCAATACTTTTAATAGACTGAAGGTAATCAGCAACTGGTTGAGACTCACATGTGATATTAGTGAGTTTCTCCTTTAGATTCATTATGCGAGAGCGAGATTTGTTCGCATACAGCTTGTGAAGCTTAGACCAAGCATCACGCGAAGAGAGTGAGGTGGCGATCAACGGAACTATTGTTTCAGAGACCGAAGCAAGAATAGCATGAAGCAACATCTTGTCTTGTCGCACCCAGATAGCGTAATCTGGGTTGGACTGCGAAGTGCCCTCCTTGTCCGTTATGTGCTTGGAGGGACATGGCACACTTTCATCAAGGAAGCCCATGAGATCATATCCGTACAGCAAGGCATCAAACTGCGCCTTCCACGATGGAAAATTATTTTTGTTCAATTTAATGGGGAGTTGCGCTGCAACATTGATAGCAACAACTCCATCAAGGGAGCCATGCTTGGTAGTAGGGGGAGCTTCGGCCATAGGGTCAAAAACGCAGAGAAAGAATGGAACTCGTGGGAGTCGTTATTGGCTCTGATACCATATAAGAATTATGAGACAATGAATATTTTTTCCATTCATACTTTTGTGTGCATACACCGGTTACCCTAAATAGGGTTTCTCAACCTTTACAACTTGTAAGCTAGCCATAACTCAAACTCCTATTTGTTACAACAAGTTAACTATATGATACAACAACCTAACCACACAATATTATCTCCAAAATATTGTTACAACCGAAAGCCCCATGAGCTGGAAATCTGAGAGCACAACGGCACAACACCTTGAGATGCCGTGGAGCCTCACGGCTCCTTTACACCTACCCTCTAATCTAGCATAAAACCTACCATCAAACGTTAATGGTTAATAATTAACTATATTTCTTTGACCATTTTAATATGGTAACAGTGATGATCAGTTTAATATCAAGGGAGGTCTTCAGTCTCCCGATTTACTGAATTACTTCAATAAACAATAACACATTATGTCTCTATTATTGTGTCATTTATGTAGATATATATAGAATCTAAGGTATTAATGGAAACAAACTCTCTATCTTTTGAGATGAAGTTATTGTGGGTCAGTCTCTCATTTTTCGCAGATCCTAAACATAGTTTTTGATATCGTTAGGATATATTAGGTACGATTGATTGAGTGAAACAAGTGAATCTAGAGAAGGGACAAAACAAAGGGTTTAAATCTGGGAAGACTAAAGGTAAGGCAAAATATGAGACTTCCAATCACGTATTGTCACCTGTAGAAAGCAGTTTTATAAAGAAGGGGTGATGTTTTGTCTAAACAAAACTGTTTTTACACGTAGTGACTCGTGATTAGAGATCTCATATTTTGTTTCTTCTAAATCTAAACCCCAAAACAAATGCTCATGGCTAACTAAAGGTGGAGCGGCAAGCTGTGCATAAATAAGACAGGAAACTTTTCAACATTTCACAACCCCCACCCAAAAGCTTACTTGAACGGCCACCGCAGTTATAAATGCATTCCAACAAACACCATTAATGCATACCCACCTTTCACCGCTTCACCTCCCTACAAGTTTATCACTTCCACTGCTACACACCTAAGCCATTCACCATCTTTAAATTTCTTACTAGTTAGTTGTCACAGGAGTATTTTTTTGTACTATCTACAAGAAATGGCAGGTGAAATAGCAGAGATTGTTCAGAGGAAGGACAATGCTGAAAAGGTGAAAATACTTAGCACCACCAACGTCAAGTCTACAAAATCAATTGGAAAAAGAGAATGCCAACTGGTGACATTCGATCTTCCTTATTTAGGGTTTTACTATAACCAAAAGTTGCTGATTTACAAAGGAGGAGAGTTTGATGATGTGGTGGAGAAATTGAAAGATGGGCTGAGTGTTGTTTTGGAGGATTTTCATCAGTTGGCTGGGAAGTTAGGGAAAGATGAAGAAGGGGTGTTTAGAGTGGAGTATGATGATCAAATGGACGGTGCTGAGGTGGCGGTGGCCGTGGCGGAGGAGATTGAGGTTGCTGATCTTACTGATGTGAATGGATCCCTTAAGTTTAAGGACTTGCTGCCTTACAATGGAGTGTTGAATGTCGAAGGCCTTCACCGCCCGCTTCTCTCTGTTCAGGTAACGCCCTTGATTTCATCTTCTAGTAAATTGTTAACGCTTTTTATATTGTGAAGTAACAAGTATCAGTTTATCGACACAACTTAATGTAATTTTCATTATGAGTCATCGGAAAACAACATATGTGTGCTTCTAACACACAGATATAGTTGTGTATATCCGACCTTCTCATATTATGTGATAATCGGGAACTTTAATTCAATTGGTAATGTCGTTTTTAATGATATTTCATGTTCGAACGTATCTCTGTATTTACTGTAATTCTGGACTAACATGATCGGAATATATGATTCTTAAACAGAGAATTTTATATAGAACATGAATATATATATATACACACACATGTATACGTATCATCGATCACCTGTGTCCTTCTCTAAGATAATTTTTGTCTGATGACTTTAAAGTGGACCCTTTCATAAGATTTTGTATATGTAATATAAAATATGACTGTTCTCGCTTCATATAATATCAACAAGTCAGGGTTTGAGTACATAGTTACATTTGACTCTTTTTTTTTATCACTCATCGCTTCAGTATGTATTACACAAAACGGCTTCTAGTAATTCGTGGAAATTTATATGATATCCTGTATTTATATTTCACTTTTATTATATTTAAGCTACTATTTTGTAACAATCAAAATTAGTTAGCACTTTGAATGTGAGCTTCGAATCTCAAATGTCTTGACATGTGTGATAAAAGACAAAAATTTGTTTACACTTGACAGTTTCATTGAATGATTTAAATTTTTTTTGTCTTTGTACGGATGCATTGGGAAAATAATTGGTTGTTATAAAAAAAGTTGTATATTCACTAGTAGTAAGAGAGCAGACAAAGTGACGGATAAGTCTTAGAAGTTTTGTGATATGTATATTATCAGTAATTAGTTCGCATTTTAAAATTAACTTCAAATGTTTAACCCTAACCACTAAGGGTCATTGTCACTCCCGGTCTGATAGAACGCGTAGGGATGTAAATCAGGTTATCAGAGCATACTAGTATAAGTTTGTCACATTACAGAGACGGCACAAGGAGCCCATTGACACCGAAGAAACAATTGACAAACTGGTCTATCAACCTATCAGATCATTTCATGTGTCAATATTGCTTCCATACTATGCAGTTATGAGTTAGGACATTTTTTTTTCTTTGACCAGCTTAAAGTTTTGTTTGAAAACGAAGGATGCAAGTAGGGCTGTAAACGAGCCAAACGAGCCGAGCATTGCGTTGTTCAAGCTCGGTTCATTTAACTTAACGAACGAGCCGAGCTTGTTTGTTTATTTAAACGAACATATTTAATTGTTCAAACTTGGCTCGTTTAACTCACGAACAACATTAACGAGCCGAACACCTTTAACGAACGGTGTCATTTACCGAGTTCGAACAGAAAAAGGTGTTCAAACTCTGTTCATTAACTTTTTATCCGAGCTGAGCTCGATCTCGAGCTTGACAAACAAACCGGACAACCGAACGGCTTGGTTCATTTACAGCCCTAGTCCGAAAATGTCGATTACAATAAAAAGCAACATAAAGTCGTAATAAATCTTCCAGCAATTGACAATGACATGTGAGCTACACATTTGCCAATTGTGGTGTCAATTGGCGTACAACATTCATTACCTATTTAATCTATAGAATACTCACAAGGCCAAGTGGTCCTTGTGTTTAAAGGTAGAAATTAAATTAGACATGTAGATCAGAATGTCACATGACCAATAACAATTCAAGTTTGTAAAAAGACTCAAAACGATAAATGATTTTTCCCTGCACTAGACTCTAGTATTTGTATTAGGTCCGGAAAGAGGGATGAGATCCCCTCACCGCTCCCCCCTCACCGCAAGCGTGACCGCGCGACACGTGGCAAAAAGGGGGGTGGTGAGCCTGGATGAGGGTAACCCTCATCCAGCCTCACCACCCCCTACTGCTGTCACGTGTCGCGTCCTGGGCCGCGCGGTGAGGAGATCTCATCCCCCGGAAAGAGGCCAGTTTATTTTGCGATCTGATATACACGGTCTTATCTTGTCCTTTATGTAAGAAGCTGTTTTTGCGACCCGAACTCATGACCTCATGGTCACAAAACACTACCAGTTGCTCTAAGACCCGTCCTCAAAAGACTCAAAAGGATATCTACCATTGATTACTACTACCATTCGGACAACTCAGTTAGTAGTAGTAATAGTCTTTCTTTGATTGTTTTGTCTCGCTTTGATAATTGAGCAGCTTACCAAGCTAAAGGATGGGTTAGCAATGGGGTGTGCCTTTAATCACGCTGTTCTTGATGGCACCTCCACCTGGCATTTCATGAGTTCGTGGTCTGAGGTCTGCCGTGGGTCCACTTCAATCTCGGTCCCACCATTCCTCGACCGCACCAAGGCCCGCAACACCAAAGTGAAGCTCAATCTCTCGAAACCAGATGAAGCACCTGAACATGCCAACTCAGCAGAGAACGGGAGCCTGGCCCCACCGCTAGTCGAAAAAGTCTTCAAGTTTTCCGAGTCAGCCATTGACCAGATCAAAACCACCATCAATTCCAACCCATCCGACTCGAAACCATTCTCAACATTCCAAACTCTCTCCGCACACGTGTGGAACGCTGTCACACGTGCACGCCAACTCAAGCCGGAAGACTATACGGTTTTCACCGTATTCGCCGACTGCCGGAAAAGGGTTGATCCACCAATGCCGGACAACTACTTTGGGAACCTCATTCAGGCCATTTTCACGGTGACCGCGGCCGGGTTATTGCTGGCCCACCCCCCACAGTTCGGAGCTGAGTTAATACAAAAGGCTATTGACATGCATGATGCTAAGGCCATTGATGCACGTAACAAAGAGTGGGAAAGTAACCCAAAGATATTTGAGTACAAGGATGCTGGCATGAACTGCGTGGCGGTCGGAAGCTCGCCGCGGTTTAAGGTTTATGAGGTGGACTTTGGTTTTGGGAAGCCAGAGAGTGTAAGGAGTGGGTGTAACAACAGGTTTGATGGAATGGTGTATCTTTATCAGGCGAAAGAGGGAGGGCGAGGCATTGATGTGGAGATCAGCTTGGAGGTTAATGCAATGAAGAGGTTGGAGAAGGACAAGGAGTTTCTTTTGGATGCTTAATGGAGATATGATGTTGTGGTGTGTACAAAGTTATGATGCTGTTTGGCTTGTTTATCCTATTCTTGATACTGTGTTTAAGTCTATGAGGTAATTTGGTTATATTTGTGTAATAATTTGGTTATGTGTGAATGTGTTGAGGTTTTAAACTCGAATGTTAATTTATAAGAGGTGTCCGAACTTGGGTTGTTGGTGTTTCTATTCCTCTTAATTTGCTTTTGTTTCAGTGTGTGAATATATGAAAACAAACAGTTGTTTACGGAGATTTGGAAATTTATGATTTGTAACTCAGTATATTTCAGCGACGGCAAAAGCTATCGTTAGGGTATATGGAGGATGAGATACAAACAAACAATATCTCTCCAAATAGATATAGAGTTTACTTCCAGTGAGACCTCCGGCTCTATATATACTTGCATAGATGACACAATAATAATCTCACACAGTAAATATAAGTCAAAATGATATGTGAAGATTATATTATGCTCTGGTCTTCCACAAGGTAGTCTAAAAACTCTGAAAACGAAACATACACACAAATTGCACTGTTTTTCTACGAATCTGGATGTTTAGTAGTTGGAACTTATCTATATGTGGGTAATAACATATCCGCCAACCCCTATCAAACTCACGACGATTATAGTTTGTGAACCACCGGTTCCTGGCTCAAGGATGGTTAAACTTGACTAATGAAACATAAATGGGCAAAGTTGGAAAAGTAAGATATTCGTTTTTTTTTATCATTTACTAATGGGGTATTTATTTATTTATTACGAGACCTAAAACTAGACACATGAAAAATCTCTATACTGTATATTGAAGAGCATCCTCGATTCAAATAAGTAGCACAATCCTCAGCAAAAAGTTTAACAAAGCTTAAGGTTGGATTTGCACTGGGTTGTGCTTTGAACCATGCAGTTGCAGACGGCAACTAGGTGTGGCATTTCATGACAGCTTGGGCAGACAGATGCAATAGCTCTGCCTCCAGTGCAGTCAAACCATTCCATGATAGAACAAAGGCTCGAAATACACTTGTAAACCTCGATTTCCCTCTCAAATCAAATGTCAAACTCAATCTACCTCTACATGTAAGTCACAGGATTTTCAGCTTTCCTGAGTCAACCATTCACAAAATAAGATCAACTGTTCAACACCACCTAAAGAGAAATGCACATCCATTCTCAACATTCCAAAGTTCAAGATATATACGAGACTGATTTTGGCTAGGGAGAGCCGGAAAGAGTGGACTGTCCCCAACCAAGTGTATGATGGGATGGTATATTTCCATCAAGGCAAGAGTGGAGACAGGAGCATTGATATGTATGTCTTCTAAGAGGATGAAGCAATGAAGAGATTGGAGGTGGACAAAGAATTTCACATGAAAGATAACTAAGTATTAATAATGCCATCAACCTCTTTACAGGGGGTGGGAGAAAAGGTGTCATAGACCTTATTGCAAACAGAGAAACCGCCGAATTTCTAATATTATGCACTAAATATTATAAGAATTCGTTATAAAGAACAGAATCTAACATCCCCTATCTAACAAAACTACACCATAGTATATTCATGTCTGGTTTTCTGGTTTTCCTGGAGAAGGCGTGGTTGAAGTGGTTTCTTCGCGAGCATCTGACGACAACAGTATAAAGGTGAAAATCAAGCGACTAAAATGGGGTAATGCAGCTGCCACGTTATCTCATACATGCAATATATGATAGAATGTATATACCTCGAGGGTCTATTTGGATCTCAGAACGACTTTCACCAGCAGACCCTGACGTTATTCCCTCCTGGGTAGTAGGGGACTGGATTTCAGATCGACTTTCGCTGGGAGAAGCTTCACCCTCCAGGCGCTGAACAGCTGATGCTGCTCTTAGCTGTTCCTCAGTTATCTTCAAGTAATCCTCACTTGAGTACGCATTGCTGGCCGATTCCGATGGCGAACCATCTTTGCACCCAGAGAGAGAGAGAGAAATTAGGCATATTATCACGATTGCAAAGAACATATAATCAATAGAGAAGCAAGAAAGCTGGAGCACAACTAACCCCAAGTCGGGAAGAGGTGAAAAGAGTGACCAATTGAGGAAAGAAGTAAAAGCGGAAGTAAATGACAAATTTCCTTTGCTTGATAACAATATACAAGGCATGGGAAGTAAAAGTCACCAGGAAGGCATCCCATCCATGACAGCAAACCCGCTCATCCGCAAAGATAAAACCAGTAGAAGAACACAGAACTAATGAGGTACACACGGAAAGTTGTAATTTGCTTTGAATTTTTCAAGTTACTTACTAGGATCAGTCTTCATCTTCGAGTCTCCTGTGCTTGTATTTTGTGACGGGTTTGAGGTAGTTGTGGTTGCACCAGAAGTGTACCTGTTCTGAGCTGTACTTTGAATATCATCAATACCAATTTCACGCTCAAGTGTGCTTTTGAATTCCCTAGAGACTTCCTTTGAAGAAGAAGGAAGATGGAAAACAAGATTAAGGTAAACTCTTTGCAATAGAAGTATATCAAATGAAGGGATGCAGAATTACCTGAAGCTCTCTAATTGTAGGTTGAAACGCACGCAATGTTTTCCCAAAATTCCTAGCAACCTGAAAGCAAAGAATCCATTCAATGATGGCATTTTCCTTCTAGCTTTTATATCCCAGACAAGCATGAAATAGATATACTGAATTTTATTCTTCCTTTCTTCTTTAGCAACTAAAGGAACAACAACATCATTGCCCAAGCATCCCTTCATTTGAATACATCATAATGCATTAGTGAATATAGACATAGAAAAATAAATATGAAGTTGTTAATGAAAAAGAAAGAATGCCTTTATATTTCCCTCATTTGAGACCAAACAAGACAAAAAGGCCTTTTCTTAGGTCGTCTTTCTGCGCCAAATGCTTTCTATTCCTATCTCATAGAAGTCATGATTCTGCTTACTATCCTAGATGAGAGAAAACAAAGGAAAAGAAATATACTTACGCAGACGTAACTTTCAACCTCGTCTATCCTCTCATCCTCGAATCAATGTAATCAAGACATAGTTAATAAAAGAAAATCAATTAAGGATATTACAAATTTTCTTAGCTGGCGAATACCCCCACACATTAACGCAATATCTCAATTCACAAGAAACCAGTATGGATGATGAGATTTAGACACTCAAGCCTTATTCCCACCACATGAGATCGGCTAAGAAACAGGGAAAAATAATAAAAAATAAAAATAAAAAGGTAACTAAGAGCACAAATACAGAGATAAGCATTTGGATCATCAGAGTTGTTTTGTTAGAGATAATAGGAAACTGAAGCTTCCCAGCTTGAACTTTCTAAGACTACTTTTTTCCGAGATCTTTCAATGTCGAATTTAAGTTCTATAAGAAAAATCAAGTGAGATTAATTTTTAAAAAAATAAATAAATTTCCTGTAGCTAAGCTGGGTGCAGAACTCTTGAGACTCAGGTAAAGTAGATGCCTTTGATTTTAAAACAAAGAGATGAAACTCAGAGCCTTGAAGCCTTGTTATATCCCAAGCCAGAAGTTCACCAAATTAAACATCT
Source organism: Eustoma russellianum (assembly GCA_036186865.1). Taxonomy (NCBI): domain Eukaryota; kingdom Viridiplantae; phylum Streptophyta; class Magnoliopsida; order Gentianales; family Gentianaceae; genus Eustoma; species Eustoma russellianum. The sequence continues at coordinate 32,027,904 of AP025069.1, read as the reverse complement.
GTGAACAATAATGTAGCTTACACTTCTTAAATATTTACAAACAGAAAAAATAAATAAAAAATAAAAATAAAAAGGTAACTAAGAGCTCAAGTACAGCAATAAGTATTTGGATAATCAGAGTTCTTTTGTTAGAGAAAATAGGAAACTGAAGCTTCCCAGCTTGAACATTCTAAGACTACTTTTCTCCGAGATTTTTCAATGCCGAATTTAAGTTCTATAAGAAAAATCAAGTGAGATTATTAAAACAAAAACTTCCTGTAGCTAAGCTGGGTGCAGAACTCTTGAGACTCAGGTAAAGTAGATGCTTTGATTTCAAAACAAAGAGATGAAACTCATAGCCTTGAGGCCTTGTTATATCCCAAGCCAGAAGTTCACCAAATTAAACATCTGTGAACAATAATGCAGCCTACACTTCTTAAAGGTTTACTCAATTACTCGTGTTACAGGAAAAAAGTGTTACTAGACACTTTTTACCATAAACCAAAGACACGATTAGCCTGGGAATTTTATCAATTACATTAAAAGAATGCCAGTCCAATTCAGTAGTTTGATAAATTATGGTATAGATCTTGTGCTTTTTTTTCATTTATAATAGAGTCAAGGACATAATCTTCTTTGACTTTGGAATATGATGGAATAAAGCAAAATGACGCTTTGAATTGGCTGGCACTTAGTGTATCGTGAAGTAGCAGTCGATCGAGACAAATTGACGCAATTTTCAGTATGGAATCCGGAAACAACCCCTAGATGTTTTCAATATATAGGTAAAGTTGCGCACACTCGACCTTCCCACCCCCTACCCTGTCATAGACGAAAGCCTCTAAGACAATAGAGTAATGTTGTTATTGTTGTATGGTATAGATTTTGAGCTTGTGGAGATTAGTACTTTTCTTTGAGGCCGTTACATAGTCACTGTGCAATCAAAACATATAAAAGCCTCAAACTCCAGCACAGTCTACTATTTGATCTCCTGTGCTAAAATAGGAATACCAACCAAATACTTAACAGTATCTTAAGGCAAAACACAGAAGCTTGCAGTAACTCCGCATCATGCTAACGATAATGATAAAAGATGGCTAAGTTGATTATTATCCAGCATATTGAGAGAGATACTATTACTAGGAGAACTAGAAGTGCAAAGCAAATTTCTCTGAGATACAACTTTTAATTTTGCAAAGGCAGAAGTGGGCAGCGGCGGAGGATGCATAGAGTTCTACACCAAGAATCTATATTGATAAACAAGCTTTGAACACGACAAAAGTACCAACATTTTGCTTAAATTTTAAACAGCCAGCATTTACAGTTCGTTTCGTTTTAAGCAACCCCAACCATACTACTCTTAACTTATTCATGTGATTCTAGTATAAAGCAATACAGACTGAAATACTGAAATAAGATATAGCATTATTTTAGGCGATTCCTTCGCTTATTTCTGCACCGGAAAAATGCTCTAACCTAGACGCAGCAAGGATCCCAAGAAATTGGACTTCATGTGTTTAACAGAGTAATTTTTCTACTAATACGCGCATTCTAAATCAACACAAACACTTCAAGTAATCAAGTACGCAGCCTTAAAATGGAGAATAATACATTAATTAATCATTCAAAAATCATAAAATTAGGCAATTATTACTTTTTAACCTAAAATGCACGAGGTGAAGAATAATCACTCAGTGCAAAGTAAGGATAAAACTTACCTCGGCAAGACCTTTAGGGCCGAAAACCAACAAAGCAACCACACCAATCACCAAAGCCTCCGGAGCCCCCACTCCAAACAAAGATGCATATACCCCTTTAGCTTTGTCTCTCAGTTTCCTCTTCATTTCTGGAAAAAAAAATACAATTAAAGCTTCAATCTTTAAGCTGCTTCCAACGGTAGAATCACAAAGAACAATTAGTGTACCTATTTTTAGGAGGTGGGGCGAGGTGGAGAAGGGCAGAATCTTCTTGAGACCATTCCATTGGGTGAAACCCAATTGAATAAGAGATACTTCGAAGCAGGAAAAATGCGAGAATGATACTGTAACTGCTTGTTTCCTACTGGGATACGATGAAGATAATGATAAGAGAGAGTGAGATGAAGTAGAAGTGAATATCATTGCTGAAGCCATTGTTCAGGCTGAGCTTCAAGAATCGGAAATATGACTAAAATGTACAAAGCATTAGACACCAAAATGCAAGTTTTTTTTTGGATTAAAATGATAATATATTTATAAGAGAAATAAAAAATCAAGGCTACAACCCATATAAAAGCCTTACTTAGTACATTACATGATGACCTACATGTATTGTTTAGTAATGTAAATCAATTTTAAACAATAGAAGCAACATCTATGTGTAAAATATGTCGGTAGAGCTTATACATCATTTTATTTACATCCCTATATACAAACAAATCTTCTTCAAAAATGTATCTGTTGCGAGCTTGACATATATAATTTAACGTGACAGCCAAGGCAATTTTTGTCGTCTTGGCTCTTAGAGGTTTCCTTTTGACTCTGTGCGAACTCTAGATTAGAAGTCCGCTAACGGATCTAATTTCCCTTAGCAGAACTAGTCATGTTGAGATGGTTAGCGAAACATGAAAAGAATAGTTGATGCAGTGTCTCTGGTTACTCCAAGCAGAGGTGGCGTGCTCTGTCTAAATGCAAGTTTGTATCTCTAATATAGCATTCGGGCTATTCATGGGCATTTGTTAAACAACAGAATGATAGAATAATGCTAGGCCTCCTTCTGATAATGGTCTGGGCCTAGCAGAAGAGCCAGCTTATAAAGTAGGGGGTGAGATCTGAGGAGGTTGGAAAGGAGACAAAATATGAGGCCTCCAATCACGTCTTGCCACGTGTAAAAAACATTGTCATTGGTCCCACCACATTCAAATTTTTTTTTAAAAAAAAGACAATTTTTTTACACGTGGCGGGACGTGATTGGAGTCCTCATATTTTGCCTCCTTTCCAACCTCCTCTGATCTCACCCGCGATGCTTAACTTTTGTTACATTACATAAAAAAAGGGCCTTTTGTCACACCACAATTGTTCATGTATCCTTTTACGTATTCGGTAATTAGTAAAAGAATGAAGATTTTAGTATTTACTAAATCCTTTTACTAACACACTAGCATATTATATCAATATCATTGTGTTATCTATATAGATACATATAGAAATGGGTCTTACTAGAAATAAATTCTCTATCTTTTACGATAGAGGTATTGTCTGCATGGTTCTCACCCTCCTCATATCAATATTTGAATATTACAAAATATGCATCTAGATCAGATACTTTTCTATTTTGCTTCAAAAAAAATTAAAAGATTTATTTCTATTGCAGCATATAATTGAAAGTCAAAATATACATTCAACTTGATTTATAAAATTAACAGAACTTTACTCTCTTTTTTTTCTCAGTTAACTCACATACTTCTCTTATGTAGATTTTTTTTTTATGATATGCACTAGTTGTTGATTTTGAAGTTGTTATTTGAATAATATTTTTCTACAAAATATATATGAATAAAACTTTATTTCCTGGAAAGAATAATAAAAGATAATCTGATACTAATTTCATTTCAGTTTCATCTCTTCTGCTATCTTTTTTCCCCTTAAAAAGATATATATAAAATAGTAAGAAAAACTTCTAACAAGAGCTGATTAGTCGCTCTCCATAGAATAATTGTAAAGAAACTGGAGAACATGAAACAGTCAGTAACGTATCTTTATCCTCGTCCAGCCTTAATATACAACAACAACCATACCCAGTGTATCCCAACGACAACAAAAGTTATCGCTAAGATCTGGAAAAGGTAAGAGTCAAGCAAACAATACATCCATTTCAGTGGATATAGAGTTTATTTTTAGTGAGAGTCCCGACTCTCGTCCAGCCTTAATATAAAAAAATTAAATAATTTTTAATTATTGCGTATATTATAGCTTCTAGTCCAAACAATAATTAAAAAAAGGAAAGGAAAGATAAAATAAAATGACAAATGATGTTAATTAATCATTATGGAGCAATTCAAAATTATGGAGCAACGACCAACCTACTTTATCATGTGCTATGCCGGAGCCTGTTACGCTAAGTAGGCCCATACCCATACAAATTCAGGATTGAGATCTCCTAACCTCACTTTTCTCACTTCCTTTGTGACCATGCGACACGTGGCAGCAAGGGGGATGGTGAGTCTAGATAAGGGTCACCCTCATCTAGCCTCACCACCTCCTTGCTGCCACGTGTCGCGCGGTTACGCGTCACCGCACCCCCTTGTGGCCGGAGCCTATTACGCTAAGTAGGCCCATACCCCTACAAATTCAGGGTTGGGATCTCCTAACCCCACTTTTATCACTTCCTTTGTGACCATGCGACACGTGGCAGCAAGGGTGATGATGACCCTCATTTAGCATCACCACCCCCTTGCTGCCACGTGTCGCGCGGTCACGCATCACCGCACCCCCTTGTGCCTGGAGCCTGTTACGCTAAGTAGGCCCATACCCCATACAAATTCAGGGTTGGGATCTCCTAACCCTACTTTTCTCACTTCCTTTGTGACCACGCGATACGTGTCAGCAAAGAGGGGTGGTGAGGCTAGATACGGGTGACCCTCATTTAGCCTCACCACCCCCTTGCTGCCACGTGTTACGCGGTCACGCGTCACCGCACCCCATTTGCGGTGAGGGGATCCTATCCCACAAAGAGGGTGAGATCTACTCACCCTCAATTCCCTCACCTCCATCTTAGACAGGGTACGAAAACACAACATATATTATTAATAAAACAATAATTGCAATATTCTAGCATGTTCATACTATGTAAATAAATCAAAAATCAATAGCAGTTTAATGAAAAGAATAATTGGTATTGATTGCAGGTAATCATTTTGTAATCTAAAAAGGAGCAGCCGCAAAGGTTCATGAAAGCTAGGCAGAAAGTTGAAAAAGATGAACCATAGTACCGTCGAATCGAGCAATCACTTTTGCTTCCACGTTTTGGTTTAGTTGCGGGAAACATTAAAGACAAAATTCCTCGTTTTAGTCGGTTATTGACTCAGCTTCAAAAAAACATTGTAAAGGAGGTAAATTAATAGTTCAACAAACCTTCTAAGTTGAATGAAGACTTACACAGTACTCACACAAAATGACTCATGAAAACTGTTGGCACAATCAATCCTGTACCAAGACGCAGTCGTTCACTGTGTGTATATGAAACAACAAAATAAATCAAACCCGGGGCGAGTCAAGGACTCTGTCCTTAAGACGTATTGCTCCGGTATACTGTGCCCAACCGGTATGAGCAATCGTCTCCCAGGATACAACGGGTACCTGTTCAGTTGAGCGGCACTGCTGAACTTGAACTCCTTCGAACCTTTGAATGTCCTGACTTCTCCCGGACGAAATGCAAGACTCACGTGCTATTAATGCAAATGCTTTCAATGCTTGAATTGTTTGTAGGTGGTGTGGTAATGAAAGAGCCATTAGCCCTCTTTATATAGGGGAGTAGGAGGTACCGTAACCGTTGGATCAAAACCGAAGTTTAATTTACGCCGTTGGATTAAAACCTCCTATCCAGATTAGGACGGTTTAATCTCAGCCATTAGATTGAAGATAGATTATCAGGTTTAAACCTGGAACGTTGGATGGAAACCATATTCGGTTAAGCGGTTAAGACAGTTTAAATCTCGGCCGTTAGATTAAAGCTGCTTTACTCACTACCGTTAGATCACAACAGATGATCTTATCTTGAATGGAGGAGGATAGAGTTTGATTCATTTTGAATCAAATCTGCCAACAGAATCAAATCTGCGCCTGCTGTCAGACTTCGATCGATCACATCGATCGATCGAAGTGACATCGATCGATCGATGTGATCGACTGATGTCTGACTGAGTACATCATTCGATCAAATTGATCGATCTAAGAGACATCGATCGATCGAAGTGATCGATCGGTGTCTTCTGATCCACTTAGATCGATCAATCAAGCGATCGAAGCTTCCTGATCCACTTCGATCGATGACATCGATCGATCGAAGTGACATCGATCGATCGGTGTCATCGATCGATGTCAGTCAGAAGCTTTTACGCCACATGGACACTTCCAACGTGGCATTCCTCCACACGAGTGACACGTCACCCATCCACAACGTTTCTATCTACTTTGAGCATTAATTTCACATTCACACAATACATAATTGAGTGAGATCACATCCTAACATTAACTATTCGTTAAGGATTCATTAAGCTCATAGTACGTTGCACAACCAAGTTTTGCAACTTTCATTAACGGGCCGAAGCCCAAATCTTCAATCTCCAACGATGGGCCAAAGCCCAACCTTAAATTCTCCAACAATCCCCCACATGAATGTAAATTAATGCAGACACTTATGCAGACTCTGAGGAGAAGTCAGACAAGAAAATATTGCATCAGAAGAGGTAGCTTCTGGCTTTGAACCTTTCTTAGTGATGTATCATCGGATCCACTCGGTTAAGTAGTGACTTGATGTCTTGAACTAGTCAGCCTTTGTTGTGAACCAAGACAATGATACTCACACAATATTTCCTTTAACATCCTTTTGGTTCTCATGGTTGTGTTCGTTTTGGCCATGAACAACCTGGTTTCAGAAAGTGTTTTAGAGAAATCTTGCCACCCAGACTTTCTCATAGAAGCGGCCCCACTTCACACTTACATAGGTGATTCCTATCAAGAGTATTCTGCCATACTCCACTTGACGTATCAAGATATAGGATATCATTAAAAGCCTTAGCTTACCCTGAAATCTCTGCAGACAGCACTTTTACCAGCCGGAATGAGTAAGTGCTTACTGAACCTTCATAACTTAGTTGTCCCATTGAACCAAGATTCTGGGATCTCCAGTCAACAAGGTTGGGTTACCATTATAAAGATTCATGCATTATGGGCTTCAGTCCCATTCCGTTTGTCAATCTTGACATCTGATCTCTAGGCAAGCCTTTTGTAAGCGGATCCGCAAGATTCTCCATTGATTTTATATAATCTATGGAAATCACGCCATTAGAGATCAACTGTTTAATGGTGTTATGTCTCCGACGTATGTGTCGTGACTTACCATTATAGATGCTGCTTTGAGCACGTCCTATAGCTGACTGACTATCACAGTGTATGCTAATAGGAGCAATTGGCTTAGGCCAGCACGGAATATCTTCCAGAAAATTCCGAAGCCACTCAGCCTCTTCCCCAGCTTTGTCCAATGCTATGAACTCAGCTTCCATAGTGGACCTAGCTATGCACGTTTGTTTCGTGGATTTCCACGACACAGCAGCACCACCAACAGTGAACACGTATCCACTGGTGGACTTCGAGTCCTTACTATCTGATATCCAATTTGCATCGCAGTATCCTTCTAATACTTCTGGATATCTCGTGTAATGTAATCCAAGATTCATTGTGTATTTCAGATACCTCATCACTCTGTTAAGAGCTTTCCAATGATCATCACTTGGATTACTCGTAAATCTGCTCAACTTGTTTACTGAACAAGCTAAGTCTGGTCTTGTACAATTCGTTATGTACATCAGACTCCCGATTACCTGAGAATATTTTAGCTGGGCAACAGGTTCGCCTCGATTCTTTCTTAAGTGCATACTTAAGTCGAGCGGAGTCTTCACCGGTTTCACATCATCCATATTGAACCGTTTTAGGACAGACTCAATATAGTGTGTTTGTGACAACACGAGTCCCTCAGTCATCCTAGAAATCTTTATTCCTAGAATAACATTGGCAACTCCCATATCCTTCATATCGAAGTTTCTCGTCAACATCTTCTTTGTGTTTAAGATTATGTCCCGAGTACTTCCCATGATTAGCATGTCGTCTACATAGAGACACAATATCACATATGCATTCTGTGTGCTCTTTATATAGACACACTTGTCACACTCATTGATCTTGAAACCATTAGCTAACATGGCTTGATCAAATTTCAAGTGACACTGCTTAGGCGCTTGCTTAAGCCCGTACAAGGACTTAACGAGTCTACAAACCTTAGACTCTTGTCCTGGAACCACAAACCCTTCGGGTTGTTCCATATAGATTTCTTCATCCAACTCACCATTCAGAAACGCAGTCTTTACATCCATCTGATGGATTTCCAAGTTATAGACTGCAGCAATTGCAACTAGCATCCTTATAGAAGTGATCCTAGTCACCGGTGAGTAGGTGTCAAAAAAGTCAAAGCCTTCCTTTTGTCGATAGCCTTTAGCTACCAACCTGGCTTTATACTTTTCAATAGACCCATCCTCTTTCAGTTTCTTATTGAAAACCCATTTACAACCAAGTGGTTTACTTCCAGGTGGAAGGTTAACCAACTCCCAAGTGTGGTTCTGAAGAATCGAGTCTATTTCACTGTCAACTGCCTCTTTCCAGAATGGAGCCTCTGGAGTTGACATAGCCTCGGAAAAGTTCCTTGGCTCATTTTCTATCATATAGGTTAGAAAATCCGGTCCAAACGAAGTTGGCATTTTGGCACGCTTGCTTTGACGAAGTTCCTCATCTCCTTGAGGAGTCGCCTCACGCAATCGCTTACCAAGTCTTGTTACTTCTTGAATTTTATCTTTCCTCGGAAAGACTTCTTCGAAGAACACTGCATTCCTTGACTCCATGACAACGTTTTCATGTATGTCAGGAATATCCGATTTGTGCACCAAGAATCGATATGCACTACTGTTAGTTGCATAACCAATGAATATGCAATCAACTGTTTTAGGCCCAATTTTAACTTGTCTTGGTTTTGGTACAGCAACCTTCGCCAGACACCCCCACACTTTCAAATATTTGTAACTAGGCTTGTAGCCTTTCCAAAGCTCGAATGGGGTTTCATCCATCTTTTTAGATGGAATTCTATTTAAAATGACGTTGGCTGAGAGGATTGCTTCCCCCCACAAGTTCTGAGGTAAACCCGAACTTATCAACATAGCATTCATCATCTCTTTAAGAGTACGGTTTTGCGTTCAGCAATACCATTCGATTGAGGTGAATATGGTGCAGTCGTTTGATGAATAACGCCACTTTCTGAACAGAATTCATTAAACGGTGTATCATATTCGCCACCTCTATCACTACGAATTGTTTTAATTCGTTTGCTAAGTTGATTCTCAACTTCATTTTTATAATCCTTGAAAGCATCAAGGGCCTCGTCTTTGCTACTTAGCAAATATACATAACAGTATCGTGTGCAATCGTCGATAAAAGTTACAAAATACTTTTTACCTCCTCTTGTTTGCACAAACTTTAAATCACACACATCGGTATGAATTAAATCCAAAGGTTCAGTGTTCCTTTCTATTGAAGGAAATGGCGCCTTTGCCATCTTCGCTTCAACACATATTTGACATTTTCCTTTGTTATTAAAGTCCAGTTTGGGCAATAAGTCAAGATTACTCATACGTTGTATTGACTTGTAATTAACATGTCCCAAACGAAAATGCCATAAACAAGAAGATTCAAGCACGTAAGCAGAAGAGGAAGCAATTTTATTAGCCTCTGCGGGCAAATCTCTTTTGGGTACAATAGTGATGACATTCAATTTAAACATCCTATTTGACAAGTACCCTTTCCCCAAATACATGCCATTTTTCGAAAGAATAACTTTGTTGGATTCTAACACTAGTCTAAAACCATGCATGACTAGAAGAGATCCAGATACTAAATTCTTCCGAATATCAGGGACGTGTAGCACATTCTGCAGAGTCAGATGCTTCCCTGATGTGAGCTTCAGAACAACTTTGCCCTCGCCTTCAATCTTCGAGGAGGCCGAGTTTCCCATGAAAAGTTGTTCATTGTTCCCGGGCTGATACTCCGTGAACATCTCTCTGCTGGAGCAAACATGTCTAGTGGCGCCAGTATCAAGCCACCACTCGCGTACGTTCCCCACAGCATTACACTCTGAGACCACCGCACAGAGATTCAGGTCATCCATTGCGTCGACCAGATTTGCTTTCGCTTTATTCTGATTTTGATTCTTTTTGGGCTTCCTGCACTCACTGCTTCGATGCCCTGGTTTACCACAGTTATAACACTTACCTGTGAACTTCTTTGCAATTTCCTTGCCCTTGGAGTTCACACTCAAAGTGTTATGCTTCTTCTTGTTCTTTGCCTCAGCAACATGAGCTTTGGCTTGACCAGAAGACATGGATGGCTTTCTTTCGGAGCGACGGTTGTCCTCCTCAATCCGAAGACGGACTATCAAATCCTCCATCTTCATCTCCTTTCGCTTGTGTTTGAGATAGCTCTTGAATTCCCTCCACGAAGGAGGCAGCTTCTCAATCACAGCCGCAACTAGGAAAGATTCACTGAGCGTCATGCCCTCCTCTTCCATTTCAGAAACCAACATCTGTATTTCTTCCACCTGCAAAATTACAGTTTTGGAATCTAACATTTTATAGTCGAGAAATTTCCCAACTATCAACTTTTTAGTACCCGCATCTTCTGTGCGGTACTTTTTGTCTAAAGCCAACCACAATGCTTTCGCAGTTTTAAAAGTACAAAATATGCCGTAGAGAGAATTATCTAGGCAACCAAGAATCAAATTTAAACAACAGAAGTTTGTGTATGCCCAGGCCTCAGCACCCAAGGCATTCTCCATATTCTGCTGTTGATCCTCCACAGGCTCAACCACAGGTGGATCCTCGCTGAGCATTCTGGCCAACCCCAACGCAGTGAGGTAGAACAACATCTTTTGCTGCCACCTCTTGAAGAAGCTTCCAGCAAATTTCTCCGGCTTCTCCACCTGAGCAGCAGTGGCAGCCGGATTCATTTGAGGCCCTCCAGTCGGTGCCAACGGAACCGCATTGAACTGTGGTCCGGTAGCAGCATTGTTTGCCCCTTCTGGTGCGGACACGGAGTGAGCACCATTGAAGCCGTGAACAGAGTTTGAGCTCTCGTTCTCCATTCCTGTTCAGTTAGATCAAACGTAGAGATCAGAACTATCACAGGTTCAAGAATGAGTAGAAAGAGACTGCAAAACAGTACGAAACTGCTTTTTCGTGGAAAAAAAAACGGTACAGAAATTAATTGAATTGAAATACGTCTTAAGATTGTTGGCACAATCAATCCTGTACCAAGACGCAGTCGTTCACTGTGTGTATATGAAACAACAAAATAAATCAAACCCGGGGCGAGTCAAGGACTCTGTCCTTAAGACGTATTGCTCCGGTATACTGTGCCCAACCGGTATGAGCAATCGTCTCCCAGGATACAACGGGTACCTGTTCAGTTGAGCGGCACTGCTGAACTTGAACTCCTTCGAACCTTTGAATGTCCTGACTTCTCCCGGACGAAATGCAAGACTCACGTGCTATGAATACAAATGCTTTCAATGCTTGAATTGTTTGTAGGTGGTGTGGTAATGAAAGAGCCATTAGCCCTCTTTATATAGGGGAGTAGGAGGTACCGTAACCGTTGGATCAAAACCGAAGTTTAATTTACGCCGTTGGATTAAAACCTCCTATCCAGATTAGGACGGTTTAATCTCAGCCATTAGATTGAAGATAGATTATCAGGTTTAAACCTGGAACGTTGGATGGAAACCATATTCGGTTAAGCGGTTAAGACAGTTTAAATCTCGGCCGTTAGATTAAAGCTGCTTTACTCACTACCGTTAGATCACAACAGATGATCTTATCTTGAATGGAGGAGGATAGAGTTTGATTCATTTTGAATCAAATCTGCCAACAGAATCAAATCTGCGCCTGCTGTCAGACTTCGATCGATCACATCGATCGATCGAAGTGACATCGATCGATCGATGTGATCGACTGATGTCTGACTGAGTACATCATTCGATCAAATTGATCGATCTAAGAGACATCGATCGATCGAAGTGATCGATCGGTGTCTTCTGATCCACTTAGATCGATCAATCAAGCGATCGAAGCTTCCTGATCCACTTCGATCGATGACATCGATCGATCGAAGTGACATCGATCGATCGATGTCATCGATCGATGTCAGTCAGAAGCTTTTACGCCACATGGACACTTCCAACGTGGCATTCCTCCACACGAGTGACACGTCACCCATCCACAACGTTTCTATCTACTTTGAGCATTAATTTCACATTCACACAATACATAATTGAGTGAGATCACATCCTAACATTAACTATTCGTTAAGGATTCATTAAGCTCATAGTACGTTGCACAACCAAGTTTTGCAACTTTCATTAACGGGCCGAAGCCCAAATCTTCAATCTCCAACGATGGGCCAAAGCCCAACCTTAAATTCTCCAACAAAAACCAGGCATGGAATGAAACATTAACTTGTGACATGCAAAGTGCACGTAATCTTAGTTTTGAAAGGTGAGCCGGTAATGATGAAGCATCAAATTATTGACTTTACAAATCTCTGGTGTTCCTTTGTGTCATGAAATCTTAGATAAAGTGGTGTGCAGCCAGAAGTAATGCGGTTGAGATCACAGCAGGTAGAAAATGAGGTAGAATATGAGGTCTCTAATCACGAGTCGTGACGTGTACAAAAGAGGAGAGAGGTTTAAATTTTTTTATTTTTTAAAAAAAGCAATTTGTACACGTGGCGACTCGTGATTGGAGACCTCATATTCTACCTCATTTTCTACCTGCTGTGATCTCAACCGGAAGTAATGCAGTCTGTGGAGGCCAAGTGTGGATGAGGCTTAAAAAGGAGAGGTGTTTTGGATATCACTGTCGAAGTGGGGAAAGGGATAATGTTGGAAGGGAAACCCCACCCGAGCAGAAGCAGTAACTACTTACTACAAAGAGATGAAGAATTTAGATTGAATGTCACTTTCCGACACCTACACACGGGTTGGGATTTCTTTACTCCCACTTTCTTCATCCTTTTTGTGACCACGCGACACGTGTCAGTAAAGAAAGGTGGTGAGGCTAGATGAAGGTCACCTGCATTTAGCCTCACCACCCCTTTTACTGTCACGTCTCGCGCGGTCATGCGTTACGGCACCCCTTACGGTGAGGGGATCTTATCCCCTACACGCGAGGCCTCGACTCTAAGCTAAAAGTCAATCACACGTATACATATGCACACGTGAATTCCCCCCCCCCCCCCCCCCCCCCCAATTACCTTTCACTTGCTTATTAAGGTGTAATTGAGTATATGCAAGCTGGATTTTATATAAAGTAAACTTTTAGGCTTCGATTATCAAAGCCATACATTTGAAATTTTTGCTTATCCGTTTTGTCGGAATGTTAGATAACTTTTACTATTGGTAGGATATACTAGATATGGTTGATGTCGTTGATTTTTTTCTTCGTGATCTTTGGCCCTCCATATCCTTTGAAATTGAATCTTTGTATAATCTAATATAGAAATGAAACTATAAATTGCTATTATTTTAAATTAATCAAGCGTAGTCAACTTATGTTTATGTTGAAGTTAGCTGGGTGCTCATAGAAGGAAAGGAGAGCAAATCAATCCATCATATTCAGTATATCCTAACGATACCAAAAGCTATCACTAAGGTCTCGGGAGGGTGAGAGACATGCAAACAATACTTATATCCCAATGAATACATAGTTTGCTTCTAGTGAGACTTCCGGCTCTATATGTACATCTATAAATGATACAATAATAGTAGGATTGTTCAACGAACCAAACAGTTTCCAAACTGACGTATTCGGTTCGTGTTCGTACGTTAATGGTCAGCAAACGAGTCGAATTCGAACAACTATTTGAGTTCGTTTACTTAAACGAGCTGAACTATTGCTCGTTTAAACAGTTAAAGGATTATCGAGCTGAACTCAAACCAATTTTAAATTTCGTTTAGCTAAACGAACCGAATCAAACAGTTAGTTTAGCTAAACAAACCAGAATTCGAAAACTTAGTATTTGATTCGGCTCGGTTTATTAACACCCTTAAATAATAGGGATATGGTGTGCTAATGTGTTAGTGATAGAATTCATTAAATACCAAATAGAAAGCTTCCGATATTAAAATAGTCATGAACGTGTATATGTACACATAATTTGTATATGCACAAATAATGCAAGACATAGACAAAAACAAAAAATAGCAAACATGTTTAATCATCAGCTAACCAAAAATGAAAGTGCCCCTGTCAAAGCAAACGAAGAACAGAGGAAGTCAATAATACAGTGCAATATTTCAAAGAAATAATAGGCCAGAAAGGTTATTGGAGCTATTCAACTCAGCAAAGCTATGTGTGAACACAAAGAGAAAAATGCACGTGAAAGATGTGAAGAAGGATGCAGAGGAGCTGAGAAGTAGAGTTAGTTAGAGGGTTGAACCTCAACCAGTAAGGGTTCCTGCCACTCCTGGTTCTATAAAGTGTGTAGTAGATGCATCACATGACTTGCATATGTAAGTCAGTGGCGTAGTTATGTATAGTTAAGAAGCTTTTACAGTTTTCTCTCAGTTGTACAAACATTTTGATCAATGAAGACAAATTTTCCCATTGAACGGTCATCTTGTTATTTCTCTTCATTGTGTTTCTACTCGATGTGTTCGCTGTGTACATCAGACCGCGAATTGATCAGGTCTATTTCCGGACCATGCGTAAACGAAGGAACTCAGTGCACCAAGACCATCTTTTTTATTCAAGTTTGTTACAAAATGTGAATAAATTGCATTTGTGTTAACTGATGGGGGAGTCAAGTTGAAGCTCAAATCTGAAAAGATCCAGAAGACCATTATAATAAAAGTGTAATTATTTTTAGAAAATTTTTAAAATTTGTAAGGATCATAAATTTTATGTTGCTTCAAAAATAATTAGTTACTTCAAAAATAAAATGAAATTGACATGTAAGAAGGAAATGTCATATCATATAAGTGATTATGTGAAAATGAGGGAGTTGTCTTTATATGTCTATCTTTTATTGGTCGTAGAGTAACTACTAAAAAATGTGTAGTTATTCCGTGAACATTTTAGAATTTGTGAGGCCCCACACAATAATAAACATAACTGAAACGAAAATTTCTAAGTTATTCATCGGTGCATTAAATGACACCATTTTGAGTAATTCATATTACGTATGTGTTAAATAAGCACTCAAATAAGAGATGTTAATTCATGTGCTACCATAATTCAAATATTAAATATGACATATTGCTCATGTATAACTAAGGCATATGTTTTGGAGTAAAGATGAAATTCTTTACCTCGAGGGTTTTCATCGCCTCAGTCCTAAGGAACATCGTGTATGATGTAAATCAGGAGTCCAACAGCCTTCTAAGTTGGGAGGGGACTTACATAGTTACCCGCACAAGGTGCCCCATGAAAACCAGACATTCGGCCTAGCAACAGTGAATCACTCACACTGTGCGTGATCCTGAACTCGAACTCTTAATCTCTTGGAGTAAATCCCAACCCGAGTATTAAACTATGTCATGGGGCATATGTTTTGAGGGTCTGAACCACTCTTCTAAAAACCTCTTCTAATACAAGCGTCATTGATTCATACTTTTTGGCTTTAAATTTTAAACTTACTAAATTTCCTATTTACGATGTTATGATCATGCATGTTGATTGTTATTTTACCTTAGAGTAATGTATGTGTAGCTTACAAATATAAAGTAATCTTTTGTCTACTAAAAAGGACACATCAACGCCAAAAAAAAAAGTATATTTTCTGTTAAAAATACATACATCCTGTCATATACTTGAATTTTCAATCACTTATTCACTTGATGATTAAGACAGATCATACGAAAGTATTTACCTAGACGTATTGTTCGATTTACATCTTATAAAAAAAACTCTACGAGCAAGGCAGTGAGGGTCCTTACGATTGGAGAGAGTATTTCTATAATACAATAATGAAACATTCCGATGTTGTACATGTTGCATATTTTTATGTTAAAACATACCAGAGTTTTTCTTCGAGAGTTAATTGCACCTGGTATCCATTCTTTTCCACAAAGTTTTAAGTAGCATCCAATGTTTCATGAAACACACTTGGCATCCAGACTTATAAGGTTAATAGACACCTGACATCCTGCAACCGGGAAAGCACCTGCTATAGGCGGTTTTTAGCATTTTTCCTTTTAATTTTAACCTTTAAGTCATTTGGCTGCAAAGATTTTCCAACCATGGTTAAAGCTTAATTTCCTCCTTTATACCAACCGAATCCTCCCTCCAAAATAGACCTAAATCCAAATATTCTTCCCTAATTCTTCTATACACTAGTGTACCTTCCAAGCTTCCTCTCCAAGCTTTTGATTCTCTCTATAATTCTTTCCCAGTTTCCTTTCCATCTCAGTGAAATCTCTAGCCTCAAACGAAATTCAAAAAAGGAAAATGCCTCCCAGAATGAAAGGTGGCAGAAAGAATCGCCACCACTCTAAGCCTTCTACCTCCACCACTTCCGCCTCTGTTTCAGACCCCCCTGCCCACAATCGAGTTGGAGATGCCCTAATCGCCGTCACTGCCACCGCCACCTCCTCCTCCTCCGCCACCGCAGCTTAGCTCCTGAATTCTCTCCTAATCGTTCGCCGGAAAAAATGAAGGTGATTGAGAAGCTGAATGAAGGCATTTCCAGTGGCAAGGTAGTCTTCTCCTTTGAATTCTTCCCTCCCAAAACGGAAGATGGAGTCGACAACTTGTTTGAGAGAATGGAGAGGATGGTGGCTCACAATTCATTGAAAAGGCTATGTTAGTTTATATAGAATGTTGAGATGTGTAAATATTGTATGAATGAAATCATCGAATTTCTTCTAACTTCTTCTCAATTCTCTGATGTTGTTCAAGTTATTATCTACTTCCTATTACTTTCTACATGGTACAGAGCATAGGTTGCTCTCCTTACATGCTTTCCTGAATTTGAGTTCATAAAATCTTTTGGATTAATCAGTCCACTATTGCTGAGATTTCTTCTTTACTTGTGTACTCTGCAATTGAAAACGAAAGAAGAAAACGAAAAAGAAGGAAGAAAACTCAGAAAGGAAGTAGGCCGGAAAAAGGGTGCGTTGTTTTTTATTGATTTTTGAATTATTTTTTATTAAACTTTTAATTTTTTTGACTTTATTATTTTATTAATTGTAAAGTGTGGTTAAAGTCAGGTTAAAAGTAGGGTTAGGTCCGGTCAAAGGTCGATTTCAGCGGTCAACGATCGACCAGCAGGTCATCTGGATGCCAGGTGTCTATTAACCCTATAAGTCTGGATGGCAAGTGTGTTTCATGAAACATTGGATGCTACTTAAAACTTTGTGGAAAAGAATGGATACCAGGTGCAATTAACTATTTTCTTCGATAAGCTTTAGATGTTTTCCAACGTCTCAGGTACTTTTAACTGCATCGGCTGATATTACTTATCATGAGCACCTCTTTTGGTTTTATTAAAAAAAATATTGTCCCATTATATATATTAAGGTGGCGTTTGGTTGAGGTTTAGTAATAATAAAATGAGTTTGGATTCCTCTAAACCCATTGAAGTTGTTTGTTTGGAAAAATGAGTGTATGAGTTTCAGCTTGATATCCACGTATTTGGTAATAGATATCATGTTTTGATATACTAGCCTCTTGTCTATTAATATGAGGGAATGAGGGGTATGGCCGGTCAACGACGCGGGCCAGTCACTATTCCGGTCGCCCACATTCGATACTCATTTCAATTCTGATACATTCCAATCACCATCAATGTCTATCATACCCATTCTCACTTCAATATCAAATAACTATCCTCAAACTCATATCCTTCAAACTCGTACATTGTCATATCTGATTCTGATTCTGATTCTGATTCTGATATTCGAGTGCGAACCAAACCAAAACTAAATTTTTGATATTAGAGACTCAACAAAATAAAATACAGGCGCACTACCGAATTGAAAAAACAAAGCAAAAAATAGCAACAATGCAGATGCAGTAAATGCAGGCGTCCATTCTCAACTGGCGTCAGCTTTGCCATAAATAGCCGAAACAGCCTACTCGCCGCCGCATTTATAATGGCATGTTCCTAAAAATTCAAAGGGCGTTTCTTTCTTAGGTTTAGGAATCAAAGAATGGATATCAAAGAAATGATATGTATCTTTTGTGTTTCTTTTGAGGGTATAAAAATCATTGTATGAGTTTTATTTGAGTATCAAACTCATAGATTGTTACATGAGTGATTCCGCAAATCTTACTTGGGTATCAAAACTCGTTTTTCTATTTTAGCACGCCTCCACCACTCGCAACCACTGTGCGCCACCCTCCCGTCGCTGGCAACACCGTGCCACCATGATGCAACCACACCAACATCGCATCGGCATCATCGCCCCACCACATGACACCACAGCGTGTCAATTCGAAGCCATCACCGTGTGTGAGTACGCGTTTTAAATTCTAATTCAGTTTCAAACAACATGTATGGTAATAATACATATTTCAGTTTATATACCAAACGTATATTAGTTTACAGCTCAAACTCATTTTAATTTCAGTATATCATTTCGATTTAGATTTTGATACCGATACCTAAAGTCAAACCAGACACCCTCAGTCCATTTGTGAGGGCATTTATGCCATTCAGCATATAGAAGAAACGCCCATGTTACCTGCTGCTTAAAACTCCCATTTCCCATGTTCCACCCGATTAAAATATGCAGCAAAATGGCCCTATTTCCACCTTAATCCCATTTCCCATGTTTTCTTCTTTTTTTATATTCCCATTTCCAAATAAATTAAACACTACTTATTTCTTAATTTAGTCAAGTTTCATGATGGTGAATAAATTTTATGTATTTATTTATTAATTATATAATAAAAAATATTATTTAACAATAATAAGTGTGTTCTGCGCATTATTACTTATTTCATTAGTACTCGACAAAAATTTGCTCTTGTTTACATAGTTTCCACTCTAAGTTCCCTCTCCCACTTCTCTCAGAACATGAAGATGAATCAATTCCGGCGGTACTCGCCGGAAAACTGAACTCTGCTCAGCAAATATCTGACGTCATACCTCCGGAAATTGAATCCAGAATAACTCTGTCGTCGACGTCTAGGAATATCTCGAAGTTCTTAATATACATTCGGCATGAGCAGCGTGCATAACAGCGTGGAAACCGTTAATGCCGCAGCTTCTGCGATTGTCACCGCCGATAGTAGAATCCAGCCGTCGGCCGTTCAGGTATGTATTTACTGCTAGGTGTATATTAATTTCTTATACTTTGAGTACACGAAATGCTTTCTGCACATGTAACGCTTCTTATTCTGTTATCCTTGTTATAGCTTTCTAAACTGCAGCTCTTCTCGCAACGTAGTTGATGTGACGTGTTTAGATTTATGGAATATTTCTAGTTCTGAAATAAGATTTGTTTTAGTGGCGGGAATTCCGCGGTAGCTTCTTGTTGATCTAGCGTAGTCGGTGTCAGACTGAAGAATTTCCGATCTTAATTATGTAGAAGGCTGGAAATCATTGATTTTTCGTTAAGTAGGCAAGAAGGTTGTTGTGGTTTAGGAATTGTAATTTTAGAGCTTTTGGAATTTAGAATTTTTAAGGTTCTAACTCATTTGAGGAAAAAGTCCGAACATTCTTCCAAACTTTACTTCTCTAATCCTCAAACTCTCAACTTATTTACACATTAAGACTCGACCTCAGACCGTTTGGATCAAAACATCGGAGAGCCTCAACACCATCTTTCTTTAGAGATCAATTCCACCCGTCCTGTCTCAACGATGGGGTTAGAACCTCAACAAGGCTGTTTTTACTTCCTGGGTCATGTTTTGTACTCAATAATTTCTTTGATACAATTTCAGAAGTGGTGTAAATTTCTTCTCCTCCGTAACAGCTTTGAGAAGATATCAGTCTTAAGCGGACTCTTGGTGATACAAAAAAAAAAAAAAAAAAGAAGGGAAAAAAAAGGCAAATGCTTTGTTATGTTTGTAGATCGTCCAAATTGGATGGTTTTCTAATTAAGAAAATTCATTTTCAACACATACTTTCTAATGGTTCCAGCTGTCCCAGCTGTTGGGTATTTGGACAGAGTATTCATTAGCATGTTCTAAAATCTTGATAGACAGCTGACTTTTTCTCATTTCAACGGAAGACAACTCTTTGCTTGTTTGGGTTGGGGGGGGGGGGGGGGGGGCAGGGGGTGAATCTGTAGATACTGATTGGCTTGATTCCGGAAGTAGGAATAGAATTGACGCATTTTTCCCGTCTTGTAAGACTAACAACTAATTAGTGATGCTTTATCCAGTCACTTTTTTTTCCCCTTTCTTTTTTCCTTCGAGGATGGCTTTATCCAGTGACCGGAGCTTGAATTCTGATGGAGAAAGTTTTTCTGTCTAAATATTCTCTATGACCTGTCTAAATATTATCCAAGTCATACATTTCAAATTCGAGTAGTAGAGGGAAATTACTTTCATGTTTACTATTCAGTGGAGCCTCTAACACCATATATCATTTGCTAACTTAAAGAAGAGCAAGAATTTGTGACTACTCCTTTAGGGCGGTAAAAATAAAATGATAACGAGTTCAGATATGATGGTTGTCAATTGTCATCTGATGTTGTGTAATGCCCAATCCTTCTACATGAAAACATGTAAAATTAAATAAATTGGATTGGAATCAGGAGATGCTAACTTAGTTTTTCTCTTTGACAGAAAAGAAGATGGGGAAGTTTCTGGAGTCTTTACTGGTGCTTTGGTTCTTTTAAGAATGGAAAACGCATAGGACATGCTGTCCTTCTACCTGAATCCAGAGTGACAGGGATTTCTGCTCCTGTGGTTGATAACTCAAACCAGCCAACGACTATAGTGTTGCCCTTTATAGCACCTCCCTCTTCCCCTGCATCTTTTCTCCAGTCAGACCCTCCCTCTTCCACCCAGTCACCTGCTAGATGTTCTATTGCATCCCTTTCAATCAATTCATGTTCTCCTTGTGAAACTGCCTCGATTTTTCGCACTGGTCCTTATGCTGACGAGACTCAGCTAGTTACACCACCAGTTTTTTCCGCTTTCACCACTGAACCATCGACTGCGTCTTTTACTCCCCCTCCTGAACCTGTGCACGTTACCAGACCCTCTTCGCCTGAAGTGCCATTTGCTGAGCTCTTGTCATCGTCTCTGGCATGTAATCGGAAAAAGTATGAGGGGAATCCAAGGCTTCCCTTGTCTCAGTATGATTATCAGCCCTACCAGTATCCCGGAAGCCCAGGTAGCCGTATCATGTCTCCAGGCTCCACTATTCCAAATTCTGGAACGTCTTCACCTTTTCCAGACAAGCGTACACTTATCAAGTTTCGAATGGGGGAAGCTCCAAACTATCTTGGTTATGAACATTTTGCACGCAAATGGGGTTCAAGGCTTGGCTCTGGATCTTTGACACCCAACGGCTGGGGTTCAAGGCTTGGTTCTGGAGATTTGACTCCAAATGGCGATATTTCAAGGCTAGGTTCTGGAACTATTACACCGACTGGTGTCGATACTGCTTCTGGAGACGTTTATCTTCTGAAAAACCAAATTTCTGAAGTGGCATCACTTGCCAACTCTGATAATGAATATCAAAATGAGGAAATTATAGTGGATCCCAGAGTGTCATTTGAACTGATCAGCGAAGTGGTTCGTCGCCCCGAGAATGAGGCAGCCGCACTAAATGTCACTGTGTCAGAACCATCAAGTAACAAAGCAGTAAAAGCTTCTGAGGGAAGTAGCTCGGCATCAATGAGAGCTGAGAATGGTGGTGAAAATTCCATGTCGGAGACCACAAAGGAAGTCAAATCTTTGGAAGGAGAAGGGGAAATGTGCCTTGAAAAGCATCGATCCGGTTCACTAGGTTCAAGCAAGGATTTCAACTTTGACAGCACAAAGCAAGAATTGCTGGACAAGTCGATGATCGATTGCGAGTGGTGGACGAATGACAAAGGTCCTGAGAGGGAATTAGATTCCCAAAACAAGTGGACTTTCTTCCCAGCTCTTCCTCCTAGCGTTAGCTTATGACAAACATATACAGTAATCGCATGCACCTCGTATGCAAGTGAAGAAGTCATACACACTAGGTTTTAACTGTGAAGTTGGTATACTTTACGGAGGCGTTCATCGTGGAGATTTTGCATGCCTTTGGCAATAGTTAAAAGAGTGGATTGCACCAGAGTTTGTAAATGCACTAGCTTTTTCTGTTATGGAGGAATAGGATTTCGTAGCATATTAGTTACTGTAGAAATTCTAGAGGAGTAACAACCATGAAAGTAGAATGAGGAATATAAACTGTGAACAAGCTGAAGAAGAAGGAGGAGTCTGAATAAACACAAGGTTTGAAGAAGAATCAATTGTATTGTTGAATTCTTTCTTGAAAATAAAACTGCAACTATCCTACTATATATACAAGTATGGAAGAAGAGCTTCCAACGGCTACTTTGTACCCCAACGGTTCTATGTACAGCTCCATATATTTTGTACCTCTGTTTATTATATGTACAACATATGTATAGTATATGTACTTTTCTACACTCCCCCTCAAACTTAGTGCATAGGTAGACGCAACTAAGTTTGGAACATGTATACTAATATAACTGCAACATCTTTAATCTTCAATGTTCCACTTCTGTTGTCTTCATATGTATGTTTCCTTGTCTAAATAGCAACCCCAGTCTAACTTGAGCATCTACACCATTTCTGGATATGCAAATAATCACTCAGTTGCTTTCTTGAATGTCTGTGTAAAATATTGGTGTGAACTGGCCTTGTTACACCTGCGAAGAAAAATAACTTTGATCCTGCAAAACAAATGTTAGTGTATAACTCTTGATATTACTTCTTGAACACCTGCAAGAAAATTACATTTTCCATCCTGCATAGTAACTGTTAGTAAATAGTTCTGGAATCTCCTGCATAAGAATATTGGCACATACCATAGAGAAAATAACAGATGAAGTTTTAGATTACTACTGTATTAGAATCACCTTACTTATAGACTATAAGAGAGATAAACTAGGTAAAAATACATACCAGGAGAAACTACATATGAGTTTGATATCATATAACAACTAGTTTTCAGATATATAAGCATGACAGGGGATAATGCAGATAAGAGTGAACATGCCATCACAAGATAAAGTTCGTAAAAAAAAGGTTTAGGACAACTAGCAAGTTACATAGATTAAGTATGAAACAGTAGACATTCATGACAGATGTAGTTAACTTAAATAGGATAATACTAGGTTATCCAAGTAACTAAAATAATAATTTTGAAACATATTTTATTCAAATATATATTTTGAGATGAATGAAGAAAAATAGAGACTCAGTTAGGAAGCAATGAATACAGAGGAAGAGCAAAGAAGCAGACTGGCACCATAGGCTCCCCCTGACCCAAAGACTCAATAGAGTATGACAATAAGCATTTAGAAACAGGACATCAGGTATTATCATGCTTTACAGATTGCAACAAGACTTTAGATAGACATATAAGCAAGCCAAAAACAAAACTTTTTTAGTACTTGAGAATAAGAAGCTCCAGAGATAGAGTGAGATCACAACAAATAGTAAGTAGAGAATACAATTTACCATTAGGGGGTAAACATATGATCAGGCTATGGAGACTAAATATTACAAGACACATCAGATACCAGTACAATTTACCATTAGGGGGTAAACATATGATTAGGCTATGGAGACTAAATATTACAAGACACATCAGATACCAGATACAGGACTTGATGAAGACAAAGTAAGAATGATGGTTTTCTTATTATCAAGGATTAAGTTTATGATGAAATCAGATGATGGAACATAAGAATGGGAAGAAAAATGCACTATAGGCTCCCCCTAAACCAAACAACCCAATAGAATGAGACACAAAATTTAAGTGCAATATATCAGTAAGTAAGACATAGGGAAACCCTGGATATTCAAGACAAAACTCAGGAAGAAGCAAGATGAGTAAAATATTACAATGAGGAGCACTGGGGGAAATGATGACAAAAACCATCCAACAAGACTTACAAAGCTATTAATACAGATCAGACCTGGATCCAGGGCACAATAGCAAGAATGATAGACCCAAAATTAAATACCACCGTTGCAGATATTAAATGCTATAAAACACCAATTATTAGACACACATAGTTTGAACCACTATGTAGCAGATATTAAAGACCAATCAAGAGAGTAGCAGATATTGAAGACCAATCAAGAGAGCAATCAAATAGGTCATAAACACAGCAAGCACTTGTCGACATACACTTGCATAAACAATCTTTATTGATTAGCAAGTGAAGGGTCTTAGCATTCATATGAAAAAGACATAGTAGAGTGAATCATAGCACCTGGTCTCTAGAGTTAGATCACAGGAGAAGAAGTAGAGCGTTGGCAAAGGATACTTCCCTTGCCACAGAGTTACAGCTAAATTTAAATGCCTTCGTGAAACACCACTTCCGCAGAAACAAGGGTGAAGGACAAACCACCATGGTGAGTACCATGCTTGCCTCAAGGTAACATTGATATATGTATTCAGGACATTCCACAAACACCTTGTGGGCATATAGAGAAGCGGTCTTCTACCATTAATAACGTTTTTTCAGAAGATCAAAGAACAGAGAGTAAGAAAAGGGATACTTGATACCTAAAACCACAGTTACAACCTCGACAGCAGCAGATTGAATCAAGGAAGCTAGATCAGACAGCACTTGTCAGGAACAAAGCTTTGCAACATTCTAGAACACAACCAAACCCTGGAGATGCTGTTGAATAGGCTTGATTCTTCGAATTGACACCAACATACAGCCTTTTGAGGCATCATATGCTGGAAGTGTGATACATAGACCGAAGAGTGGTACAACTTAGAATTAGTATCCAGAGACCTTCTACTTATGGACTCATCCCAGATAGCGGGCCCAGTGGAGCAAATCCTTGAATACGCCATAAGCAACCACTAAAGCAAGGACAATTGGCTACACACTTGTAATACTGACTTTGACTCACAGCAACTCTAAGAATAGTGTTTGAGATATATATATATATATATATATAAATTGTCAATGAATTGGAACGTTAAGCGTGAATTGATGTGAGATGATTCAAAGGCCTGGACTACATTAAAACACCGCGGATCTTGCAGACGGCCATATGGCCTTTAAAGATGATTTGATATCCTTGAACTTTGATAGAAAATAGGCTCTATGGCCTTTGAAATGTTTTTGTTTTCTCACTATCCATGAAATGACTCGGTTACCAAAAATAGCTTTTCATTGATGAAAAAGATTTCAGCCTAAGGGCCAAGGCTCTTCATAGCCTATAGGAAAGATTTCGGTTTTAATAACCAAGGCTCTTCCTAGCCAATTGAGAAGATTTCAGCAATATTGCCAAGGCTCTTCATAGCCAATTGAGAAGATTCCGGCTTTATTGGCCAAGGCTCTTCATAGCCAATTGAGAAGATTCCGACTTTATGGGCTAAGGCTCTTCATAGCCTATTGAGGAATCTTAATAACCATGAATATTGTAACACTTTTGGCTCAGTTGAATAGAAACTTAGTGAAAGTGTATGTAAATTTATCTCCAGTAGGTCTGGTTTTTTTTTTTCCTTCTCCATTTGAAGGATGTACCAGAAGAATTTGAGAATACACAGTTGTAGTGAATTTGATAGCTGATATTTTTAGGAAGATATGGATCAAACAGAGAAATTTTCAACTGAGATGAAAAATGAAGACTGAAATACAGCATTGATGAAATCAGTTTATTCACAGAATCATTAATTTTTTTTTCCATTACTTCCAGAAGTAATTTCACTCCCAACGAAAAGTCAGGGAACATACCTGTTTGATTATTGATAAATCAGGTAGCATGCATCTGAGAATTCTGTGAGTGTAGAAACAGAGTAAGTAATTGATTTGTTAACTGAAGTTTGATTTGATGTCCCTTTGCTCCTTTCCCGTTCATGTTTATCTCCCTCGGAGGAAGAAGAACGAGTAAGAAGTTCTAGTAGCAATGAAGGATCCGATAAAGAATCATCCGATAATTCCAAAACCTAAACTGCCTGGTCATGAAGAATCTTATAATACTTCCCTTGAGTATATTCCTACTGACGAAGAAATAATAGATTCTTGATAAGGAGAATTCACTAAGAATATGCAGATTTAAGTTGAAGAAGAAACTTCAATATTTATTCCTTCTGAAGGCTTGAAGAAATGATGAAAGGTAGTGACGGAAGGGAGAACTATCCCTTCTGCCCTATTTGGAAAGGATGGAGGAGTAAATGTGGTGGAGTGAAGTCTTGGTATTGCAGATTATACAGTGAAGGATAGTGAAATAAAGTGGACAGATGTAATAAGTGCAAAGTGTACTGGTGTTAGAAAACGAGTTGTGTTGAAAAATAATAATTTTAATAATTTTTTTTTTTAAAAAAAAGCTGTCAACCATCCGGGAAATGAAAAAAGGTGTTGTGTCGACATTGTATCAAATCACGTGCCGAGTAACGAGTGGAATTTATTATCCACTAGTCAAGAGGGTCACCTTCGTTAAATCCTTACAGTTTGACTGAAATCAAATTACTCTTTCTTCTTTGGAGCAAGATCTGCTCTGTATTCAATTTCTGAACACCTTGCAGTCTCTTTCTTCTTCCAAGAGTTTTTCCTTCCTTCGTCTTCCTTGCCTTTCTCCAGAATATTACTCCACATTAGGAGCAGTGCCGCAGACTTTATGTAGAGGAAGATGCGTGAAGAAATTTGCTGTAGAAGGAGTTTGAAGTCTTTGTTGTAGAAGATGATCGAAGAGACAAAGTCTTTGTCGAAGTTTGAAGCCTTTAAAATGATTGAAGATGATTGCTGTGAAACCCATCTTCTTTCAATCGAAGATGGGTTTGAGAAATTTATGGAGAATGTTTGAGAAATTTAGGAAGAATATGATGGATGCAAAATCAGAATTTTTCCGATGGAATATGAGGAACTGCGTTCTCTTTGTTAGGGAGAGCTGATTGTCAAATTTTGAAGGTACGCGAGGTACGCTTTGTAAGAGTTTCAAAACTTATGCAATTTCTATACGCTGCAGTAAATCAGCAGGAAGGTCAAAAACATTCAGCGACAGAGCAGCGGCGGAGAAGCAAGATTAATGAGAGATTTTGAGTGCTCTGATACCATGTAGAAATTCTAGAGGAGTAACAACCATGAAAGTAGAATGAGGAATATAAACTGTGAACAAGCTGAAGAAGAAGGAGGAGTCTGAATAAACACAAGGTTTGAAGAAGAATCAATTGTATTGTTGAATTCTTTCTTGAAAATAAAACTGCAACTATCCTACTATATATACAAGTATGGAAGAAGAGCTTCCAACGGCTACTTTGTACCCCAACGGTTCTATGTACAGCTCCATATATTTTGTACCTCTGTTTATTATATGTACAACATATGTATAGTATATGTACTTTTCTACAGTTACTTGTTGGTATCACCTGTGTAAAATGTAAATTATATGAGCAGATTTGGTGGGTGTTAAATTTTTCTACAAACCTCACTCGCGAGTATATTGCAAACTGGGTTCGGTGATGCAGGGGAGGGGACGCGGAACACGCGACTAATAGGAGGTTGACACGTGGCAAAAGAAAAAAAAAAGACACAGTAGACACATGTCCCCCTACTGGTCGCGTGTTCTGCGTCCTTCCTCCCCGCGTCACCGAAACCTCACTCATTATCTTGAACCTCTGCACGAATTTCGGTGCCCTTGGTCAGAAGCGAAAAGAACGGAACTTCTCAGCTGCTTCTGAGTCCTAGTTTTATTAGCACTTGAAAAGGTGTTGACCGGCAACTGCGATATTCCAGAAGGCTTCATGCAGGCTCATGTATATCAAAGTATCATCTCATTTGTGCATTGAAGCCTTCTGGAATATCATGTATATCATACTATCATCTCTATTACAATTAGCAGATATAGGAAAATCATGTATATTGCGTCCTTTCAACTATTTGTTCATATCCACGGTTATGACTATTTTAATATCGGAAGATTTCTGTTTATGTTTAATAAAATCCTTTCATTAGTACAGATTCCTATTATTGTGCTATCTATGTAGGTACATATAGAGCCGGATATCTCACTGGAATCAAACTCTCTATCCCTTGAGATGTAGATATTGTTTGTCTGCCTTTCATCCTCCCCAGACTTTAGCTATACTTTTTTACTGTCGTTGAAATATATTGAGTATGATTGTTGTTGTTGTATATGTATGTTGCGTCCTTTAGCCTTGGATAGGAAATGTTTGGTCAGATTTGTCTCTCTCTTTAATCTTTTACGATGATGTCTCAATTACAAAATGATTAGGAAAAGATGCATTAGCAGATAGTCAATTTGTTATGGCGTTAGTGTCAAATGAAAAGTTTAAGATCATCCATGTGCAACACATCAACATCCAATATTTATTGATTAACAAAGGAGACAAAATAAAATAAAAATTTGTGCTAAATGAACTGGTCATGTGACTAAATATTCTTCGTATGTCTTGATCATTTTTTTAGGACCAATCATCATAACTCTTATTCATAAATTAAAGGATTTAGAATTTGTCAAACTTTTCTCTTTTTTTGGTTCCATGATGGTGTAACATGGGTATGGTTGCGTTATAAGCAGGAGCCTTTAAGACAATAGGATAATATTGTTGTTGATGTTGATGTTGTAAAAAGTCTATTAAACCTAACCATCTCAAGAAAAGAGATGCCGCTTAGGGGTGGTAGATCTTGGAGCAAAGAGGTTTCTACCGCTCTAGTTCCAAAGAGCATTGTGGAGTATGCAAATCAGAAACTTTGTGGCCTTCTAAGCTTCCTAGGTTGAATGAGGTCTTACGGAGTAATTCACACAAGGTGTCACATAGGGGTGGTAGATCTGTAGATCTGAATTAAGGGAGGCACCGGTATGAACGCAGTGCCTATCTGTAAGTGTTTCTTTAATCATTACACGGTTGTCTTGCAAGTTGCAAAGTCCCATATGATGAGAAGGGAAAACTACATTTCTTTTAGTTAGATGTCGCTTTGTGTTAGCACTTAGCAAGTCTCCCATCTCTTTCAAAAAATAAAATTACGAGTTGTTTAACTTGTGAAGCAAATGGCTATCATCTCCATCAAATTGTTTTATACTTTGCTTTGGGAAAAGAATTATTCCATGTAGCACTTGGATAAAGTTGAAATTAGGAACAAAGAGAGATTTTGTGCAAAGTTTTACATAAGCATTTCTAGGAAGCGATAGCTTGTTTCTAATATAAAGGCCTACGGGTCTTAAGATATAGCCTAATATAAAAATATCATGTGTTAATATAACAAATAGTACTGATAGGTAAGGTTATTGTTTTGTGATTTTGAGGTTGCAGAAACATCCTCTTGTACAAAGTGTAAGGTAAGACTAAGTACATCAACGAAGCGATCCCGCTTCTCTCTGGACCCTGCATAAACTCAAGAGCTTAGTGTACCATGAACGTCTTTTATTTAGTAATATATAATATGGGGTTTAAATTGTATTAATGACTTGAATTTACACTCTTACACGTGGACAATCATTTACAATATTACGATTTTTTTCATATCGAATGATTTCTATTTATTTTTAATAAAATCACTTTACTCGTGCGTATCCTTATTATTGTGCTATCTATGTAGGTATAAATAGAGCCGGGGTCTTACTCGAAGCAAACTCTCTATCCTTAAGAATGGAGGTATTGTTTGCCTGTCTCTCACCTTCCTCAGACCCTAACGATAGCTTTTGCTGTCGTTGAAATATACTGGGTATGGTTGATATTGTACGTGCGGGCGATCATTGTAACGCCTTTTCTCAATTAATATCATTGTAACTACCGCAAGAAATATCAAATATGTACCGAAGCAGGCTACAAACTACCTTTTAGAGACAAACATGAAGAAAACATTATAATAAAGCATGAGAAAAACAATCAATCAGAGATGAAATCTTAAGTAGTTTAATTTTGCAATCAATGTCTAAGGACAAAAGCAAGAAAACGATTAAAGAACAGAATACAAAAAATTCTTCCATGACCCAATTGATAGAAACCGTAACAATAGTCTAAACGACAAGGATACGTCAAAATAACATAAACCTTAGGCCTTAACACAAAGAAAAG
Source organism: Eustoma russellianum (assembly GCA_036186865.1). Lineage (NCBI taxonomy): Eukaryota > Viridiplantae > Streptophyta > Magnoliopsida > Gentianales > Gentianaceae > Eustoma > Eustoma russellianum. The sequence continues at coordinate 31,997,890 of AP025069.1, read as the reverse complement.
GTTAAATGACTTCAATCCAAAACTCTGAAGGCTCCATTGCCCGCCCTGCTTCAAATTTTTATTAAGACATACGATAAAGTCTTACGAGAGATTACTTGGAGAGTGTTTGAAAAAAAAAAGTTAGAGTAGTGATATAAAATTTATTAAAGAATGCATGAACTAGGAGAATGAAGTTCAGAGTTCCATAATACACTAGGTTTATACCAAGGATTTGCGTTATGTCATAATTATTTGCTTTAATTGTATACGAGTTTACTCTACGCATTCAATATAGGGTTCTGCAGAGCATGTTATTTGCATTTGATATACAAAGAAGGATAAAATAAAAAATGAACATAAATAGAGAAAAGTTAGTGTGACTCATATAGATAAAAGATGAAAAAATCAAAGCTAAGATAGTATGAGTATGTGCAAAGGCGTCATGCATATGCACATATTAGTCAGTACGAGACAATGAATGCGGTGTATGTTAAACATGAGAGAGATCAAAAATACATATAGAGACACAATAGGAAATGATATGACTTATATGATAATTGAGCAGCATATGGTCACTGCGATAGCACAGTGAAGACAATTGATTCATATAGCCGATGTCATATACACGGTATAATATTTAAGTGAGAATTTTATGTACTCAGTCCAGAATCATAGTTAAAACGGTATGATATTCATGAAAAAAACATGTTATAAAAGCATATTATATGCATTAGATACTACCAGCAAGAATAAATAAATAAATAAATAAAACGAAATATAAATGATTCATTCATAGGATTGAGCGTTAGTTCTATAAACGTCTCAGCTTGGAATCCTTCCCAATCCTCCCTAATCACGCGTTCTGTGACCTACTTTTTCACTTCCACTTCTTGCTTTTCCATGGCTCCACTAGCTTCTTGTTAGGGTTTTATTTTGCCAGATTCCTACTAGATTTGAAACTGAATCTCAGCTTGGCTTGCTCAAGTGATGCGAACGCATAAATCTGAGGTAATTTCGCTTTTCCATGTTTTTTAAACTTTAATAGTTGTTTCTTTTCTGTTTCCCCTGCTTTTGCTGTAAATGTAGTGGGTGATTTTTCTCTGGGTATATAATTTTTGCTGTGTGTAAATGGATCTGTGGCAAGGACTCAGCTTGTTTGGTAGTTGAGATCGGGTACGATTTCTGTGTTAGAGAGGGAGAGCAGAGATCAGCTCAGTTTGTGCTCTGGAAAAGAGAGAAATTTTCGTACGTTTTAATGGGAAAAAGTAGCGAATTCTTGAGCTATCTTTATGAGAAATGGCGGAGATGAATGTTTGTGATAGTGCAGTCAAGCTCATAGTTATTGTTTGGTTAGCTGATTTGAAAATGTCTTTTATTTAATCCATTGGGGATGGTTGGAGACTGAATTCGAGGAAATGGGCTGAAGAATTTACAATCATTTTTTGGAGTATGGGGAAGAGTAGCTTCAAATGCTAGTTTGTTTTTCGCTTTTTTAAGGTTGGTCAGGGTTTATATTTTAGCACCGGGGTATATGGGGAAGAGTAGCTTCAACTGCTAGTTTGTTTCGGCTTTTTTAAGGTTGATCAGGGTTTATATTTTAGCGCTTGGGTTTTGCACTGAGGGGCTTACTAAGGTGTCAAGGTGCTTGGTGTTGGGAAAAATCATCCATTCATCCATTCTGTCATTGTTCTGGAATTTCTTCTCAGCTTCTCGCTTAATTTTGCAAATGAGTTTTTGACGTTACTGAAATTTGTTTTGATTCCAGTAATATTTAGCTCTAGAAACATGCGTTCATGGTGGGGGAAGCCATCTTCAAAAGAAGCAAAGAAGAAAACAACAAAAGAAAGCCTGATTGATACGTTACACCGAAAGTTTAGGATTCCATCGGAAAGCAAGTCTTCCGGTAGATCAGGAGGATCAAGGAGACGTGCCAGCGACACATATTCAGAAAAGGGCTCTTTCTCTCGAGCTGAATCAAGGTCGCCGTCCCCTTCAAAAAACGTATCAAGATGTCAAAGTTTTGCTGAAAGGTCACAAGCACAACCGCTTCCATTGCCAGCTTTACGTCCTGCATCTGTCATTCGAACGGATTCTGGAATCAGTTCATCAGGAAAACCAAAATTGGAGAAATCTTCAAGAACGTCATCTTTTCTTCCTCTTCCAAGGCCTGCCTGCATAAGACACAAACCAGAACCTCCAGACCTTGATGGAGAATTGGTTGTGGCGTCTACATCTAGCGAATGTTCAATTGATAGTGACGATCCAACTGACTCACGCCAGCGCAGCCCACTGGATTCTGATTATGAATTTGTGACTAGGACTGCCACAGGAAGCCCTTCGAGGTTAGTATACTATTCCTCTGTTCCTGTTTTTTTTTTTTTTTCGTATTTAAGGAAAAAATTCCTCCTGAGTATGGGTGTAGATTCTTGCTGGATGCTTCTAAAATCTGGTGTCCTCTCTTTGCATCCATTGGCTCTTCTGGTTTTCTGACTTATTTTTTCTCCTTATTTTGCAGCATTGCTGTCAAGGATCAGTTGCCTGTCATACAGAAAAGCCCACGAGGGTCTCCTGGGCCAGTTGATCTTTCGTTGCATAAAAATGTCCTGAATTCATCCCCAAAAAGAAGACCTTTGAATGGTCATGTGCTCAATCTACAAGTTCCCAGCCATGGTGCATTTTGCAGTGCTCCAGATAGTTCCATCTCTAGTCCTTCTAGGAGCCCCATGAGAGGAGTAGGTAATGATCTACTTGCTGGTACTGGATTTTGGCCTGGGAGGCCTTATCCAGACCTTCCACTGCTTGGATCCGGTCAGTGTTCAAGCCCAGGCTCAGGTCAAAATTCTGGGCACAATTCAATGGGAGGTGATATGTCAGGGCAGCTGTTTTGGCAACCCAGTAGAGGCAGTCCTGAGTGCTCTCCAATTCCTAGTCCCAGAATGACTAGCCCTGGTCCAGGTTCAAGAATTCATAGCGGAGCTGTCACCCCTATCAGTCATAGCGGAGCTGTCACCCCTATCATTCATAGCGGAGCTGTCACCCCTATCCATCCAAGGGCTGGTGCTGGAGCAAATGAACCACATTGTAGCAGGGCCGAGGATGGAAAACTACAGAGTCATCCTCTTCCACTTCCTCCAGTAACTATTTGTAATTCTTCCCCTTTCTCTCGTCCAAACTCTGCCGCAACATCTCCTTCTGTACCACGTAGTCCAGGCAGAGCGGAAAATCTTGCAAGCCCTGGTTCTCGCTGGAAAAAAGGAAAGTTGTTGGGTAGGGGCACTTTTGGACATGTGTATGTTGGTTTTAACAGGTAATCCTTATTTAGTTCTTTTCTTGGGAAGTCAACAATTTGGGATTTCTTGTTTCTCATTGGAGGGTCTGGATGTTTAATTATTTTCTTCTGTGGTTTAGTGATACTGGTGAAATGTGCGCAATGAAGGAGGTCACATTATTCTCGGATGATGCTAAATCAAAGGAAAGTGCTAAACAGTTGAGCCAAGTGAGTTCATGAGCCAAGGATTGTCAAACTTTCATGATAAGCTTGAAATTTTTGAATGCATGTTTTACACTTGAAGAATCTTTGTCTACTTTATGTTGTTTCACTTTTTTCTCCTTTTGTTTTTCACCAATTGTACAGGAGATTGCTATGTTGAGTCGTCTACGACATCCAAATATAGTGCAGTACTATGGTTCTGAAACGGTAATGTTGCCTTGTCAGTACTCTCTGAATAACCATCTAATATGCTTTTGTTTACAATTGACATGTATGCATCCTTTGAGTCTATTGTGTCGCTAGGTACTTTTCAAACCGATATTTCGTTTTATGGACTAGCTATGTTTGAATTCTGAGTAGTTTGTGGGAAAAAGGTCAAAATGTTAAAGTTTAGCTGCGGGAGTTAATTGGAAGCAGCTGGCATGGAAGTTGCCTCTTAAATTCTGTTTTTCTTGATAGGTTGGCGATAAGCTTTATATATATTTAGAATATGTATCTGGTGGTTCCATTCATAAGCTTTTGCAAGAATATGGTCAATTCGGGGAATCAGCTATTCGCAACTATACTCAACAGATCTTGGCTGGTCTTGCCTATTTGCATGCTAAGAAAACGGTCCACAGGTAAAGCTGATGCTATTATTTGGATCAGTTTTCATTTCCTTTTCTTCTTTCATTCCTGAACTGGGAAGTTTGTTTGCCAGGGATATCAAAGGGGCAAACATACTTGTGGATCCTAATGGCCGTGTCAAATTGGCAGACTTTGGAATGGCAAAGCATGTAAGTGGCCCTAGAGCTTTTAGACGGTCCTATGACTTTTTTTTCTCTCTTCAAGATAGTAAATGCTCTTTACATTGGTGAAAGTCCAGTATAAACTGGCAGCCACAGATGTACACTTCAGTTATGCTTTTCTCATCTTGGTTGATAAGTATGGCATATCTTTCTCTCTGCTAATTAGAACTTCTTCGTTTTTGGTTGAAGGAAAATGTTTTTTTTTTTCCTTTTCTTTTTCATCTGATATGGTCGTCTAAAAAGTTGTGATGACAAACATACATAGTTGAATGTTAGTTTTGGCATCTGAATTGGTATTTCAGTTCACCACCTAGCCAAGTTTAGGCAGATACATTGCTGCACCAACTGGAGTTTAGCTGACCATTTCTCTTGCCTGTAATTTTTCTCATATGCAGATTACTGGGCAATCCTGTCCATTGTCCTTTAAGGGAAGCCCATATTGGATGGCCCCGGAGGTATTGTTGAGAAATGCTTATTGAATGAGCTTGACCTGGCTCATTTACATTTCATGGTTATTCTAATTATCCTGCTGATTAATTCAGGTAATTAAGAATTCAAATGGCTGTAATCTTGCTGTTGATATATGGAGTCTTGGATGCACTGTCTTGGAAATGGCCAGTGCTAAGCCTCCTTGGAGCCAGTATGAAGGGGTGAGTTATTTGGCCTGTGTATTGTCAGATGATTTCACAATTTCCGAACTTCATGCATTTACAGAATATATTCTGTTGCACTTTCATTGTCTTGGAATTGTTTTAATGATTTCTTGTATATTTTGGTCGAAAGGTTGCTGCCATGTTTAAAATTGGGAATAGTAAAGAACTTCCTCCAATTCCTGATAACCTTCCAGGGGACGGCAAGGATTTTGTCTTGCAATGTTTACGGCGCAATCCACTTCATCGCCCTACAGCAGCTAAACTTTTGGAACATCCTTTTGTAAAAAATGCCACCAATTATGAAAAGTTGCCTGCTTCTTCAGATGCACCTCTGGTGATGACTAATGGTGTCAAATCTCTGGTAGTCATTGTCCTCTGCTTTTTATTTAAACTTGTGGATTGGTCTTGCGTAATATTATCTAGTGCCTGCTTACATATGAAGTTAAATTTGGTACTTTATTTATGCTGCTGACTGCAATGGCATTGGAATCACCCTTAAGGAATCCACGTTAGCCAACTTAAGTATATCAATGATATGATTAGGAAGTTTGGATTCGAAGGATTGAAACCAACATCTACCCCTATGAGTGTTAGTACCAAACCAGAAAGATGAAAATGGAAAACCTTTTGATGACACACTTTATAGGTCTATTATTGGATCACTGTTATATTTAACCGCGTCAAGACCTGATATCATGTTTAGTGTGTGTATGTGCGCAGTGAACGAAAATAGGTTAAGTATATTGGCTGATATATGTCCTAGATGTAAGAAAAATAGGTAACATATTCGTTATACTCGTCTCATGCAATAATATAATACTTCTCTCACCTAAAAATATCACTTGACTTGACCATATTTTAATAAATTCAAACTTTTTCGGTCATTATTAATTTTTTGCTGTTAGTTGGTTATTTGATATGAAATAAAGAGCTGTTAGTTGGTTATTTGATATGAAATAAAGAAATCATGTAATCATTAATTAAAAGGTAGTATAAAAACTTTAACTCCTCCTCCCCCTCCCCCTCCCCCTCCTCGTCTTCTTCGGGTGTGTATTTATGTTGCCTTTGTTTCCTCCTCCTCTTCTTCTTCTTCTTCTTCGGGTGTGTATTTATGTTGCCTTTGTTTTACCCTTCTGCTATATATTAATAGCACTGTCACACATATGAAGGCTCATAGTAGGGTAATTTGAAACTTTTATTTGTAAATATTGTCCTTATGTTTGTTTTCATAAGAAGGAAAGTCCTGTAAAATCCTACGTGAACTGTTATGCTTATCTCTAACTTGTGTGTTTTGCGAGTTTCCCTCAGGATATTGAACAGGCAAGAAATCTTCGTACTTCAGAATCAGAAAGACTAGCTATCCACTCCTTTAGAGCAGCAAAAGCTAGTTTCCACTCCAGGTCAATCTTTTCTCTTAATTCTAATCTGCCCCAATCCTCTCTTTCATCTTTATGGATACAGCAAACACACCCTTGATAATGTCACTATGCGATTTCATTGTGATGATTTTATAATGGACCAATCAGATGGTAATTATAAACATGCAAGCTAATTGCATATTGCGCTGTCTAATAGTTGCTATTGTGCATCTGCGGTGAGATTCAAATTCTTTATAATGAACCAACCAGATGGTAATTTTAAAGATGCAATCTAATTGCATTTTGCCCAGTCAAATAATTGCTATTGTGCATCTGCAGTGAGATTCAAATTCCAAGAAATGTATCTTGCCCAGTATCTCCAGTTGGGAGCCCTCTACTGCATTCAAGATCACCTCCGCACCTATGTGGAAGGATGTCTCCGTCTCCTATTTCTAGTCCACGTGCCACATCAGGATCATCAACACCTTTAACAGGTGGTGTTTGTGCTATTCCATTTCATCACCTTAACCAGTCCACGTTCTTGCAAGAGGGTTTTGGGGGCATGCCTAGGTCTCCACAATCTCCTTATGTCAATGGTCTGTCACACTGGGATTCTGATATTTTTAGAGGGATACTGTCAGGGGCTCAGGGCTTCAAGGAATTAGCAACCTCTGAGAATGATACCCTTGGGAGGCAGTTCGGAAGGCCTGCTTTTGGAAGCTTTCATGATGGGCAGTCCATCTTGGCAGATCGTGTTTGTCAACAATTGCTGAAGGATTCTGTGAAGTTGAATCCCTCCATTGGACTGCATTCCCATTCTCCACTGACAGGACGCACCAATGGAGCTTAACTTGGTCTTGTTCTGGCCTTTTGTCCAAGACATGCTCGGGTGTTCGTCATGGTTTTTGGTTGGTTAATCATGTATGCTTTTGGGGAGAAGCTGATCAGATTCGCCATAATCTAAAGAACAGCAGAAAGGCAGGGGACCTCAGTTTTTAGGGCTCTTGCACACATTTCAGAAGATTCAGCTTCACCTAGCTAATTCAGGTCTGACACGTCCTGCCGAGGAAGAGCACATTTCATCATAGGTGACCGGTCTGAACTAATTATGCACTCAGCTTGTAGAAATAGGGTGCATTAAATTTGATATAACATTGGACTGACTGAAATTCTAGAATGGTTTATAGCCCGATAAGGGCGGCTTCACCCAGCTGATGCTATGTAGCTGATCCTTCACCATATAATTTATGATGATGAAGTTGTATACCGTTGTTGCAAATAGAGAAGAAGAGGGAGAGCAAGCTCCGGATAGAATAAGTAGTTGTAGGATTTATTCTCCTTCTGGTGCATAACTGATGTACATAAATGCCCAAACCAGATGCATTTGGATTTTTCAAACGAAAATGCTATTTTTGCTGGGTGTATTGTGATGAGGTACTTATGTCATCTTGAGAGGAAAAGACAGTTACCTGGAGGGCTTTTTATGTTCCATGTTTTGTATGTTTAATGACAACATCCACTAGTAAGGGCAACTAACGAACCATGAGAAAGATGTCAAGTGAAGAGCAACTATGTCAAGAAAAGGGAAAAAAAATAAGGGGTGATGCTGATTGGTATGCATTTTATTTGCTGGGATGCAATTAATCACATTTGTTTGAGAACATGATGGAATAAAGCAAAACGATCCATCAAATTGGCTGTTTTTTTTATATTGTGAAGTAGCAGTTGATCGACATAGCTTGACGCATCATTATGGGTCATCAAGAAATAATCCGATCCTTCCATATCCTGTCATAGACGGGAGCCTCTAAAGTAATTGGTAGACGTGTCCTCTAAAATAATGGGGGTAATGTTGTTGTCTGAGAACATTTTATAATTTGTCCGTCGACAATAAGGTCTCTTTGCAAGTCGTTTACTGGGACTTTGATTAGGACAACGTTTGTAGGTCTTGAAGTTTTTAATGATGACTTGTTTATTTAGACTGACAAGGTCCTTTATTATGTAATGATGAATTTATCCAGCAACTGCTTTCCTCCGTTGCTATTGCAAGTACAGATTTATTGTTGGCAGGGCTAGTGTGTGTGTATGTGTGTTTTCCCCTTTCTGTTTTTGTAATTGAAAGATTTCATTCATATAAACAGGGTTATACCAATGGATGTAAAAAAGAGGTAGAACCTCACACAACCAGTCTAAGGCAGTCTCCCATTTTCATGTGCAAAAATCTTCATATGAAAGCAGCAGCTTACAGCTGTGCTTCAATTCGTTCTGGCACGTCAAATTCAACTAGTTATGTAGATACATTTAAGTGTGCCACGTAGACTGATATGAGATAGTCTGGATGCAAGAGGGGTACCTATGAAGTATATAGACATAATTAAAGATATGTATGAGAGGACGAAAACAACCGTTCATACGCCTGTAGGGGACACAGACTTTTTTCCGGTAGAGGTAGGCCTCCATCAATGGTCCGCTTTGAGCCCATTTCTTTTTGCAGTTGTCCTGGATGAATTGTCGAAGCCGATCCAAGAGACAGTCCCATGGTGTATGCTTTTTGCTGACGATATTGTATTAGTCGCGGAAAGTAGACAAAACCTGTGTATGAGACTAGAAGAGTGGCGAGGTGCTTTAGAGAGAAAAAGCTTAAGGATCAGCCGTTCTAAGACGGAGTATGTGCACTGCGACTTCAGCGGCGCAGCCGACGATGAAAATAACCAACTCACCATCGTGGGTCAAGTGGTCCCAAAGGTAAGTAAGTTCAAGTACCTAGGATCATTTATACAACAAGATGGGGACATAGAGAGTGACATAGCACATAGAGTTCAGGCAGGTTGGTGTAGATGGAGGGCGGCCTCAGGGGTGCTGTGTGACAAGAATTTTCCAACTAAATTAAAAGAAAAATTTTATAGGATGGCAGTAAGGCCGGCAATGTTATATGGAACGGACTGCTGGGCCATCAAGAAGACGCAGTTGCAGAAGTTGGAGGTGGCAGAGATGAGGATGTTGAGGTGGATGTGTGGTCACACAAGGCTAGACAGGATACGCAATGAGGTATACAAAGCAAACTTAGGGGTGACTAGTATAGCAGATAAGATAAGAGAGGGAAGACTGAGATGGCTTGGGCATGTCAAGAGGAGACAGACAACGGCGTCTGTCAGAGCAATTGAAAGCCTCACTGTAGAAGGGAAGATGAGTAAAGGCATGCCCAAACTGACTTGAGATGAGCAGATTAGGCATGACTTACTAGACTTGCACCTCTCTGAGGACATGGTCCAGGATAGGAGTTTATGGAGGCAGCAGATTAAGGTTAAGGAGGGGTAGACGGGATATAGAGACACTTTAGTGCATACTTAGAGAATTAGATAGTCTCTACACTTTAGGTTGATTTGCGCTTTTCTGTTTTGGTCTTTGTCTTTTAATTATTTGTGCATATCCGTTGTTGACTATTTTAATATCAGAAGGTTTTGATTTATATTTAATAAAATCCATTCACTATTACATATTCCTATTATTGTAATATCAATGCAGGTACATATAGAGCCGGGGGTCTCACTGGAAGCAAACTCTCTATCCCTTGGGATGGAGGTATTGTTTGCCTGCCATTTACCCTCCCCAGACCCTAGCGATAGCTTTTGCTGTCGTTGGGATATACTGGGTATGTTTTTTTTTTGTGGTTGTTGTATGTAGATACATTTAAGTGGGCTGTCATGGATCTTGAATCTTAGTTTTACAAAAAGAAAAGGATTATAAGAAAAGCTTAGACAAAGTAGGATCTCATTCAGCAAAGCACGAACCATTATAACAACAACAACGTTACCCCATTGACTTAGAGGCTCCTGCCTATGCCGGGGTATAGGAGGGTCGGATGTACGCAACAATATCCATGTGTTAGACACACAAAGGCTGTTTCCCGATGACCCATAATGAAAATTGCGTCAAGCTGTGTCGATCAACCGATACTTCACAATATAAGAAGCGCATCCAATTTAGTAAGTCATTTTGTTTTATTCCATCATATTCCAAAGTCAAGGAATAGTGTGTCATTGACTCCATTGGAAATGGAAAAACAAATCACGAACAACTCTATTATATTATTTTCCTTATCTAAGATTGCCTCTATTGTTCAAAATAGCTCTATTGGCCTAGACCAGCTAAGAGCTATATACAATATGCCAGATGCTGCTTCTGTAACAGCACAAACGATACAGGGTAATAGACATTTAGATGCTGCCTAAGTAAAGAGCAAGGAGAGTGATCAAATGGTCCGACCACAGGATAACTTCTTCAAAGAAGAGAGCGATCCATTCCACTAATTGCATTTCTTTGTTCGGGTTAGATTATGTCATAGCTTTCTAATGTATGCAACAACAACAATATTCACTATATCTCAACGACAACAAAAGCTACCGTTAAGGTTTGAGGAGGTTGAGAGACATGCAAACAATACCTCCATCCCAAGGGATAGAGAGTTTGCTTCCAGTGAGACCCCGGTTTTATATGTAGCTGCATCTGTAGGTTTATTGTTGGATAAACTGCATTGATGATATTGATCCCGAAAGAGACACTGATCAATTTTCATTGCAAGAGTATAGATCACTCACTGCCTACTTGTCCCAGAGCCTGTAAGGCTGGGAAGGGGTTTGTTATCCTAGTCTTTTCTCCTGGTGCTATGTGCTACTAAGGCCATCTCCAACCACAAACACCAAATTTTGCACCAAATCACCTATTTGGTGCAATAAACAGTAAAAAGTACTCCAACCACAAACACCAAATCCAGCACCAAATAAGAATATTCCTTAAAGATTCTTCTATCATTCTATTTTTAATTCATTATTATAAATAATTTAACATAAATTTAACATTCATATAAATTTAATGTAAGATGATGAATTAAAAATTTATAAAAATCTTAACGTGTTGGAGTTGCTATAAATTTAAAAATTAAAAATTTTGTTAGATAATTTTTTTCTTAAAAACGAAATTAAAATTTTTATAACAAAATTAAAATTTTTATAACGAAATTAACGTAATTAAAATTTTTATAACGTAATTAGCGAAATTAAAATTTTTATAACGAAATTAACAAAATTAAAATTATTATAACGAAATTAAAATTAAATCAATATTCTTAAAATGATGATGTGGAGGATGAATAGTGATTTGGTGCAATGAATAGTGTTGCACCTATTCATTTTCACCAATTTGGTGTTCATTTTGGTGTTTGGTTGGAGCAACTTTTTGCACCAAATTGGTGCTTTGGGTCTCCCATGGGAGATAGCCTAAACCGACCAGAAGTTGAGTGCTCCTTCTTGTTTGAATCCGTTCAAACCCTTTCTTTATTTCATCTTTTTAACATATTAGGTCACTAAAGAAATCTGAGCCTACATGACATGATTTTATTAGTCGGTTAGATCTGGTCTAAGAGAACAGTTATATGTTATCGACTTACCGAGTGTCATGAGCACTGGTTGAAAATTTAAGCACGATTCTTTCACAAGGTTCTTGGTCATTCGTGCTGATTTACGACCCAATACTTTTTGCAGAACTAGTTCAAGAATTTGAGATAAAGATCGAAACTTTAAGATCAAAAGGAATCGGGGATACATAGAACAAAGATTCACTTTCTACATCAACTCCTCCGGCTGTCCATTAGGTGTTTCTACCCAGACAATCATTCATGTAACTTGGAGTTTACCAAATTGATGCTAAAATCTCAAAGCCACTTAGCCAAGTCCATATCCATGGCTTTTGAGTTGGCTTTGCTTAGGTTGCTATCAGCTAAATATTCACCAGTTTGCCCCTTAACTTAGGATTCAGAGCAACGTACCATGTCGTGGCTGCTCCCTGATAAAAGGTTTACAACAACATTTTCCCATTAAATTAGAGGGCATGGTGGACTAAGAGATCGGATGTAGACAACTTTATCCATGCGTTAACACAAAGAAGTTGGTCATAATGAAAATTACGTCAATTATTGTGTCGATCGATTGATCTTTCAAATAGCTGTAACCTTACTATATTCAACAATCTCTTATTTCCAAATTTCTAATTTTAAAGATTTATAACATCAGCAGGTTGGGAGATGGCCGCTCGCTGAGTACTGTATCGGTTATTGGCTCGAAGCAGGGAGGCTTTAGTTTCCACTGTTACCTCCAAATTATCCACTTTCAAATCGTGAGGTGTATACCCTTTTGGGCATTTGGATCTTCTGATGTTGGACCCACCTATGGCGGTCGTCAAACCGGAGGTTTATTTTATTATTGCTTTTTTTTATCTTTTTGTTGAAACTTAAATTTCTAGATGTCAACGGAAATGTGTTCCCCTCCTCTTCTCGTCTTCACTTCTCTTCTGGTGTCTTTTGGCGGAGTTTGGAGGAAGCCTTATGGTTCTAATGGTTGCCTTTTCTTTTCCTTTGTTTTTTTTTTCTTTGGGTTGCTTTTTGCCTTTCCCGGCTGGAGGCTGTGGGGCAGGTGAAAATTATGGAATTTGGTGTCTTCTTCTTCTTTCTTCTTCTTCTTTACTTCATTTTAGTGATATAAATTTTGTCAGTCTCTTCTCCTTTTATCATCGGTGTTGTTTGTGGTCTGCATATGGGAGTGTTTATTTGGTTGCCACTATGGTGTGCTCTTATGGATCTTCGGTGGGTATGTGAGTGCTTATGGAGTGAGTAACGTGTAAAAATTGCTGTAAGATGAGATATTTGTCTCAGGTATAAAGACGTAGATTTTCATTTGATATGGTGAAACCTATGACAGGGTGAGCATAGAAGAATGCTTCAGTTAGCCGACATGTGTTCTTAAGTTTCGTGTGCAGTATTTGCCAGCAATAATGTCAACGTGTTTTTAACACATGAGTATCGTTGCGTACATCTGACCCTCTATACCCCGCAATAGGCGAAGGGGTAATGTTGTTGTTGTTGGTGTGTGTTTTGGAGTAAAAGTTTAACTAATGACTGAAACATTGTTACGGGGAGGATATACCTTCTCTGTTATATTTATTGCCAAATCTAATAAAAAATGATCAGTTGATCAAAACGCAATAATTATTTGTCACCCATTTTCCTATGGTATTCGAACTCTTTCCCGTTCCATTGAAAGAACACATTTTCTTTGACTTTGAGATATGATATGAAATAGTAGCCGATCGACATAATACTTGACGTAAGGTTCATTATGGCTTATTCGGAAACAACTTTTGTGTATTTCTATGCATGAGTAAGGTTGCGTATATCCAATCCCTTTTACTCCGTCATAGACGGAAGAGACAATGAGTAATGTTGTTGTAGTATTCGAAGTCTTTCCCAGGCAGTTTATAGGCCTATTTTAGTATTGGTGCAATTATATGTGTTTGCATCTCTAGAGCCATATTATGCTAGAAGAGTCTGATGTTTTCTCTTGTTCCTCTCCCGTTTCCCTTCTCTCTCCTATCTTTTCTTGTTTTCTTGATATGAAGGCATATATTTGGGTTCAAGCTGCGGATGGTTCTATCCAACAAGTGGAGGAAGAGGTTGCCATGTTTTGCCCGATGATATGCAGAGAAGTTCTTCAGACAGGCATGGGTTCCTCCAAAAATAATGCTATTACTCTTCCGCAAAGAGTCTATCCGGGTAACTTGGGACTCGTTCTTGATTACTGCCGGTTTCATCAAGTTCCTGGTCGTTCTAATAAGGTGTGTCTTGTTGTATTTTATTATGTGCTCATCAGCTATTTTGATGAATCATGCATGGCATTGTTAGGTGAAGGAGAACCAGAGAGTTGTAACTGAAGGCATTTGGATGCCAGACGCTTAATTTTTTAACATCAGCTATGCCATTGACCTGTCTCTACATGGCATGCAGGAGCGGAGAACTTTTGATGAGAAGTTTGTCAGGTTAGACACAAAGGAGTTGTGCGAGTTAACTTCTGCTGCTGATAGCCTCCAATTGAGGCCTTTGGTAGATCTTACTAGCCGTGCACTTGCACGGATGATCGAAGGAAAAACTCCTGAGGAGATACGTGAAACCTTTCAATTGCCTGATGATCTTACTGAGGTATTTGCTATACATTGCGATTTTCTGGGTATATCCTTCATTCCTTCTGCTGCTATTTATCATTCAGGTACCGTGTTTACTGCAGGAAGAAAAGTTGGAGCCTCTAAGGAACGTGACTGATGATCCACGTATCAGGCTTCTGAATCGCTTATATGCTAGAAAGAGGAAAGAGTTGAAGGAAAGAAGACAAACACTAATGGTTTGTTCTTACCAAGTGTAGCTTTAGGTGCTGGACTTCTTAATTTTTGATTCGTTATAGGTATCTGGAGAGTGTGATGATGGCTTGACAATCAACTTCTTCTTCCTATACAACTTGTTTTTGTTATTATAATATGCATATCCCCGCTAGTAAATGCATTTATTTTATAGGCCATGAAGGCTGGGATTGATGAAGAGCAGCATGTGGATGATCGCTCGGTTGAAGACCTTTTGTTGTTTATAAATGGAGATGGAGGTCTTGATAAGTTGTCCAATGTTTATGAGCTTTGATTTCTATAATCAAATATTTAGAATCCTATATATTGTAGTCCTAATGTTAACCCTGGATTTTTCATGGATGACTCATTTTGCATGGAGCTAATATATAATCAGTAAAATATCGTCTTATATATGAATTAACTCAACACAAAGTAGTGTGCAAATAGTTACAAAAAGGAGGTTGTGTGCAAGGAGCATTTGATGTGTGATGTGATGGACTATGCATGTCATGTGTCCTTTATATTCATTTTTTACCCCCTACTATTTCCTTATTTTGGTTAGAAAAAAGTCACAATTATGAGTTATTCA
Source organism: Eustoma russellianum (assembly GCA_036186865.1). Lineage (NCBI taxonomy): Eukaryota > Viridiplantae > Streptophyta > Magnoliopsida > Gentianales > Gentianaceae > Eustoma > Eustoma russellianum. Next base: position 31,982,810 of record AP025069.1, on the reverse strand, counting down.
AAGAGGAAAAAAGGGAAAAAAGGAAGGCTTCTAAGGCCCCCCCCTCTCTAGCAATCAGGTGGTTTGGGTATGGACTATATTTGATGGTTCCCTGGAATTTGTTATTATCTGTTGCAGATCCTAAGGGATCAAAAGCAGTTACAAAAAAGAAGAGAAGCAGCAGGAGAAGGATCAGCAGAGAAGCTCTTCTTCAGCAGAGAAGCTCTTCTTCTAAGCTCTTCTTTGTTGCCCAAATGGGTGTGCTGACAATGTCTCATCATCTAGTGGAAATTCACATTCTCATGGTACCCCAACTATTGTGCTTTCACCGAAACTCGAGTTCGATGATGTTGATCTTGATGATGAACTAGATCCTGCTATGAAAGAAGAAATTGATAGGTGCAATAATGTATTGCTGCACTATGTAGTTTGTTGTGATCTATATGTATCAATGGGTTCTGCACTGTGGAAACTGTCTTCATATTTTTCACTCAGATTGCTCTGTACTTCCTGCTCCATGAAACAAATATTTTGCTTTATTTGGTGAATATATCTATCCTGTTTTCATGCTTGTGGATAATAGCGGAAGGGATGATGAACTTGGAGGGATGAAATTAAGTATAGATAAATAAAATGGATGGTTTTCAAGTTTAACATAGGAAGAAGGAAAAGTAAGCCCTTTTTGGGGGTAGCCTGGGTTAGGCGCCTGGAACTTCTGGTTTAATTTTTTAGAACCATTCATGCAAAAACTCAGAGGACTAGCTGAAGAAGTTACACACAAATTAAGCAGTATAATTCCTAGTGCAACTAGTATTAATTGTGATCCAAATTTTCCCTAAAAGAATGAAGTCAACTTGTCTGAGACAGTCAATAAGTTGGCAGTCTCTGAGGTTAAGTGTTGGACTTTGAGTAATGAACATGCATTCTGTCAGATCAGAATGTCAGAAGGCAGAAAAAGAGAATGGATAGGATAAGCGAGGATTATAGCGGCAAGAAATTTAGGCATGCTTGTTGACGAGAAACAGAAGATGCAGGGTTGAGATGGTTAAGTGAATATGTGAAGTATTAAAAAGCGTTGTGAAATCTGAGACAACGCTTATTATTAACCGGCAGCAAGGGAGACAAGAAGCATGAATGAAACCATTAACATATACATGATGAATTTGGGTTCTAAATATGATGGTATACTGTCTCAATGGAATAGGACTTTTGTAGCCGGCTGCACATGGAGTGGATAAGATTGCTGTTCTCTGACATGTTCCAGTTTTCTTCATTGGGAAGTTTGTTCTTGGCAGCCATACTAATTTAATTTTTGTTTCAACAGGGAGGTTGAGGATTTTGCTCGAAGATTGAATTCTGTGTGGCCTGAGAGGATGCAAGATATCCTGTCCTTAGGCCAAGAACAAAGGCATGTACCAGTACCATTCACTGGAAGTTGTGGAATCAGAAGTGCAGGTCAGCTGGGTTTTCTGTTTTTCTTTTCTGTGCTCTCGGTCTTCCCCTCATGTTCATTTGTTTGTGCTAGTTTGTTTACAAGGGAGACACCTTTCTTTATCAGGTGACGGCAGGAGGTGATGAAAATGACGAGCGGCTTGTCATTTTACTGGCTCCAAGAGTTTTGGCACGAGGGTATTCCTCTATGCTTTCATCGTCTAGGAAATCCATGGATTTGACTTGCTACATGATTACGGTCGAAGTCTCCGTTTGCTGCCTGGATCTCCCCTAACCCACTGTGCTTCTTCCTATGTCGAGAAAGTTATACTCTGGTAGAGCTGTTGTTCTTCCTTCCTCTCCCTTCACAAGTCGTCTCGCTTCTCTGATGCTTGTTTGAGGGACATGGTGCAGCTAAGGATAGGAGAAAAGAAGGTTTTTGAGCATGTGTAGTTTGCCAGGATGATTTTCTATAGTAAATTCCCTTCCCCTGATAACTTAGTTTTTTTCTTCAAGGATACAGGTGGGGAGTTGAATATTACCTGATGATAGATAATTGTTCTCTGTTGATCAACATGATTCTGGTTAGGGTGGTTAACGAACCGAGTCAAACTGAATACTAGATTTTCGAATTCGGATTCGTTAAGCTAAACGAACTGTTTGACTCGGTTTGTTTTGCTAAATAAACTTTAAAATTGGTTTGAGTTTGGCTCGTTAATTCTATAACTGTTTAAACAAGTCGAACTGTTCGCAAACAGTTCGACTCGTTTAACTAAACAAACTCGAATATATGTTTGAATTCGGCTCATTTAGGTAAAATTAACGAACGAACTCGAACCGAATATGAATCGAATTCGAACAGTTCGCGAACTGTTCTGTTCGTTTAACACCCCTAATTCTGGTTGCATCTTCCAAGTTCACCCTTAGAGAAGAATGAAAGGAAGTCTCAGCATACTTTTCAGCTAGATTCAGGTGATTGGTCATTGGCTTGGACTAACAAGATCGTGTGGTTGAACAATATTCATGCTTCATACATCTTCTTATACGCCTGCTTGGCTTTTTGGCACGTACTGATTGCCTTCTGTTTTAGAAGATCGCTTTGCCTTGAGGAACCAAGACAGAATCGTATACACAGCTAGTTTGAAAGTTATCAATCAATCATACCAAGTATATCCTAACAGCAGCAAAAGATATCTTTAGGAATTAGGACTGGTGCTCGTTTGAAAGTTACAGAGCATTAAATTATGTATTCTTAATACTATACAGACCCGGGAGAAAAGGATTATTGCCATAAGGAGCATAATTCTAGTGACTATTTTACTATCTTAGTTTTTGTAAGAACGATGAATAAACTATTAATTAAAATGGCAAGCTACTAATTGAAACTAAATTAAAGGGTTAGAAGGTGTCCTTAATTAAAAGGGTTAGAAGACGAGACACCGTGGTCATGTCTTTTATCAACTATTTTAGAGGTTATAATATCTTCATACACTAGTGTCTTGTCTTTTATCGTTTTTAATAGGGTTATAAAATGTGCATTCAGTTCATTTCATCCCTTTATGAACTATTAAAAGAGTGATGATATTTTACACTTCTTATCTCGGTGCATTAGAATTGGGCATTTGTGCAGAGTTTAGAAAACGACTGGATCGCTTCTCGATCTGTTGTACACAGTTTTACTTTACGTCTTTTATTTCTCTTTTAATAGAGACATGCAATATCAATTCATTTCAAGACACACCTGCAATAAATATAGAAAGATAAATACAATGATCATTATTGATTGATTCTATGTAATCACATCCTGTGTAATCATATTGATGCTGTGATCTTTGGTGCTTTCCATGAGGATGGAGTAGTGCAGATCCCACTTAATGTTACATTAAGGAGTAGGGAATCGAAGAGGAGAGGGAAAAGATGCAAACGATATTATCTGCAATCGAGGCGTGAAGAATAGAGCAGCAAGTCAAAAGGAGAATTCACATCAAGAAACTACCGCAGGGGAAGAAATTGGCTTGCTATTTTATTTTCTGGTTATTTTATTTGTATCGTTGTGAGGCTAAAGTTGAGACAAAATATGAGGCGTCGTCACGTATAAAAAATAGTTTTTTAAAAAGAAGGTGATAAAAAAGAGCAGTTTTTACATGTACCGACGCGTGATTAAAGATCTCATATTTTGCTTAATCTTTAGCATATCTGAATCATTTTTGCACAGGGTATCGCCTTGACCTTCCTTTTCAGATGTGAGCAGCGTGGCAGTTCATTAGTCTTTAGAGCATAATAATTAAAATTTAGAATTAATTGCAAATATCTCATATTATATCTAAAGTTGTTATTTATACCACATGGGCTTAGGCCTCAAGTTTAAGTGGTCCGGGCTTCATGGGGCCATAACTCAGTTTCTTTCTTATAAAAGCCAACGGTAAAGCTTTCCACGGAAACCCTAACGTCAGTCATAACTCCCGACTCAAAACCTCGGGGAAGAAGGAAGCAGCAGAGGTAAACTTTGATTCGTCTCCTCTGCATTTGCAATTTTCATGCTTGACCTAGTTGTTATACGTCGTGAAATTTTTCGTAGGTATTCTTCTTCCACTCAATTTCGATTGCACTGTTATGTCGACTTCGGAATGAGCAGTTTCTTGCTTTATATGCTGATATTTTTTTTGTTAAACGATTGATTGAAGAGTGTATCGAGCTAGTTTTATTGAATTGTATCAAAGGTTTTGCAATACTGTTTGAGTTGTTCTTCCTTGATAGAAACGGATGAAAATTATGTCTTTCGTTTTATGTTGATTTACTGAGTTAAGAAAACGAGTGATGCTGCCTGCGTCTTGAGTTGGAATATGTATTTAGTTTGTCTTATTAGAATCATGTGACCCGTTATTTGGTATATCGTTTGCTTTTTCTTTCAAGTACGAGGACATTTGGTTAAATGTGTTTTCATGATTAAATGGAGTGTATAGAGGAATTAGTTACATTGCGTTTTTGTTTTTGTTGATTTAGGTGATGGCTCCCAAGCAACCAAACACTGGGCTGTTTGTGGGTCTAAACAAAGGCCATGTCATTACCAAGAAGGAGTTGCCTGCTCGCCCATCTGATAGGAAAGGCGTAAGTTTAGCTGTTTATTGCAATTTTCACTGCTACTGAAAAAGAATAGCTACGATTTTGCATTTGTTTTAGGAACGTGTATATTCTTCTGTGTACCCTGTTGGATACGATGCTTTGGATAGAGAACTTGTGATGTCTGAGTGTCTAGTTTATTTGTTATCAAGGACCTGTTTAGTATGCTATGAATGAGGGATATATGTTGATGGTTCTAATGCAACGTCGATAAAGGTTGAATATGTCGTTATTGGCTGCATTGTCCTGCCTAAATATAGAGCTGGAGTGACGTATTTAGCTCTTAGCTAGAAGGTTGATGTGGATATGGGTCAAAATTTTGGCAATGAACCTGGGTCAAGTATTGGCAATGTTTTCTTTTTGTTTTGGGTAAAAAGTTAGTAATTTCGAGGTCTTTTGAGTAAGTGCAATTGCAGCTGTACACGGCCTTCACATGTTTTGTGTTGTGGTGTGCTATAGTGCAAATATATTGAAGCTTAGTGTTCTTAGCATACTATAATGCGAAACTATGGAACTGCTTATCTATCTATTTTCCCTCTTTTCTCGTTTTTAGACTCATCTTCAATAAGGATAAACTATGAACTTCAGCTAGTGGCAACTAATTTCTGAAGCAGTGGCCTCTTGTTTACTTTTCTGTCTTGCATATCTTCTGATGTTCAATGTCAATTACCTATTGGTCATAATGCCTGTTGTTTGATGCAGAAAACAAGCAAAAAGGTGCAATTTGTTAGAAATTTGATCAGGGAAGTTGCAGGATTAGCTCCATATGAGAAGAGGATTACTGAGCTTCTCAAGGTCCAAAAGGACAAGCGTGCTCTGAAGGTTGCCAAGAGAAAGTTGGGTACTCACAAGCGGGCCAAGAAGAAGAGAGAGGAGATGTCCAGTGTTCTCCGCAAAATGAGGTAATTGAGCTTTTCTGCATACCTAACGTAATGTTGTAATCTCCTTGGCTCCCTTGGCCGTTTCTTATTTTTGGTATGTGTGTAGGGCAACCGGAGGTGGTGAGAAGAAGAAGAAAAGTGAGGCTCAATAATTTCTTTGTATCAGAAGTGTTTTTTTTGTTTTTATGAAAAAGACTTGTTAGCATTCCATGGACTTGTGGACATGTATTGTCTTATGACTTGTCTATTTCAGATTAAAGTTTTGTTGGCTATGATTTTACGCTTGCTTATACACTGTTCTGTTGAACTACATTCTTGCATATGTGGAAGTTGAGTAGTATATGATCTTAAGTATGATTATAATTCTGGAATGGAAACACAGATATAGTTGGTTTATGTGAAGTTCTGGAGCCTTGCCATATGATATTGGCTTTGGATTTGCTGAACTTTGTGTTGTGGTGGTTGTGATCTTTGTAACTGACTAACCAAGTGATTGGGGGCCTGAAGAGGCAGCATTTCTGTTTATATAATTTGATTCAAGGGCATCCTGATTTAGGTGAGTGGTAAGGAATATAGTCTTCTCATGTGGAGTTTCTCTTCTCACAGACTTCTCTGAGTCTTGTTGGTAACTGCTTGTTTTAGTAGATTCCCCTGGCTCAGGGGATTGTTCTAGTGTATATTGTCATTGAGGCAAATAGGGTATATGATCTTGGCGGAGCGGAGTCTTGTCATTACTCAACTTTCTTACAAATTCGGGCATTGCGCACCAACTTAAAGCCTTTGATTGACCTTGCTTTGGGTTCATCTAATTCAAAGGGCTTTCTTACAAACAAGGCACTGGGGTAGCTTAGTCCTATGTTGATAGGCACATATGGATCCATCTAATGTTAGTGTAGTGCTTCGGTTATGCCGACCTTGCGTTTCTTGCGATATATGGTTTCGGAGGTTTGCTTTGTGCTTAAAGAGATGGTGTGCCTATGCTTTAGCATTATCGGCCGCTAGCCCATGTGGCGACCATGTACCAATACAGAGTCGAGAAATGATTACCTTGGCATGTGTACATTAGTTCTCACTTTTATGAAGGATGAATATGCTCCATAACTGAATTATAAATGGCATATGTTTCTTCTGTCTTAGAGAAATTTTGTTTTATACGAAAGGAGGATGAACCAAAACCTTCTATATACCCATCTCAAGAGTAGCTGGAAACTATAACTTGAGCAACTAGAATGCAGTTAGTTCAAGATTTTAAGGTCAAGATTGCATTTGATATCAAATTTCCAATTTGTCATTTATAAATAGAGACTCACGTCAACTGGGATTTGACCAAATATAAATACGAAAATGAGATATCTGTAACAATGGTTCAAAAGAATTACTCGACTTAACAACGATCCAAAAAGAATTACTTGACTTGGTGAATGCTTAAGTTACCAATTACAACGAAATTATAATAATTTTCTTGTTTTTGCAATATAATGGAATAAAATAAAATAACTTACTAAATTGATTGTGTTTTTTATGTTGTGAATTTTTATATAGTGAAATAGCATTTAATCAGCACAGTTTGACGCAATTTTTATGCGAGTAATTGAAAAAGAACTTATTTCTAAATATGGGTATGATTGCGTACATCTGATCTTCCTATATACCGTCGATTCTTTCATACCCCGCTATATGTGGGAGCCTTTAAGATACTGTGTAATATAGTAAAGTAGTATACACCGCCGATTCTTCCATATCCCGCTATATGTGGGAGACTCTAAGACACTGTGTAATATAGTGAAGTAGCTTTTAATCAGCGCAGTTTGACGCAATTTCATATGAGTAATCGGAAAACAACCTATTTCAAATATGGGTATGGTTGCATACATCCGATCCTCATATATATCGCCGATTCTTCCATACCCGTTATATGTGGGAGCCTCTAAGACACTGTGTAATGTTGTAGTTGTAATTTAAACGAATCGGAACAATAAATTTCTTTTGATAAATCTAGTTTGTTATAACGCACACTTTGATATGAAGTAGTTAAATGTTTTATAAATAGTATTGTTATTTGTTCCAAAGTTAGTTATTCCATAAAAATTATGAAAAATAAAATCTTGATTGAAATTTTAGACCAATAATAAACATATATTATTTATTGATAAATAAACAATCTTGTCATTTTTAGACTTTTATGTTTAATTTTTGACAATTAACGAAAAAATGTATATTTATAAAAAGTGTATATCAATCATTGATCACATATAGGACTGTAAATGAACCAAGCCGTTCGGTTGTTCGGCTAGTTTGTTTGAGCTCGAGCTCGAGCTCGGCTCGAATAAAAGGTTAATGAACAGAGCTTGAACACCTTTTTCTGTTCGAGCTCGGTAATTGACACCGTTCGTTTAAGGTGTTCGGCTCGTTAATGTTGTTCGTGAGTTAAACGAACCAAGCTTGAACAAGTAAATATGTTCGCTTAAATAAACGAACAAGCTCGGCTCGTTCGTTAAGTTAAATGAACAGAGCTTGAACAACGCAATGCTCGGCTCGTTCGGCTCGTTTACAGCCCTAAATTCACATACAACTATGCTTTGATTATCATCCTAATTATAACGTGTGATGCGAAATGGTACTAGGAATTAAACCTTAGGGAAGGGAATCCTGATTCTTCAACATCTAAATTCCCAAGTCCCCATTCTTGTAGTAATTTTACTACAACCTTCCCAAACTTTAACACGGTAAAAATTTCTTGTACTACTACAATACTCGGTGAATCGAAGAAGAGAAATCTGTTGATGCAATGGCGACACGATACTGGATAGTTTCGCTCCCTGCCCGAAACTCTTCCGTCTCTTCTCTCTGGAGTCGCCTTCAGGAAAACATCTCCAGACACTCCTTCGATACCCCTCTTTACAGGGTAATTTTCCCTGTTGTTTGAATTCACCAGTATGAGCCCGTTGTCTACATTCTTCTGCAAGATCCTGTCTTGGGATCATTTGGTTTATGTTGAAAACCAATAATCGATTTAATTTGGGTTATTGGGTTTTCTGCAGTTTAATATTCCGAATCTTCGTGTTGGGACTCTGGACTCCTTGTTAGCTTTGAGTGATGATCTTTTGAAGGTGAGAGTTTTACATGTGTATAGTTTTTCAGACCAGTCTTGAGTTTGAACTTTTTTGAAGTTATGGTGATTTTATTTTTGATCTGTAAATGTCGTTACTTTGCAGTCAAATAGTTTTATTGAAGGAGTTTCTCATAAGATTAGGCGTCAGATCGAGGAATTGGAGAAAGTTTCAGGTGTAGTCAGCAGTTCTCTTACCGTAGATGGTGTCCCTGTGGACTCATATCTTACAAGGTAACTTATGGAAATTTCTCCTCCTTGTTTTTATGTGTTTTGATTGAATTTTTTTTCATGTGGTTCTTAATGTATTATTTAGCTTTTACTCATTCTCACGTTGTGTTTTAATTTTTTTTTTTCAAATAAAGATTTGTATGGGACGAGGCAAAATATCCCACCATGTCACCCCTTAAAGAAATAGTGGACGGTATCCATTCTCAAGTAGCCAAAATTGAGGATGAGCTCAAGGTAGATGTCTTCAAGTTCTTTTATTAGTATAATATGATTGGAAGCTAAGTCCATTCAGTTTCTGATTGTTCTAGTTTAGCAGACACACCATGGGATATTGTCTTGTTTTCCTTTGCTTCTGTATTGAAGATTTGGTGGGAGAAAGAGGTTCCAAAGGTCTATTTCGTTTTACGTTTTTCTTCTTTATGTATTGAGGTTGGCCTATTCAAAAAATATCTTAACTATTTTCAGGTTATTGAAAGTACACGTTCCAAGAACAATCTTACTAGATGTTGGACAACCAAATTATTGTCGTCATAGGAAGTTTAATGTTTATACACTTGCAGGTGTATAAATTAGTTTATAAAGGTTGTCGTTGCACAGTATTTATTACAATATTTACATAATTTATGGGATCAATATAAAAGCTGACGGCAGAAGTAAACCCTTCTTGGGTTCTTGATTGGCTGAAGTGCCCTTAAAGCAAGTCACATGTGGGTTTCTCAATTAATTATAGTGCTTTCTATATCCTTTTTATTTGTTGATAATTTTGTTGAAGATCTAAGATTATTGTGTTGCTTAACATTTTTTTTTTGGTTCTTTAGCCACAAGCAATATCCTGCCTTCTGAGTGAGTTAGGTTCGTCCATGCATGTAGCTGTTTTTTTTTGTAGCAACTTGCTGTTTCTTCATAAGCAGCCTTTTCATGAATAGCATTTGGTTTTCTACTGATTACGGTGATCTGTATCAATTGCCTTTCTTGTGTGCATGCGGGAGTTCGTCTATAAATGTAGGCTCTACTGTTTAGATTTGGTTACAGGATCTCCATTAAGTTATGTGTTTTGGGTTCATAGGTTCGAGTTTCTGAATACAACAATGTGCGTAGTCAACTCAATGCCATGAACAGGAAGCAGACTGGAAGGTATGTCTTGAGCCAGGATTAGATGAGGTACCACTATTTCAGCTGCATATGCATCTATGTAGGTTTTCTTTTGGGGTAGGGGTAGGGGAGTATTTGGAAGTGGGAATGGGAAGGGCATGGGGATTGAATATTGGTGGTTATTAATAGGAAACTTTAATGGCCTAGTACTCGGGCTATTCAGTTCCCTCAGCTGATGTCTTGGTGCGGACGAAGTAATCACTTGTATTATTGATTTGTCTGGACCCTTTCGTTTTCAGCTTAGCAGTTCGTGATCTGTCTGATTTGGTGAAGCCTGAAGATTTTGTTACTTCCGAACACTTAACCACCTTGCTTGCTGTAGTATCCAAATATTCGCAAAAGGACTGGCTAACAAGTTATGAAACGTTGACAACCTATGTGGTAAGGACTCGAAAGAGTTAAAACAACTACAATTTGGATGCTTGATTTTTGCAGTTGATTTTGCAAAACCTTATGCTTGTTTTTATTTTCTGGACTGGGCTCAATTATGCTGATAAATCCTAATTTAACATCAGTGTACTGGTTTTAGGTCCCAAGGTCGTCTAAGAAGCTGTACGAGGACAATGAGTATGCCCTTTACACAGTGATATTATTCAATCGAGATGCAGACAATTTTAGAACAAAAGCTCGGGAAAGAAACTTTCAAGTGAGTTTGCCGTTCTTGTGTCTTCTTTACTGTTGTTGCCAATCTCCACTTATACTATCAACATGCCGGCATTCTCTCATGGAACTTTTGTAATCAAACATTGTTCAGATCCGTGATTTTGAACTCAATCCAGAAACACAAGATAGTCGCAAGCAGGAGCTAGAAAAACTTACGCAAGACCAGGAAAGATTCAGAGTTTCTCTTCTTCAATGGTGCTATACCAGTTACGGAGAGGTAAAACTATTTTCTGATATACGCTCAAACCTTGTTTTTATGTCAGGTTTTATGCTCATTTTTATGACACTGTGGCAATGGAATGTTGACCTCCGGAGTTGCATATGTTTCTTTTGCTGTATTTTAGTGAATGTAATTAGCATTTTCGTATTTGGCGAGGATATTAAAACATTTGTTTGATTTCTTTTGGTTAATTGACTTGTCCTAGTATGATTTGGTTGAAGGTACTCGCTGATAAGGTGAAAAGTAATTAGCATTGCTTGTCTTATAGATGCCTCATTGAAAGAAGAAGTAGTATGTGTTAGTTATTAGGAAATGAGATAAATTTATAGCCGTTAAGTTGGCGCTTAGAAAAGAAACAATCAATATTATTGTGTATATGCCATTCAAGTGGATTTAGAAGAGGCTATAAAGGTTCAATTTTGGAAAGATTTAAAATACGTAGTGCATGAAATTACAATAGGTGAGAAGATCATCATAGGAGGAATTTAAATGCACATGTAGGCCAAGAGAGTTTCGTGGAGCTTGTTATTAACAGACGACATTTTGTTGGTGGAAGAGGCAAGTGAATGAGGCAACGGTAAACTGGAATGTTGGTAGAAGACGCTAGAGGAAAAGGGCTTCAAATTGAGTCGTAAGAAGACAAAGTATATAAAATTTAATTTTAATAATAAAAGAATGACTTAGGAACCTTGTGTGAAACTGAGAGACCAAGAGATTCAACTGAATAAGATTTTAGGTATTTAAGATCTACATTACAGAAAGATGGAGGAATTGGCAAGGATGTGAATTACAAGTATACATACGAGGTCATTAAAGTGGAGGAGTGTGTCAGGTCTTTTTTGTGATGAAAAATTACTTTTAAAGCTTAAAAAGAAGTTTTACAGGACAATAGTAAGATTCACACTATTGTACGAGACTGAATGTTGAGCAGTAATTATGAGCATGAACAAAGAAGGTGAGTGGCGGAAATGAGATGTTAAGATGAATGTGTGGACATACAAGAAAGGATAATATAAGAAATAAACATATAAAAAGAAAGGTTGGGGTGGCTTCTATAGATGAAAAGATGAGGGAGTCAATGTTAAGATGATGTGAGCATGTGCAAAGGTGCCTTGCAGATGCACCTGTTAGGCGGTGCTAGAAAATGAATGAAGTGCATGTTAAACGTGAGAGAGGGAGATCAAAAAAGGCATCGAGAGAGACAATAAAGAATGATATGACTTCTATGACGATTGAGAAGCATATAGTCAGTGATAGAACATAATGGAGGCAGTTAATTCATGTAGCCCATGTCATGTAGAGGTGAGTAAGAATCTAGGTAATTAGGCAGGAATCACGGTTGAAATGGTACGATATTTTTGAAAGAGGCTATTCTAAATAGACGAACTCAGATTGTGAGAAAGAACTTGTTGTATTAATGACTAAATGAGCATCAATTGGTGTTTAATCAAATATGACACTTCAAAATCCAAAAGCCCACAAAGAATAACAAACCAAGAGCAACTCACCTTTCGACGTTTGAAGTGAGATCTCCCTCTGAAACAAATAAACAGAAGAAACACATATCAGGAGTCAGCATCAGACCAAACAAGGCCTTCTTGGAATGTCGATAAACCACTCTAGAAATGTTATGATGCCAGCAGTCTTAGATATACGTGGCGGCCGTGCTGATTAATGACTTTTTCTCTCTGTCCAATAATGTATGTATAGCCCCTTTATTTCTTTATTCTTTTTCAACATCAAAGAAGATTTATCTAGTTTTTAATTTTCACATGACCATTTATGTTCCAGCTACGGCCCTTTGTAAGTGTCTTGTAACTATTTTAATGCGTAGCTCTCTTGACTTCTATTTCAACAATTTCTAGTGTAGAATAGTTTCATGTGTTTGAACAGCAACAAATAAAAAGATGAAGCCATATTCCGATGAAGTGGGGTTTCATGTGTCTTGACATTTTATATTTATACCCATCTAGTCCATGTCGATCAAGTCTAGTGTTTTAGGGCCACTCTTGATTACTCGGCTCATTTTGCTGAGAGCCTGAAAGTTTGAACACTTTGCTGAGGGACTATAACTGTTTCTCGTGTTCCACGCTCTCACTTTCACATTATAATCTCACACTTAAAAGGACTATCCAATTTGTTTCCATTGTTCTATATATTATTAACCCCTTTGCCAGTGCCCAATTTCTTATAAAAAGTTCTATTCCATTCTGTGCGAAGTATCCTTTCCTTCTGTATCCTGAATTTCAGGACATGGAAATGGAGAAGGGCCTGTTTTGTGCAGGCCTTCTCAATCTCATTGCAAATGTATGTATTTAGAGGCTGCCTCCGCACATGACCATATTATTTCAGGCGTGTCTCACTCGTTTCTTATAGCTATACACAATCTCTGACTTTATTCCTACTTTATTTGTTTCTGAATGTATCTACCTTTGTATGTCCACGTATCTATGTTAACATTAGCTGCCATCTTTGACAGCACTTCGTAATATATATACATATGCATATATACATAAGTACACACACACACACACATATATACATATTCATATAGATATATACATATATATACATATATATATGTATTTATGTACATATATCCATTTTCTGGTTTTTCTTTTCAATATGGACGCATTGGAATGCTCAGAAATGACTTTTGTTAGGTATTTCCCCCGCTCTCACTGTAACCTGTACTTCAATGATTATAGTGCTGAAATAATGTCATGTATTGTAGTAGTTTCTGCGATGCTTGTAAGCAGGTTTTTGGCTCCTGGATGCACTTCTGCGCTGTACGCGTCTTCTCTGAAAGCGTTTTGAGATATGGTCTACCACCATCGTTTTTGGTAAATGAGTTATCTTGCAGACAGTCCTCAAACCCCTTATTTCTTAACGTTGTTTTCATTACTGCTCCTCTGGGCTCAGCTTCAGGCATTTTTAACAGTTTGAATTGATGTTTCAGTCTGTTGTATTGGCGCCCTCAGTAAAAGGCGAGAAGAAAGTCCGCTCTATATTGGAGCAATTGAGTGATGCCTCAAACGGGTACTAGCTCTTTTCTTCCCTCCCTAATCGTTGCCCTGTTATTCTAAATATGCTATGACTGGACTTTTCTCTGTCAATCAAAAAGTGGGATCTTATGTGAGCTTCTTTAAAAGAACTGACATAAGTCAGACCGCATTTTCAAAATCTTGATTTTGGTTGGCATATACAGCCGGGGTCTCACTGAAAGCAAACTCTCTATCCTTTGAGATAGATGTATTGTTTGTCCGCCGCTCATCCTCTCCAGACTCTACCGATAGCTTTTGCTGTCGTTGGGATATTACTGAGTATGAGTATGTGTTGTTGTTGTAGTATTTGTGTAACAGTAGTTCATCTTTTATAGGTTTCCAGAATGGTATTTTCTCTTGATAGCTGTTTGCAAATTGTGTTGAAGTTTGGCCAATGTGGATTTCAAGCCACAAGTGTCATTTCTATATATCATATGGAATATAGATCAAGCTAGTAGAGCTTCTGTGGGGTGGCTGGCACATTAAGGTTCCGTCAGGGGCTGAAAAACACCAAATCTCTCGACTCTTTTCTTCTAAAAACATGAGACGCCTAGGTGTGTCAATCTGCTATTTTCCGATGTATAAATATCTCTGATCAATGTAACACCTAGGCGGGGCAGCAACAACAACAATTATACCTGGTATATCCCAACAACAGCTAAAGCTATTGCTAGGGTCTGGGGAGTGTAAGAGAAAGGCAAACAAATGACAACATTAAATGTCAACTTTTTCAAGCTTCGTTCTTGTTGGATTGAAAATGGTTAACCCAAGTTGACTTTAGATATTTAACCTCGTATCTCTATCATTATTTCTGATCTAATACGACGTATCACACAGTGACATATGTAATACGCGATTTCGTGTTTATGTAATGTGCAGCACATACTGGAAAACTGAGGATGAACCAGGGATGGGTGGGTTAGGAGGTGATGCTGATGCACATCCATACGTCTCCTTCACGGTCAATCTGATTTAAGGCAAGTCATACCTCTGTGCCATTTGTATCATATTTGATTTCATGGTTAATGTACTTCATCAATAAGCACAGCTTATGCTCATGTACATCAAATTTCAAGATTAGAAATAATACTATGTATTTATTTGTTGTTGATGAGCTAAAGTCTATTATTGTACGGCTTCCATGCACTGTTTTTTTTTTTTTTTTTTTTTGGTGGAACTTTCTCACAAGGTCTTACGTAGTTGTATCAAACGGCCCTCCTGGAGTTATAGTTTGAATCCATGTAATTTGTACTTTCTTGGTTTGAGTTTCTGCTCAACGGTTGTAATGATTTTAAGTTTATACGAGTATTAATTGTTACAAACCATCCAAGAATTTTGTAGTGTTTATTTATTTCTCTCTCTCTATAAGCTACTTTATGAAGTGGGGAAAATGCTATATTATTTGAACTTAAAACCTTAGTCTTACGGTCGGCAGATGTATACCTGATTTTTAATGGGATAATTACCTTTTGTCTCCTTCATGTTTGGTATAATCGCTATTACCTTCCTTAATGTTTAAAAATACACCCTTATCCCTTGATGTTTTAAAAATACATCTTTACACTCCTTGATTTAAATAAAAAATGTTATTTGAATATATATACACACACATATATATGAATGACTGCTTTTGCCTCTACCTTCTTCAACAACAAGAACAACAACAACATTACAATGTGCCTTAGAGGCTTCCGCCTATGACGGGGTATGGGGTCGGATGTACGCAACTACACTCATGTGTTAGAAACACATAGAGGTTGTTTCCCGATAACATATAATGAAAATTGCGTGTCGATCAACTGCTACTTCACAATATAAGAAGCGCAGCCAATTTAATGAGTCATTTTGTCTCTACTTTCTTCATGTTTTTTATATCAACTCTTGTCTACCGTTCAAACTCTTTTCAATCACTGGTCTTTTTATAGGATTAGTAAGACAAAAATCCAGCTTTGAAACCACCAACAGAATGTCTACAACTGTTGAAAAAACACATGAAAGTGTTTATAGTGCTTCCTACTAATACAAAACTAAAGGGATGCGATTTAAATGGATAAATAATTTCAAATTAAATAGGTTTTTTTTTTGGAGTGATATTTTTTACCTATTGGTCAAACTTTTGACCCTGAAAGGTGACCTCCAACAAAATAGGTACAGAAATTGAAGTCATCATTTAGTCTCATGGTTATGCAAATTGCAACGGGTAAATTAATTGTTCAACCTCGGGGCAAACATTCAACCCCATCGTTCTCTCTGGAGTCGAACGGTCAACAATTGAAAGCACATCTATGAATTTTGGTCTCTTTTCAAAAGGTTTTTTTTTTGGTTGCAAAAGTTGCTTTGAGATATAAACGACGATAAATTATTTTTGAAAGTTAAATTTTACAGAGATATATTAAATTAACTTCTCATTTGAAAAACCAAAGTCTAAAAATATGTGAAACTATAAGTTTTTCAAAGTAACTTCCTGCAAAAAAAAAAAAAAAAATCATCTTGTTTATATTTCTTCATTTTTTACGTTTTCCTTTGATATTAGACACTTCAGATGAAGTTCAAGACTTCATTTTAAAATGGGAACAAAAGGAACAGATCGTTATATCCTCTTGAATCATTTGTGAAAGCGTCTAGTTGTACATTAGTAATGCAAAGATGGGCGTAGACACTATCTACGGTTTAGGTTGACTGTGCACTTGTTTGTTTATGTTTTACCGTTGTTTTGTGTTACATTACATTATATGTACATATACACGTTATGTGTATTTTAATATCGAAAGCCTCTTTTTTGTACTTCTTGAATTCCCTCACTAACACACTAGCACATCATATCTCTATTATTATGCCATTTATGCACGTACATATAGAGCCGGGGGTCTCACTGGAAGCAGACTCTCTATCCTTTGGGACAGAGATATTGTCTACCTACCACTTACCCTCCCTAGACCTTAACGATAGCTTTTGCTGTCGTTGGGATATACTGAGTACGGATGATGATGATGATACTATATAACGTACAAGGTTTACTATGTAATCAGTTATCATTTAAAAAAAATAGTAGTAATAGAGTTAAATTTGAAATTTTCACCCATTACTCCATTTTTTTAGAGGTTCCCATCTGTGGCGAGGTATAGAGGGTCAGATGTGCGCAACCATACCTATGTGTTAGAAACACATAAATGTTGTTTTATGATGATACATAATGATGCGTCAAGCTATGTTGATCAACTAATACTTCACAATGTAAGAAGCACAATCAATTTAGTGAATTATTTTAGTTAAATACATGAAGTAGTCAAGTTCAAAATAAAAAGCAATAGCTGTTTTGATCCACTACCTTTCCCTAAACCATGCAAGAACTGTTTTTTTACGTGCAATTCATAAAAGTAAAAAAGACAAATAATATTCACCTTCCATCTTACGTAGAAGTTGGAACTATAATACACATGCATAATTATCTATGCTCAGGATAATTATTTATGCTCAGGATTAATCCCAAATGAAAGTAAATGATAATTAACTCTGTCAATCATTTACGCCATGATTATTGACGCTTAATAATCATTAGCTTATCTGATAAGAGAAGCAAATATTTGTGGGAAAAAACTAAGGTTACACAAAGCAATAATTGAAAATATTTGAAATATGAGTCTTAATTGATCATTATAATCCTGCCACTCTCTGGACGTAATACATTCCTAAGATTCCTGAACCAATATAAGGATTTTGGGTCAATTGTAAATTTCGTAGACCAAGGATTTAACAACCTGAATTAGGCAATATAAGGATTTTTGTTCAATCGTAAATATACCCGAACTCGCGTCAAGTTCGAACCATGTTTTAGTGTCGTGTCTGAAATTACCGCATCTAAATGTGCCCCCAACCTTTCTTCTGGCATAACAAGAAACATGCAGTGATTGTCGATAAATGGGAGTAATATCCTTTGCATTAACCATTGATTTTCCTTTTATTTAGATAATGCACGACTTGCGATAATTACGTTTTCCATTTAGATGCTACACGTTCCTAATGTTATTGTTTTCCTCTAGGAAAAATATTAGGGAACGACCTTATCCGAATATTCTTTAATTTTGTACATTCCTAATATCAAGGAACCAAAGTAATGATAAAAAAATTATAAAAAAGGGAATAAGGTAATGATTTCACCTATAAAAAAAAAGGTTATTGTGAAACTGAGGTAACATATCAGCACTAAATTGTCAGTCTACTCCCACTTTTCATACATCTAAATTATGGCCATCATACGTATATTGTGTTATTTCGTTCTTGTGGTCAGTTTATGCTCCTTTTCTTTCGATTCAGGTAATAAAATTATAATCTCCATTCACATTATACAATGTTATAAAATCTTTTTTTGGTTGATATAATATAGTTTGACTGACTTGTGATTACTATTTATGCATGAAGGTGTTGAAGGAGTTGGTGTAAATTATGGGTTATTAGGAGACAATCTACCTCCACCGGAACAAGTTATACCCTTATTGAAATCAAGAAACATATGCAAAATCAGAATATTTGATCCCAATCCACAAGTTCTAAATGCTCTACATGGATCTGGGATCCAAGTTATTGTGGGTGTTCGAAACGAGGACTTACAGCAACTCGCCTCAAATCTGCAGTTTGCTAGAAATTGGGTATCTACAAACATAGTCCCTCATCAGCCATTCACACAAATAACAAGCTTATGTGTTGGTAATGAAGTGATTCCAGGGCCATTAGGTACATTTGTAATTGGAGCATTGCAAAATTTACAAGTTGCACTTAACGAAATGAATCTTCAAATACCTGTTAGTACAGCAGTCTCAATGCAAGCATTAGGAGCTTCATTTCCACCTTCAGCAGGTGCATTTTCTGAAGCTACGGCGCCGATTTTGGGCCAAATTGCTTTGATCTTGGCAGCAAGAAGTTACCCATTTCTTGTCAATGCGTATCCTTTCCTTGCTTATATCGGCAGTCGCGACCAAGTCCCATTGGATTATGCTCTTTTTAAGGAATCCGCTCCCCCTGTAATTGATGGTGCACTTGTGTATCATAACTTGTTTGATGCTATGGTTGATTCAGTTTACTCTGCTTTGGAGAAATTTGGTATTGGCAATGTTGAAGTCGTTGTGTCTGAAACCGGGTGGCCAACTGCTGGAGATGTTGATGCAACCCCAGCAAATGCTCAAATTTATGTCAACAATTTGATAGCTCGTCAGTTAAGTGCGGTTGGCACGCCAAAAAGACCTGGCAAGCCAGTAGACTCTTACCTTTTCGCCTTGTTCAATGAAAATCAAAAGCCTGTAGGTGTTGAACAGAACTGGGGTTTATATTACCCTAACATGACTGAGGTCTACCATGTAAATTTTTAGGCTCTTGCTTAGGAAATTAGGACCCAATGAATAAGGTACATGCACAACACCACAACCAAATAGGCTGTACCATGTAATCTGTTTCTTTGTCTGGTTAATACCCAATTAAGTCTCAAGTTTTAACGTTTAATGCGGCATTATTAGTCTCATCTTAAATATGTGTGCTCAAAAAAAGTGCTGAGTGCTAACGCATTTTCTGTAAGAACTAACCGTAACAATATGGACAACCAAGCAACCAAAAAAAAGCTGAGACGTGACAAGATAGTTACTGTCCTTAAAGCAATTTTGCTCATGCCAAAGAGAAAAGATAGTCACCTTCAAGCAAATACTTCTCAATATATAACGTCTATCTTCCTTTCTTTTGCTCTAGGATAGAAAGATTGAACTTGATTCTAGAGTTGATTGATAGTAGAGGAGAAGAAGAAGAGAATGGAGGAGAAAAGTGTGAAAATTACAGATTTTTACAAGACTTTTTGTATCTATTATAAAATACCAAGTCATACTATGTATACACCTTGAATTTAAAAGACCAATATTAAAACTCATTTCAGCTGTTTTGAACTCTCTCAAGTCAATTGTTTACCGTTTATGTGTGAAGGGAGATGAACCTTGGACCAAAAGATGCAATTCACGTTGAAAAGTTCTGACTGTTGGCACATCGATCGATCGATGTCGGACAAAAACTTCCAACTTTGCATCCTGTCAACATAGATCAATCGATGTCACAACGATCGATCGATGTCATCGATCCATGTCAAACAGAACACTCAACCTCATTTCAGTTTTCACTTGGTTCAATCCAACTTACACATGAAACAATCCAAGTGATTTCCTACAAGTTTAAAGTGTTCATACCATCTTTCAATCTCCGAAACCATATCACATAAGTTTTTATATAAGTTTGAAGCATATTTGAAATCACTTTGACGGACTTTTCCAACATTTTCTACCCTGATAAGCCTGTCTAGTCCAGCTCCATTGGCCTTAATTTTCTGCAAAAAAGGGACACATAAGCTAAACAGTCTAAATTAACAAACACTGAGGATTCAGTGTCTGTTAATATATGAGTTACAAGGAGGACGTTTTAGATTCCTAGAAGATGCCAACCAACTGCATGGTTTTGCTTATAAATATGATATCATGGTGGAAGCGACGCATTAATCAAATAGAACACTGACAGCATAATGATATATATAGTTCAGTTAAAGGTGATTCAAAAATTGAATAAACTAGTTAAGCATCTGTAATTGGCACGTAAAAATGTCTTGAATTCTTACAATTTTGAACACGGACAACTCGTAAGTCAATGTCAATAGTTATTAATTACCAATCATAACATAATGTGATTTAAAAAAGGGTAGAAGGCGGTAAAGAAACAATATTAGCTATAAATGTTCCCTGTCATTGTTTGAAAATGTTAATGTCACTTGAATTAGTAGTTTTTTCATTTCTAATTGTATTTAGCCTAGTAGGTAACACAAGTGATTATTTTCTAATTGATAAATTAGTGTTTGTGAATAAAAAATGTATTTCATTGATTTTCCAATACATGTACAATCTCTACTTATAATACAAATTGAAATCAAGATATTGAAAAGAATCTTCTATTTATGGCTGTAATTCTATTTATGTTTGGTATTTGATTTTGATACCAAATCTTTTAATCTCCGCCCAATCACATCTTAATTCTAACACTAATAAAACATAATAATACGATAATCCCTAATCTTTCGAACGATTCAGGTAATAATACGATAATCACTGTCAGGATTGTGTTAATATTTTATTGTAGTGAGTAGAAATTCCAATCAGGCTGGAACAATCCGAAACCTACCTGTTGGTAGCCATGTGTTTTCAAGAAGAATTCAAAATGTGGGAATGTCCCATTATGTCGAATACTGGCTTTCAAACAGAATGACAAGAGCTAATTACACATCTAAAAAGGAAAAAGGAAAAAAAAAAAAAGTACTAAAGACTTTTTAAAAACCTCATTTACATCTCGATAAAAAAAAAAAGATACTAAAAAAATCGATTCTCAAACACGACTAGGAGAAGGATCGGAAGTTCGAGCATTGCTCCCAACATAAAGTTGTGAGCTATAAATATTTCAAAACAAATCAATGCCATGAAGAACATATTATTTCTTCAAAATTGTAGCGCCCCGACCCGGACAGCGGAATCCGAACCGGTTCACCCGTCGTAGCTTACTGAGAAGACTACAAGACGTCTCATCTCTCGAATACACATCATCGATGACGTAAGAGAAATAAGGGCGGAAACATATCATGTCAATCTAAAACATCAAATTAATACGTCAAAGACAATGTAATTACTAAAAGAACTGTATATGGTCGAAGCCATCTAAAACCTCAAACAAATTATGGAACAGAAATATCAAAGCTATCCACATAATGCTCTCTACAAGGTCTAATCATCCCATTCAGCCCACTCGCCGTCGTCCTCAATGAAGATCATATCGTAACTGGGTTCATCTGCAAGATCAAAGGCAGTACCCTTAGCGAAAAACGCTAGCAAGTAACCCGCTTATAAGACGTACGGGATCAACACATGGCAAGACATGAGTAATATATATAATTCAAGGGAATTGAGGGGCACATGTCTTGTAAATTTCAAAATAGAGAAACGACCACGTATTAGCAATTACAGCAATTCGAACGCAATTAATCAATTCAATACCGATCAAATGACATAAGCACACACTCCACAACGACTCTCGTGATGCATGTCCAAATGATGCACTACACTACACAATCACTTATGCATGAACCATTTCTTTTCAAATCGATGCAATGCATGTCACAATGTCCGGCTCCTAACTCATTTCCTTGTAACGCACCCCGGCTTATATTTCCATCCCGGTTAACGTTACAAGCTCATATGCTCTGTGATGCACCTCGGCTTAAATTTCCATCCCGATTAACATCACAGATCTCGTAAAACTCTACAATGCACCTCGGCTTAAATTTCCATCCCGATTAACATTGTAGAGGACTTTATACCCTGTAACGCACCCCGGCTTATATTTCCATCCCGGTTAACGTTACAGTCTTTTGTGTCCTGCAATGCACCCCGGCTTAAATTTCCATCCCGGTTAACATTGCAGTTCACCTTCGCAAATCTGTGCCGAAGCACATCTCTTTTTCAAAACCTTATGCAATGCAAGTGCCATGATGCAAGACTCCTTATTTCAATCACACTTCTCGTTCACATATGCAATTCACATTCACATGCGCAAGTACAAGTCACACACAAGAGTTCACTAGCTTATTCATCAACACTTAGACTTCAACTAGCTCGTCAATGCTTAACCTTGATTCTAAGGTTCACATCCCGACGAGAGTATCCCTATCTTTCCTTCATTGAACTCTAAGACACTTGTACGTTCATTTCCTAACCCTCCTAAGTCATTCACGTTGAAACTCGGTTCGAGAACCCATTGAAGTCATCAATATTGATTCACCATCCTAGGTCATGTTCCCAAGACTTAGACTACCTTTAATCAGGTCTTAAGAAGTCTCTAAAGTCACCCAAAGGTTCCCCGAACGTCCCCCTTTCTTCCTCTATTTTCCACAAAGTTTCTGGACTTCATCCCCTATACATCGATCGATCGATGTCTAACTGGGGACATCGATCTCTCACTTCGATCGATCGATGTCCTTCTGAGGACATCGATCTCTCAGGCTCAACCCACATCGATCGATCGATGTCCGTCTGGGGACATCGATCGCTCCAACCTCTTGCACATCGATCGATCGATGTCCTGCTGAGGACATCGATCTCTCCTCAACCCTTACATCGATCGATCGATGTCCTTCTGAGGACATCGATCTCTGACATCGATCGATCGATGTCTGCGTAACCCCCAACTTTTCTCTGCGTTTTCTGCAACCACTGCAGAACCAAAGACACCACACATGTCTAACGTTAATCCACTCAATCCAATCCTAACCCCCGCTATCATTCACGCTTAATCTATAGATTCAGACACTTATACGCATACATACACGATTCAAACCTATCACGCAATCATCCAACTCCTTTAAACCCTCAAAGGTCTCATCTTTTCTCAATCCCACGCAACCACGCAAGCACATCAAGAAGGGATACCGGGGTGGGGATTTGCATGATTTCACATAATCAACAACAACAACAATTACTTTTCCATATACATTGGCCAAATCTCGAAACAAATCACATAGATCGTATGCAAATAATCAAAGAACGAATCTACTGCACGGTGATCCAATTTGATAATAAAATAGGCCGATTTTCTTTCGCAAATCGTAAGAACTTATAAACAGATTACTTGCCTTTGATTACTCGAAGACGAAACAAAGATCGAATGAAGATTGGATTGCTTTGTGAGGAAATTCTTCTCCTAGGGTTGAAGGGCCTCCCAAGTCGCCTAGGGTGATGATGAAGCGTCGGTTTTCTCTGCGTAAGAGAGAAAACTGACGTCTGTCAGTTTTTTTATATGGGATGGGGGAAAGTTTGGTGTTTCTAAATTATAATTATTATCTATTTATCTTAAAGGATAAACTTTAATTATTTAATTCTAAATTAAATATATTTAAATTCTATTATTAATTCCTTCATTAATTCCTATTTAATCTTCTCATTAATGTCTAATTAATTCCCGTTGACCGTCATTAATTTCCGTGAAACCCTTCTTTGTCTTTTAACTACTCCACGGAGGGTGCGGGGCATAACAAAAATTGGTCACGCCAAAGCGGGATGTGATCTCCTGCCCCTCAATCCTTTCATTCCACTCGTGACCACGCGACACGTTGCAGCAAGACCAGATCGTTTTGCGATCAAATATACGTAGACTTATTCTATACTTTAAGACTGATCACAAGCTCACAAGCTTTATCTTGGGTGCAAAGGGTGAGACCCAACCCTACCTACAAGCTTAATCTTGTTTACGGCTTTCAAGATTTTGAAAAAAAAAAAAAAGCAGGCAAGGATTTAACGCTACCCCAGCCCACATAGATTGCTAGACTATATGGAAAATTTCCTCACTTATATGATTCATGTGAAGTTGAATGACTTCATCTAAATTTGGAGGGCACTTAAATATAGTTGAGCCTTTTCTGTATGACCATTATTTCTCATAGAAAGGTACACATACGGTCCCAAAATTTCCCCTCTTAGATGTCTTTCTTTCTGTAGAATTTTGTTTACATGCTTTAGTATTAAGCTTTTCTTGATTGTTAATCAATACTTGCAAAGGAAAGAGAAGCTAGTTTTGAAGCTCAGGAAAAAAAAAAATATTTCAGTGTTTTCATTACATTGATGTGGAAGATCATCAGGCCTTGATTACATGGGGTACATGCACATGAAATATTTTATACAAGATTTACATACAAGTGTAGCTTGTGCTTGAACTTATTCATTGGGTTCTAATATCCTAAGCAGGAGTCTACAAATTTACATGGTAGACCTCAGTCATGTTAGGGTAATACAAACCCCAATTTTGTTCAACACCAACAGGCTTTTGATCTTCATTAAATAAGGCAAACACATAAGCCTCTACTGGCTTTGAGGGTCTCTTTGGTGTTCCAACCCCAGACAACTGATGAGCTATCAAATTATTCACATAAATTTGAGCATTTGCTGTATTTGCATCAACATCTCCACCAGTTGGCCACCCTGTTTCCGACACCACCACCTCAACATTGCCTGCCCCAACTTTCTCTAATGCAGAGTACACTCCATCAACCATAGCATCAAACAAGTTATGATACACAAGTTCACCATCAATCACGTTTATATTAGAGTCTTTTAAAAGGGCATACTCCAATTTGATCTGATCCCGATTGCCCGTATAAGCAAAGAAAGGATACACATTGACAAAAAAAGGGTACCCTCTTGCTGCCAAGAATGAAGCAATCGGGCCTAATATGGGCGCTGAATCTTCCGAAAATGACCCTGATGAAGGCGGATATGATGCTCCCATGGCTTGCATTGAGATCACTGTACTCACAGGTATCTGAAGATTAATATCCTTCACCGCAGATTCCAAGTTTTGCATGGCTCCAATTACATATGCAGCGAATGGCCCTGGAATCACTTCATTACCAACCCCTATGCTTGTTACTTGTACAGAGGGCAAATGAGGGACTATGTTTTTAGACACCCAATCTTGGGCAGAGGACAGATCCTGCGAGAGTTGTTGTAGATCCTCGTTTCGAACACCCACAATGACTTGGATGCCAGAATCATGCAGAGCATTCAGAACTTGTGTATTGGGATCAAAGATTCTGATCTTTTTAATGTTTCTTGATTTCAATAAGGGTATAACTTGGTCTGCTGGAGGTAGATTGTCTCCTAATAATCCATAGTTGACACCCACTCCTTCAACACCTTCATGCATTAACAAGTAATCATAAATCAGTAAAGCTATTAGTCATCAGCAAAACTAAAAAAAGATGGTTCCGGTGCACTAGACTCCCGTGTTTACGCAGGGTCCGGATAGCGCCGAATCGCTCCACAATCTAATATACGCAGTCTTATGATACACTTTGTGCAATAAGCATCAACTTTATCAATTATTCCAAGACCTACTCTCATCATTAAAACTATTGGATATAAAAAATAATCAAAAAGAAATCACATTAGACATTTTTTATTACCTGAAACAAAGGAAAAGGAGCATAAACTGATTAGAAGAAGTATATAACACGATCTACACATCTTGGCCATTATGTACGTAAATTTGATGGATGAATTGGAAGAAAAATTGATGTGCAGTAGTGTGATAAAACGTGCAAGTGGGCTTAGGCAAATGTTGTGCTCCTATATTACCTCATGTTCTACAATATCAATGTATTTATAGGTGAAATCATTATCTTGGTTTCTAATATTAGGAATATGTAACATCTAAATATGGAAAATAAATAGTCAATACAGCTCATGAATTATCTAAGTAAAAGGAGAATATATGGTTAATGTAGAGAGGTCTACTCCCATCATTCGGCAATCACTACACATTTCTAAAGCATATGCTGAGTAAAGTTATTGTGTATTTTTAGAAAATTTTCACTTGTCTTATCCTCAAGTCAAGTTGTCATTATGCATGAACTAATGATTAATGTCACTGTAAAAAATTAAAATCAATGACAGGGAACATTTTTAGCTAGTTCATATATATCCCTTTAACGTATTTTACGGGTTCTTTTTCTTTTGACGAGTGACAAGATTGTGTGATTGGTGATTAGCTAGTTACTTAGACATTGACTTCTGCATGTTCAAAATTGTATAGAACTCACGCCACATGGTTCTGTAACAAATACTTACGCCTGATTTGCGTATTAAATATTTGGTCTCAATATTTTACAATTGACAAAGTTAGGGATATTAACGAATCGAGCTGAACCAAATACTAGTTTTTCGAATTCGGATTCGTTAGTTAAACGAACTGTTTGGCTCGATTCGTTTAGCTAAACGAACTTTAAAACTGGTTTGAGTTTGGCTCGATAACCCTTTAACTCTTTAAACAAGCCGAACACTTCGCGAATAATTTGGCTCGTTTTAGTAAACGAACTCAAACAGTTGTTCGAATTCAGCTCGTTTACCGGTCATTACCGAATGAATACGAACCGAACTCGAACAGTTCGCAAACAGTTCGGTTCGTTGAACAGCCCTAGACAACACACATGCCCCCCCCCACCCCTCACCCAAGAAAAAAAAACTAAGGGTTTTGCTACCAAATCCGAACATTAGAACTTCTAACAAAGTACTAACCACGGAATCCTTATCTTGGTCTCCTAATCTTAGAAACAATATTAATATCTTGATCTCCCAATCTCAGGAATACTATTACTAAGGCTGTACAAATTTTTTCGAAAACCGGACCAATTTCGAACGAAACCGGATCAATATGGGAAAAACCAAACGGTTTCATAGTTGGTTTATATATAAAAGAAAACTAAATTGGTTTAATTGGTTTGGTTTTTGAAGAAACGAGCAATCTCGTATATTCTCATTACCAAAAAACGTGTTTACAGTATATAGGAAACTAACTTCTACAAACACCTACAATTACGCTAATTCCTATAATTAAGCTATTACAATAAATCAAGAATATACAACCATCAATGGAGAATATACAATCATAAATAGCTACCATATCTAAATATGTACAATAGGAAACGTAATGAATTGGACATTAATATGGAAAATATTCCATATTCCAATACTCCTCCTCAAGTTGGCGCATGGATATCGAGCATGCCCAACTTGCTGCAGAAACGCCGAAAGAGGTCGGGTCCAAGTGGTTTAGTGAACCCATCAGCTAACTGGTGTGTCCCGGGGACTTTGCACGGACAAATGAGACCGGCGATGTAGTGCTGACGAACAAAATGACAATCGATCTCTATATGTTTAGTGCGTTCGTGAAAAACGGGATTAGCCACAATATGCAAGGCAGCTTGATTATCACATCGAAGAGGAACGGGACGCGTGATGCGCAAACCGAGATCGGCCAGAAGTTGTCTGAGCCAAACAATCTCACTAGTAGCATTCGCGATGGCGCGATACTCAGCTTCAGCAGAAGATCTCGAGACAACGGGTTGTTTCTTTGAGCGCCATGATATAAGGGCATCACCAAGAAAAACCATATAACCAGAAGTAGAGCGGCGCGTAATAGGACAGCCAGCCCAATCAGCATCACAATAAGCATGTAGATTTAATTGCGATTGAGTAGAGAAAAATAGACCTTGGCCCGGACCACCTTTAAGATAACGAAGTAAATAGAACACGGCATCCAAATGACATTTTCGGGGAGCATGCATAAACTGACTGAGCAAGTTAACCGCAAAACAGATGTCAGGACGAGTAACAGTGAGATATAGTAAACGACCAACGATACGTCGATAAAAGGCAGGATCATCTAAAAGGGGATCAGTATCAGAAAACTTCCCTTTTTGATCCATGGGTGCGGCGGCTGGGCGGCTCCCAAGCATGCCGCATTCAGTCAATATATCCAGAACATATTTACGCTGATTCAAAACCATGCCAGCGGGCGAACGAGCAACTTCAATACCAAGAAAATATTTGAGAGGACCTAAATTCTTGATCTTGAATTTGTGGTCAAGATAAGATTTGAGAGCCTCAATACGAGGAAGGTCATTTCCAGCAACAATGACATCATCAACATAAATCAAAACAACAACGATAGAAGATGAGGTGGTCAAAAGAAACAAAGACGGATCCGCATTAGATTGAGTATAACCAAGTGCAAGTAACGAGGACGTAAACTTGGCATACCAATTCCGTGAGGCTTGTTTCAAACCATAGAGAGACTTTTGTAACTTGAAGACATAGTTCTCCCCCTTTCGATTAAACCCGGGTGGAATACGCATATAGACATCCTCAGTTAGATCACCGTGCAAGAAGGCATTGTTAACATCTAATTGGTGAATGTGCCAACCTCGCGCAACCCCAATAGCTAAAAGACACCGAACTGTAACTAACTTAGCCACAGGAGCAAACGTTTCATGAAAGTCAATGCCCTCAACTTGTGTATAACCACGTGCCACTAAACGTGCCTTATAACGCTCAACAGAACCATCAGGATGATACTTGACTTTATAAATCCATTTAGAATCAATGGTGCGTTTACCTGGAGGAAGGGAGACAACGGTCCAAGTGTCATTAGCCTCTAGCGCGGCAATCTCACGCTGCATTGCCTCACGCCAATGAGCATGTTTGACCGCCTGCTTAAAAGAAACTGGCTCATCGCCATCAGTGATAGCCGTAATCAAACCATAATAAGACGGCGACAACCGTGTGTATGAAAGATAACTGGATAAGGGAAATACCGTAGAGTTCACTGAGGGAGCAGGAGAAGCCGCGGATGGCACGAGTGACGGGGGTAAGGCAACATCAAAATCTGTTAAACGACGAGGGAGTTGACGGGAACGCGTGCTACGAGTTGAAGGTAGCACGGCAGGTGGTGACAAGTGAGAGGCCGACGGCGAATGTGGTGCCGTCGGCGGGACAATCTCAGCCGCACCCAGCGAAGGTGGCGGCACGGCTGGGGTGCGTTCGACGGACTCGGCTGGGGTGGCAACATCCCAGTCAGTCGGAGGTGAATGAACGGGAATAGATTCTGCGATAGGAACATTGTGAGTAGACACAGAAAACGGAAATATATCCTCATAAAATGTAACATCACGACTAACATAGATCTGACGACTTGAAAGATCAAATATTTTGTAACCCTTTTGTGTATGAGGATACCCAAGAAATATGCCAGGAGCAGAGCGCGGGGCAAACTTGTCGCGGGTACCATGATAAATATACCCATAACAAAGACAACCAAAAACACGAAGATGATCATAAGAGGGCACACGACCAAGAAGTAGTTCGTATGGCGTCTTATTTTGAAGAGATACAGTAGGCATGCGATTAATGAGATATACAGCAGTCAATATACATTCCCCCCAGAATGACACAGGCAAATTTGCATGAAAACGAAGAGCACGTGCCACTTCTAAAAGATGTCGATGTTTGCGTTCAACCACACCATTTTGTTGAGGTGTGTGAACGCAAGAAGTCTGCGCATCAATTCCATGCTCAGTAAAATAAGTACGAATGTCATGACTACTGAATTCCAACCCATTATCACTGCGAACTCTTTTTACCGGATGAGCAAATTGTGTATGTACCCAACGCAAAAAATGCAACAGATAGCGACAAGTGTCAGATTTAGATTGCATCAAATACACCCAAGTACTACGACTGTAATCATCAACAATTGTAAGAAAGTAACGCGCCCCAGAAAGACTAGGCGTTTTATACGGCCCCCAAATATCACAATGTATCAACTCAAAAGCATGACTAGTGACGCTAGTACTGACAGGAAAAGGTAAGCGGGTTTGCTTAGCTCGATTACAAGCATCACACATAACATTTTTATTCGTAAACAAAATAGACGGAATGAAACGAAATTTCGATACAGGGAGGTGGCCCATGCGACCATGCCAAAGAGATGCAGAGGATTGAGTCACTGCAGGCATTGCAATGGCCGAATGGTTTATGAGGTGGTAGAGGCCATCACGCTGCTTACCCACTCCAATCAGCTTCCTCGAGGGCATCTCCTGCAAAGCACAAAAGTTCGAACCAAATATCAGTGTACAGTTCGAATCTTTAACCAATCTGCTGACAGAAATGAGATTAAACGCAAACTCTGGAACACCCAAGACACCATAGAGAGTCAAGTTGTTCGATAGTTGGACAGTCCCAACTGCGCGAACCGCCACATGCGCGCCATTCGGGATTTGAACAGTTGCAGTCAACTTATCATTAGTAACGGATGTAAATAGAGACAAATCATTAACAATGTGCGCATTCGCACCACTATCCAGTATCCAACCAAATCTCGAATCAAGGGAAGAAGAAATAATACCAGCATCCTGCTTCGTTGGTGGCGCCACAGAGGAACCAAAATTACCTCCATTCAGCTGATCGATAAATTGTGCCAACTGATGCTGTTGCGCAAGACTGAGGCCCGCGAATGTGGGTGGTGCGGCTTGAGCCTCAGGGGCAGCAGACGCTGCCATTCCCTTTGCCACGTTCGGAGATGGTCCAGAACCTGCAGGAACTTTGCTACGACGGCTACGATTCCAATCAGCAGGATAACCAATTAAGTCAAAACAGGTCTCACGTAAGTGGCCAACTTTACCACAATGCTGGCATCGCGGTCGCTCCCCCTTTCCCTTGAACCGGGCCGATCGGCCCTCCTGTGGTGGTTGCCAAGTGGCAAGCGCCGCAGCGTCGAACTGTGGTACAAGGCTTTGAGCCACAGTTCGTTGCTTTTCTTCCTGTGCCACAATAGCATATGCACGACCAAGAGAAGGAAGAGGATCAATACTCAAGATATGAGAGCGTACCGTACCAAAGATTTCGTCAAGACCCATGAGAAAATCAAAGACCATTTCTTTCTCACGAATCTTCTCCATTGCTTTAGACATCCCACACGTGCACATTCCACAATTGCAAACAGGAACTTCATCAAAACACTGAAGCTCTCCCCATAGAGCTTTGAATCGGCCATAGTACACAGACACTGTGCTTTTGTCCTGACGTAGTGAGGCTATGGCGCGACGCAGTTCATAAACACGAGCATCAACACCTTGTGTGAAACGCTCTTCCAAGTCAATCCACACTTCTCGTGCGCTCTCTGCATGCGCTGCAGCCCCTTGGAGCTCCTTCACAAGCGCATTAGACAACCACGCTAACACTAGCGCATTACACTGCTGCCAAACGGAATAGTTGGCAGAGGCAATATCCGGACGTTGGATAGTGCCATCGACGAATCCAGCTTTGTTCTTAGATCGCAAAGCATTGATGAATGACTTCTTCCAAACAAAATAGTTCTCGCCATTCTCTCCCAACGGCTGCGTAACAAAGAGAAGACCAGGATGGTCAGAGGGATGCAAATAATATGCAGATTTGGGATCAGTGGTGGTGATAGGGACGGTGGCACTGGCGGTGGCGGTGCCGGACATGTTGGCTACGGCCATGAAGTCGCCGGAAAAACAAGAGGGGCGGCGGTGGTGGTGAGAGAAAGGTTAACGCTCTGATACCATGAAGAAACGAGCAATCTCGTATATTCTCATTACCAAAAAACGTGTTTACAGTATATAGGAAACTAACTTCTACAAACACCTACAATTACGCTAATTCCTATAATTAAGCTATTACAATAAATCAAGAATATACAACCATCAATGGAGAATATACAATCATAAATAGCTACCATATCTAAATATGTACAATAGGAAACGTAATGAATTGGACATTAATATGGAAAATATTCCATATTCCAATAGTTTTAGTTTTAAAATTTAAACCGTCAAAACCAAAACGGACCAGCTTCTCAACATATGTCTTTATGAAGGGATAGGATCCCCTCACCGCAAATGGGGTGCGGTGACGCGTGACCGCACGACACGTGGCAGCAAGGGGGTGGTGAGGCTAGATGAGGGTCACCCGCATCTAGTCTCATCACTTCTCTTTGCTGCCACGTGTCGCGTGGTCACAAAGTAGATGAGAAAAGTAGGGTTAGAAGATCCTAACCCCTTTATGAATATATTGAGGTGTATGGATGATGTTACATGTGTTATAATAATTACAAGTGTTACACGTCTTGGACTAGAACCAATATTGATTTTATATTAAGTTAAATTATTTTTAATTTTTATTGTTAAGACAATATTAGCAAACATATAATAATTATGTTTTTAAAATTATTATGATCAATTTTATTTGAACATGAGACATCATATACGCATAACAAAAAATAGATTTTCTTTTGATATATGTAGTTTTACGAGTTGACATCCAGCAGAAAAACAGAAGAAATATGAAATAGAAAAAATATTGCAAAACTACTTGATTCTTGAAGAAAGAGGAATTCTTGATCCTCAGCTGGATCAAGCCCAGCGATTACATAAGCTAAAAGACTACGACTACAAGACAAGCCAGAACTGGGGTTGTGGGTTCATTTGGTTAGATTGATATCTCCCTATTGGTGGAATCAAATGGAGTAAAAACGAGCAGAGAAGAATAAAATATGCTGCTAGACTTTGCCTGCTTTACTTACGGATAAGGAATTTCCGGTCTTAACCTTTGGAGCTCATATCAACCAATGCACTTAAAGTGTGAAGTCAGCGCTGTGGTAGAAGAAGATGTGGGATTACCCAAAAAAACGATTCTCCCTACCCTTCTCCCAATGGAGCCGTGG
>AP025069.1:31937584-31949833 GCA_036186865.1 Eustoma russellianum | reverse complement strand
CGAGCAGAGAAGAATAGAATATGCTGCTAGACTTTGCCTGCTTTACTTACGGATAAGGAATTTCCACTATTAACTTTTGGAGCTCATATCAACCAATGCACTTAAATAGGACATGCTAGATGTGATATACAATTTTATAAAATGATTTTGTATATATATGATTTACATTCAAGAAGTTTATTGAGCTAACAAGTACATAATCAAAATGTTTGAAAGTATCAAAGATTTGAAAGGTTTCGAATTTAACCTAGAACACAGATCAAATAAATATTGGAGAAAACAATAATAACACGAGCAATGTTTATAGCATAAAGTTGAAAACATGAAATACTCAAGAATGATTTGATTCATTTGCATCCTAGTCATCTTAGTTAGGAAATTTTATACGATAAGTAATTTTTTGATTCCTGAACAACATTTTTATTAGAAAATCTACATAATACTTATAAAAAATATACAACAAATAGTAAAATTTACACATCAAACATATGGACAACTTAATGATTTTAACAAGATATATACAATATTTATCAAATATATATAAGGAAGATTTTTTGGAAGGACAATAAAAAACAGTAAAACTCAAATAAAAGAATTTACGTTTTTCTAAGGATTTGAGTTAATGAAAAAACCGAAAAAAACTAAAAGCAGGTCTAACCAAACTGGGTTGAATTCATTATTGGTTCAGTCCAGTTTTGGCTTTAAGAAATAAAAACGAGCGAAACAATTTGGTTTTATTACAAAAAAAAATCGATCGAACCGAATCATGTTCACCCAGAATATTACATCAAAAAATTATAGGAAGATTATAGTGATAATTTCAACTCATAAGTATCTAACCAGCGGAGATTATATGATTAACACACTCCATAATATAAACGAAATCCTAATCACCCTGTATTTTAATGAGTTTTAAATATTGCTTTGTGCAACCTCAATCTTTTCTCCAGTAATCATGGCACCACTGGTTGAAAGAGTTTATTATTATATAATTTTTTTTGGGGTTGGGGGGGGGGGGGGTAGGGTTGGGTCGGGGTCAGGTGGAGAATTGCAACATAGGGTATAATTGATTGATGATGCTTTAATGATGCTGTTGGCATGTGACCATATTTTTGATGTTTGCTTCTGCCATAAAGCAGCCGTGTTTATGTCCGGGAATGGCGGGGAACGAGTAGATTTGATCTATTCACCTCCTACACCCTCACACTCTTGCCCATCGCCCGCAACGTGGCAGCAAGTGGAGTGGTAGGGCTAGATGAATGTCACTCGCATCTAGCCTTACTACCCCACCTTGCTGTCACGTGGCAGGCGGTGGACAAGGAGGTGTGGGGATGAGGAGATCCGGTCCTGGGAACGAGTACATGTTCAATTCTTGGAGCAAAAGGGCATTCCAGCCTCTACCGCTCCTGTCTCAAAGAACATTGTTGAACATGTAAATCAGGAGTACAACGGCTTTTTAGGTTGAGTGAAGACTTACATAGTAACTTACACAAGATGTCTCCCACAAACCAAGTCTAGGTTGAGTGAGGACTTACATAATGACTCACACAAGGTGTCCCCCACAAACTAGGCATTCGGTCTAGCAGTATTGGAACATACATGTTGCGCATGTATCTAGATTCCAACTCTTGACATTGTTGGATAATTTCCTCATTGGGTTAGGATTCCTACGTAGTAGGAAATAAAGATAGAGTTATTATCTTGATATTCCTTAAGTTGCCTTTATCTATTCTAGTTAGGATTTGTTTTAATGATGTTTATCTAGTTTTAGTAGGGTTTGGTTTAGCTTAGACTAGTTAGTCTATAAATAAAGGGGTCATGCCATAGTAGATGGTGCCTCAAGAGTGCCAAAAGCGCCAAGAGTGCCAAGGTCAAGGGTGCCAAATACCAATCCCGGGTAGGGTGAGTCAATGCCGGGTAGGGTCATTGACAAGAGGCGGCGAGTAGTGGTTCGATTTTGAGTTATTTTCTGAACATCAATAAAGTGTGTTGTGTTTTATACGTGTTGTGTTCGAATTCGTTGTTACTTCAGACATCTTGAAACAAATCCCAATACGAGTAATAACTGAGCTATGCTCTGGAACAGGAAATGTTCAATTCTTGTATGATTGTGTCTTCGAGGGGGAAAACATTTACTTGATGAAAAAAGTTTACTGTTTTTTTGTCGTTAATGGAATAAAAACTTTTTTGCTTAATTTTTATTACAAACTGATGAAATCGAAGGTGATTAACTTTTTTCTGTCAATGTGTCTATAATGTGTCAAGATACTTTAAAATATTTTTGTAGTAGACCAATGGTAAATACACATTCTTTTCTATGTAAATACATATCATTGTTTTTTTACATTATTGATTTTATCTCATAATTTATTCTCGACCATTGATCAAACAATAAGTTATGTATTTATCAAAAAAAGGGTTTACATTTATCACTGGTCTTTTTAGAAATTATTTACCTAATTATTTTATTCAATTTTTTGATTTAACAATTAAGTCTTTGAATCTTTAATCCATCCGAAATGAAACATGTTTTAAACTATATAGATGTCTCTTGCTACAATTTGAAAAAATTGAATAACGTGTTTTAATGATTAGAAGTTCACAACATTATTTTCCATACGTTAGATTCTTACTTTCTTCGACGAGCATCTAAATGTATAGTAACTGTTAACTCAAACAATATGGAAGAAGATTATTTTCCATTTATTCTCTTTGTTACATTCGTTGCTATTTTATACAACCTACCCTTCACTACTTATAGTAAGTAAATCACAATTACAATCAATCCCTAATCTTCCTCTATCAATCCCTATAATTACTACCAAGAATAATTACAATCAATTACAATAATTACAGTAAATCTCTTATTTCCTAACACTCCCCCTCAAGTTGAGCAGGGGTATCAACAATGCCCAACTTGACCAATGTATCGTCGAACGCCCTTCCAGCTACTGCTTTAGTCAAGATATCAGCTAATTGATCTTCTGATGGAACATATGGTAGCTCAACCGTTTTCTCCTCAATCTTTTCTTTAATAAAGTGTCGATCTACCTCAATGTGTTTAGTTCGGTCATGTTGAACAGGATTCTCCGAAATACTGATCGACGCCTTATTATCGCACATCAACTTCGCAGGAAGTACTGTCTTCAGTCCCATATCGCCCATTAACCTTTTTAGCCATAACACTTCTACGACTCCTTTTGCTATCCCTCTAAACTCAGCTTCTGCACTTGATAGAGACACTACTTTTTGCTTTTTACTCTTCCAAGTTACCAAGTTTCCGCCTACCAGAGCAAAGTACCCTGAGGTCGACCGTCGATCTATCACACTGCCTGCCCAATCTGCATCTGTGTACACTTGTATGTCCAAATGCCCATGATCTCTGAACCAAACGCCTCGCCTTGTGGTCCCTTTTAGATATCGAATTATTCTCATAACTGCTTCCATATGATGGTCTTGAGGCTGATGCATGAACTGACTCACTAGTCCAACAGCAAAGGAGATATCGGGACGAGTGTGTGACAAGTAAATCAATTTTCCAACTAGTCGCTGATATCTTTCTCGGTCAACACTGGGTCTACCTTCCTCAATTTTTAACTTCTGATTTACTAACATAGGGGCTCCAGCAGGTTTACAATCCAACATTCCAACTTCAGCAAGCAAGTCTAGAATATATTTTTGCTGTGAGATGAAGATACCATCCTTAGACCGTTCTACCTCAATGCCCAAGAAATATTTCAGATCTCCCAAATCCTTCATCTCAAATTCTAAAAATAATTGCTGCTTGAATGTCGCCATCTCATCAACATCATCTTCAGTGATAATCATATCATCCACATAGATTATTAGACAAGTGATCAGAGACTCTTTTCTTTTTATAAAGAGCGTATGATCTGCATTGCTCTGTTTATAGTTCTGCTTTTTCATGAACGTCGTAAACCTCCCAAACCATGCTCTTGGTGACTGTTTAAGACCATACAAGGACTTTCTTAATCGACAAACCTCATTTTCTGCAAACCCTTCAGTGAACCCTGGAGGAGCACTCATATACACTTCTTCTTTCAACTCACCGTGCAGGAAGGCATTCTTTACATCAAACTGCTGAAGAGATCACGCCTTAGTTGCCGCTATTGAGAAGAGCACTCGGATGGTATCCAGTTTTGCCACTGGCGAGAAAGTCTCTGAGTAATCGATTCCGTATGTCTGTGTATATCCTCGGGCAACCAGTCTTGCTTTGTATCTCTCAATGCTTCCGTCAGCTTTATATTTTATAGTGTACACCCATCGACACCCCACTGGCTGCTTTCCTTTTGGTATAATTACTTTCTCCCACGTGTTATTCTTGTGAAGAGCACTCATCTCCTCCTTCATTGCTTCACACCACTCTCTTTGTCTTAGAGCTTCCTTAACCGTCTTTGGTATGGTTACTTCGCACACTGACGCCAGAAAACCTTTAGCACCCCTGAGTGGATACAACACTCCCTTTGACACCTTACTCGGAGAGTATCGAGCTGGAGGTTTTCCCCTGTTATGGCGTGGTGGAAGCATTCTACCCTTTTCTTCCCCTGTGTCCTGCATAGTTTCACATGTATCTGGGTGTATACTGGGAAATATATTAGGATCAGTAGAACGAGGTGAGGAAGGCAAATCAAGAATAGTAGGCAAATCAGAGGAGGGCAATACCTGATGATGCATAATATTCGCAGGAGGAGATTCACTGGGGAGCTCAGAAGTACAGGCTATACCACTTCCAGGAAAAGCACAGTCGGCGTCACCTACTTGCCCTGTTGGAACCACTTTAATAGGACTTGGATTATGGAGCCAGTCGTAGGTCTCGCCATCTGTCTCCCCCTGAGACCAAGACGGGGCAGAATAGAAGTACTCATGTTCGAGGAATGTGCAGTCCATGGTGGTATGAATGCGTCGAGTGCGCGGATTATAACATCGATAACCTTTTTGAGATGTGGCATAGCCTACAAAAACACATTTATCCGCGCACGCGTCTAATTTGGTACGCTGAGACGATGGAATATGAACAAAGACAGAACACCCAAAGACTTTAGGTGGTAATGTAAGAGCAGGAGGAATATTTGTCTGAGATGAAAGTACGGATAATGGAGTATGGTGATGTAAGATTTTAGTAGGTAGACGATTAAGTAGATATGCAGCGGTGACCACAGCCTCGGGCCATAGTGATTTTGGAACCCGGGACTCTAGCATCATGGCACGGGTCATTTCGAGTAGGATACGATTTTTCCTTTCAGCAACACCGTTTTGTTGTGGTGTGTGAGAGCAAGATGTCTGATGTAGAATGCCATGTGTTCTAAGAAAATTGTGAAGGTCACCATTCATATATTCACCACCATTATCTGATCGAAGAATTTTTATTTTGGAATGGTATTGAGTGTCAATCATATGATAAAAATCAATAAACCGAGAACACACATCCGATTTGTTTTTTAATAGATAAACCCAAGTAACCCGAGAATAATCATCCACAAACGTAACGAAGTACTGATAGCCAAGAGGAGTGTTATAATTGGACCCCACACATCAGAGTGAACAAGAATAAAAGAACTCGGGACTCGAGTATTATTTGATTTAAATGTG
The DNA here is from genome assembly GCA_036186865.1 of Eustoma russellianum. Classification (NCBI taxonomy): domain Eukaryota; kingdom Viridiplantae; phylum Streptophyta; class Magnoliopsida; order Gentianales; family Gentianaceae; genus Eustoma; species Eustoma russellianum. The sequence goes on along the minus strand of AP025069.1, from coordinate 31,944,223 downwards.
GTACGATGATGTTTAGCACGTAGACATGTATCACAAGATAAAGTAAATTTAGACTGAGTCAAGGATGGAAATAACAACTTCATGTAACCTAGGGAGGGATGACCGAGACGACGATGCCATAACCAAAGTCTTCTTTCAGCAGTCCCGGTGGCAAGATTGGACCGGCCCTGTTGCACCACGTCTGTCATGTAGTATAGCCCGCCCTTCTCAATGCCACGCCCAATGATCATCCTCGAGCGAATATCCTGCAATAGGCAGAAGGTGGGGTACATAAGTACAACACAGTTAAATTCACGTGTAATTTGACTAATGGACAATAATTTTGATGATAATCCAGGAACATAAAGGCATTTTTGCATATGTAAAGTAGGTGTGATGGAGGCAGTGCCACCGCCGGAGACAGGAATGAGATCACCGTTAGCAGTTTCAATATGTGTTTTGGTTGGAGGTGTTTGATTTATAAAATCGCTGGAGTCATAAGTCATGGTGTCAGTGGCACCGCTATCGAGTATCCATGAGGTGTTGGTTATAGGTTTTGTGGAAGAGGTTAGGGCCAGATTTGACATTTGAGAAATAGTGGGGTTGCTGGGCATATTTTGTGGAAATATAGGACTGAAATTGGCTGCCTGAGGAACAGATGGGGCAAATTGTACTTTGGCCGAAGTAATGGGTTTATCCAAATTACCATGTGAAACCTGCAGGACCAAATGGTTAATTTTAAAAAGGGTATCAAAGTCACTTTGCATATTAGAAGGGTTGAGAAATATCTCAACCCTTTTACCTGGCCGCCTTATTTCACCTGTGGCGTCTGTCTCTTCTTCTTCGTCATTCTGTCCGCCGCTGGCCATGGCTGCTACGCCTGTGCTGGTGCTTTTTCCTGGGCCTCCTTCTCCTTGGTGCCTTTTGCCCTCATACCACTCAGGGTAGCCAATCAGCCGGAAGCAAGTTTCCTTTGTATGCCTCTTCTGTCCGCAGAAGCTGCAAAGTAGGGATTCCTTGTCTTTTGTGCGCCGCTGGTTGTTTGGGTGTGAGGGTCCGTGATTTCCACGGCCTCTGCCTTGGCCTCCTCCGCGTCCCGGTGCAGGGCCTTTGGTGGCGCGTCCCTGTGCTGCCAGGCCCTGACCAACCCCCAATGATGAATCTGATTCTGAGGGGGTTCCTTGTAACACCATAGATCTTCCCTCTGCCCTTCGTATTTCGCGATATGCTGTTTCTAGCGATGGTAAGGGGTCCCTCTTCAAAAGATCATTTTTTTCTGCAGTGTATTTCTCATCCACTGCGGTTAGAAACTGGTACAACCGCAAAGACTCCATTTTTTGTTATAGATGTTGATATCATCGGTGCATGTCATTGGATTTGGCTCCTGTGCATCGATTGCGGTCCACAGATCTTGTAGCCGGTTCCAGCATCCTTTGATGCTTCCTCCACCCTGTTTAACCAAACTGGCTCTCCGATGAAGATCGTAAACTCTGAGGGAGTCAGTTCCAGACCCGTATGTCAGAGCCAGTCCATCCCACAGTGCTTTGGCTGTGGGATATCGAGTAACATTCACAACAAGGGCGGGTTCTATTGTCTGTATTATCCAAGTGAATACAGAGTTGTCTGCTTGTTCCCAGGCTGAGAATCCCGGATCCGTTGGGGAGGGTGGAGGAGGTACACCAGTAAGGTGAGGTCTCCTCCCCCTACCAATAATCGCACGCAGCACCAGTGGTGCCCAGATAGCATAATTATTTCCATTCAATTTGACAGAAATGGTAAGATTCTCAGCAGATAAAGGTAATGGTGTATTTGATACTGGAGTTGGTGCAGGCTTTGATGGTGTATTTTGCAGTATATTTGCTACCTGAATAGCCAGGTCAGCGAGGTTTGGGTTTTGTGGCTCGTTGGTTTCTGAGGTTGACATATTTTTTTTTGAGCAGATGGGAAGTACTGGAGCAAACGCAAAAAAAACGGTAGTACTGCACTTGATGTGGCTGGAAAAAAAAACTGAGAAAGATATTCTCTCGTTGGTAATCAGGTAATTTAGAGGGCAGTGATGAACAGGAATTTCTGAGCCTTCATTCAGAAATCCAGTTTTCGGTAATGAACAGTATGGTAGGCTGTGATGATCACAGTTTCTGAGCCTATACTCAGAAAATTTCAAATCGTGAGTATGGTGAGCAGGATAACCCCTGGCTCTGATACCATGTTAACTCAAACAATATGGAAGAAGATTATTTTCCATTTATTCTCTTTGTTACATTCGTTGCTATTTTATACAGCCTACCCTTCACTACTTATAGTAAGTAAATCACAATTACAATCAATCCCTAATCTTCCTCTATCAATCCCTATAATTACTACCAAGAATAATTACAATCAATTACAATAATTACAGTCAATCTCTTATTTCCTAACAGTAACTTTAGTAAAAGACACCTCATACAAAAGATACTTTATCGCCGCCACAATATGGGAACTAATTTATGGTCATTCTTGAAGCAAAAGACCGAGTCTCTAGTCCGAAGGCTCTTATCGTCTTAGTTTCAAGAAATATTATAGAAAATATAAATAAGAAATGCAACGGCTTTCTAGGTTGGTGATGTCTTACATAAGGAGGCCACACAAGGTCACTGTAAACTAGGCTTTTGGTCCAGCAGCAGTAAAACACCCACACTGTACGTGTCTCTGGAATCGAACCATGTACCTTTTGGAGTAAATACAACCCGAGTATCAACTGAGTTATGCCTTCGACGAGCATCTAAATGTATAGTAACTTTAGTAAAAGACACCTCATACAAAAGATACTTTCCAACAATCGCGGCCACAATATGGGAACTAATTTATAGTCATTCTTGAAGCAAAAGACCGAGTCTCTACTCCGAAGGCTCTTATCGTCCTAGTTTCAAGAAATATTATAGAGAATATAAATAAGAAATGCAGCGGCTTTCTAGGTTTGTGAGGTCTTACATAAGGACCCCACACAAGGTCACTGTAAACTAGGCTTTTGGTCCAGCAGCAGTGAAACACCTACACTGTACGTGTCTCTGGAATCGAACCATGTACCTTTTGGAGTAAATACAACCCGAGTACCAACTGATATATGTCTTGTAGACAATTTATAGTCATTCTTGATAGACGAATACGGGTACTATAAAGTACATGTAGTCACTAACACACTAGCACACATATCACTATTATTATGTTATCTATGTAGGTACATATAGAGCTGAGGATCTCACTAGAATCAAACTCTGTATCTTTTGGGATGAAGGTATTGTTTGCCTGCATCTCATCTTTCCCAGACCCTAGCGATAACTTTTGCTACCGTTGAGATATGCTGGGTATGTGTTATTGTTGTTCAGTGATGGATCTAAAATTCAAAACAATACAAATAAACCTAGGGGTTTATAGGTCAAGTTGCCGTGGTCTAGTTAATTAGAAAGTGGAGGAAGAATCATGTCTTGTTGACTATGTTGAGTTCCAAACAAAGACGCAGTCATAGTTTTCCAACATTATTGGCAGACTGTTGTCTTATTTATTCCACAAGGCTTACCAAAAACGCCACGATTTTGAACTATTAATTTTTATATTTAATATAAGCTCTCACTGACTAACAAATTTTGCGTTTAATTTACAACTACCCCTACCAGAAATGTAAGACTTCATAAAATTCTTTTATGAACATGTGTACATAAGTAGGTTCAAATTTAATATCTCCATGTATGGTCTACCTATGAATTAAATATAAATAATGCTCCAAGCCTCCACCTGTCGGTCTAGATAAGGACATAAAAAGACTAAAAGCTCTAAAATATACTATGAAAAATGAAATAAAAATAAAATAAAACACTGTGGGTAGTTATGAGATGGAACACAACGTGTACTTTAACTAGGTTATAAGGCGCACAGCGCTCAGGATATAGTTCAGTTGATATTCGGGTCGGGATTTGCTGTAAGAGGTCAATAGTTCGACTACAAGACTACGCACAGAGCGGATGTTCCTCTGCTTCTAGGTCGAATGCCTGATTTGTAGAGAGACACATTGTGTGGATCATTGCGTAAAATCTCACTCAACCTAAAATGCCGCTAAACTCCTGATTTGCATCCTTCACATATACTCCTTAGAACTGAAACACTGAAGGCCCGAGATGAATGATTTCATCCTTTTTGTTCCAGGCTATAAGGCGCACGGACAAGAACCCGAAACAAAAATGAGTGCACTATTTGTACTATAAATGACAGAAAATTCGTGACAGTAAAATTTATTTTAAATGACATTTCAAGAATAAAAGAAAGTAATAAATTCTAAATAACAATTCTGTAGAAATTTTAAAAATAAAAATTGATTTAAAACTACCGCTGGAGATTTAAGAAAACTGCAATAAAGACAATGAAAAAGATGTGCACAATAAATTTCACTCAAAGAAGAGGCCTACATCATCGTTTTATTCGTATGCAAAACCATGTTTAAGCATTTACGTCTAGTCTCATGAGTTTTGTAGATAATGTAAACTAGGAGCATTCTACTATTCTTAAATAGAGATAGAATATGAGGCCTCTAATCACGCGTCGCTACGTGTACAAAAACAGTTTTTTTTTTAAAAAAAAAATTGCAGCACCTATTTGCTTTTGTACACGTGGCGACGTGTAATTGGAGGTCTCATATTCTACCTCACTTTTAGTATTAGGTTCTCATCCGCATTTTCATACACCTCGACTGTCAAGATTTAACATGTATTTTCGTATTCAATTTGCTATCGAAAAACCAACTGAGACACGATGTAATGGTTGATTATTTTATATTTCTTCGAAAAGTGTCTTGTTCCAAGTCTAGTTTCGCCCTTTCAAAAAAAAAAAGTCTAGTTTCTCTACTGTCGTTTTTTTTTTTAAAAATCAAAACACGTGTTTATTTTCCAGTTCTACGTGCTAATTTGCTAAGCAAGATAAAAAGAAAATCAATGCTGCCATGCCTTTTGATGAATCAGTCGGCGGTTATTCAATAAAAACCGTCCTTTACCGGCCCTTTAAGTTTTACAGTTGAGTAAGAGTTGATCTACAGGATTGACAAATGCAAATGCTACCGATTGCGATTCAAGATGGGAAAACACAAAGAATTTTGGAAGAAACAACAACATAATCTCATTTTGTTAGAGCTTCTCGTCTATGGCGAAGTATAAGAGGTCGGATGTACGCAATCATACCGATGTCGATCAACTAGTACTTCACAATATAAGAAGCGCCGACTATTTAAAGAGTAGAATATATAACAACCATTCAAAAAAAAATATATTGTACAATGTTTAAAGATAGGCGCAAACCAACGAGCTCAACATAGATTCGAACATGAATATGCCTTAGGCTCCGGTACAGATTATCTAAGGTTGTCAGTTCGAATTTTAACAGTTAGAACACGAGTGTTTGGACCCTGTCATCACCTTCTTATAAAAGAGTAGACTTAGACTCATACATCTACTAAGCTCTGAGCTTTCTACCTATGAAGCTGTTGAATGACATCATTTACATTTTTTTCAAATTTTATTGAGACTAGAGCGATAAAAGTCTTTCCGATCAAATGATGATATTTTACTTCCAAAGAATATAACTTGGGGTAAAAGGAAAGAGAAGCTGTTGAGCTGCAAAAGCATGAGAGATATTGATGTTTAGGCATGCAGCCTTATTCTTATAGTCAACTTTCACCTAATCAAATTGAAATCTTAAAGAGCAAACATGCCACGAGTCGCATGTTCATAGCTTCCAGATCTCATTGATTCATCAGAATTTGCTGCAGAATCTTCCACTTAGGTGAACACTCGATTAAGAAAAGGATGAAAAGTCCTTAATTTGAATCGAAATGTCATACGCTAATGTTGTTTCCACCGTTTTAGCCCCAAAAAGCAAGATACAAAGTCAGGAGTCCAGCGCTCTCTTAGATTGAGTGAAAATTTTACAGTGACCCACACAAGGTGTCCCTCCGTAAACTAGGCATTCGGCCTCATAACACTAGAACAACCACATTGTGCGTGTCTTTGTAATCGAACTCTTGATCTTTTGGAACAAATCTCAATCCGAATATCAACTGAGCTATACTCCGGTACATGAAAAGTCTTTAACTGTAATGACCAAGTCTTGACTTCAATTCTTTTTTGTATTTATTTATATTATATTATATAAGTCGAATTCTTCGTACATGATCGAGAAGGCGTAGCGGAATGCTACATTGATGGATACAATGAATTCGTTTCGATTTCTTCCTATAAAAGACACGTCTTGAGTGTTTTTTTAATAATGATTTTCGTAATTTTTGTGTTCTTCATTGCACAACTTTCTGTATTCTCATTGGAGTTCGAGTATCTTTGCTATGTCAGAAACAGAGAGAGAGAGAAAATCATATATTTTGTTTGCGTCGGATTGATAATTAACACTCTTATTTATTATTTTCCAAGAATGGTGGATGTACTGCTGAGTTATATACGAAGAGATAGTTCCATCTTAAATTACATGATTTTGATGGTTCTATGTGAAGTCTAAAAGGGGTTGGTTGGAAAAAAATGGCCCTCCAGTTCACCTGTCAAATCGGCTTATGTAATATGTGTGATGATTATTTAACAATTATTTTAATAGTTAATATTTACCTAATAGGAAGAAGAATGATTTATA
>AP025069.1:31800934-31937574 GCA_036186865.1 Eustoma russellianum | reverse complement strand
TAATATTTACCTAATAGGAAGAAGAATGATTTATAAGTAGAAATAATAGTGTGTGTGTATATATATATATATGGTGTGTGTTCTATTGTTCAATTTATCTATTTCATAAGTTAATCTATGGCCATTTTGTTTTTACTTCCAATGGAGTCAATGACGCACTCTTTCTTGACTTTCGAACATGATAGAATAAAGCAAAATGACTCACTAAATTGACTGTAGTCCTTATATTATGAAGTAGCAGTTGATCGACACAGTTTGACGCAATTTTCATTATGTGTTATCGAGAAACAACTTCTTCTAATACATGAGTATGCTTACATACATCCGACTTCCTCATATCCTGTTATAGACGGAAGTCTCTAAAGTAATAAGTTGATGTTGTTATAATACATGCATATTTCAAAGTCACGGTCTATTATCGATTAGAGCTGTAAACGAGCCGAACGAGCCGAGCATTTCATTGTTCAAGCTTGGTTCATTTAATTTAGTGAACGAGCCGAGCTTGTTCGTTTATTTAAACAAACATATTTAAGTGTTCAAGCTTGGTTCGTTTAACTAACGAACAACATTAACAAGCTGAACACCTTAAACGAACGGTGCCACTTACCGAGTTCGAACAGAAAAAAAGGTGTTCAAGCTCTGTTCATTAAACTTTTATCCGAGCCGAGCTCGAGCTTGAGCTCGAGCCAAACGAGCCGAACAACCGAACGGCTTGGTTCATTTACAACCCTATAAATATCGATATAGTATTCCTAGCCAAGTTTTTCCAAATCTTTCAACGACCGTTTCAAATTAATAATTGCTTCGTTGTGGAATGTTTAGTGAGCTTTTCCTATACTTTTCAAACTGACGTGTTCTTTTCCGTCCCATAAGCATCTAGTCTTTTTATCCTTCTCACACGGCGCAAATGTAGGCTTTTTCGTGTTTTTTCTTTTTTCTTTTCGACTAATTTTTCGTCTGTTTTCACTTCTAAGTCTCCAATCTTTCTAGTGTTTTATTTTCTCGTTTCAAATATAAATTTCATTACCTGTTTTTATCAATTTATCAACAATCAATGTACTCATAAATCTATTAAAAAAATGTGCTAATAAGAGTTTTCTCTTCTCACGTGCCATCATAGTCTTACTATAGACATACAAGCTACGTACATAGCATAGTTTTAACCAATTGTTGTCACACATCTCTTCATAGTTTAGAAAAAAGAGAAAATCATAACAAAAAGAAAGAGAAAACAAACTTCTTCTATGTTGTCTTAAACATTCCATATGCACTATACCAGTAAAAGAACCGTATTCAATAAAATATGTTACCAAATTCATCGCGCATATCTCAGTTGGTACTGGAGTTGATATTTGTTTTAATATGTCAAGAGTTCGAATCTAAGGACACGCATAGTATGAGTGTTCCACTGCTGCTAGGCCGAAAGCCTGGTTTGCAAAAAGACACATTGTGTGGATCACTGCGTAAGTCCTCACCTAACTTAGGAGACCGTTGGATTTCTGATTTACATCTTCTATAATATTTTTTGGAGTTGGAGCGATGAGACCAGAGAATGACATTTTTCTCGAAATAGGTTACCAAATTGAATATTCCAATAAGCAGACTAAACAGACACTCATGTGTGGGGTTGAAAAATCCTATAAATAAAGGAGTTCCTTTCTAATGAACACTCATAGAATCCAACAGCCACACAAACGTTGTTGTATGTCTGAAGCAGTTTTCCTTGCTGCTTACGTCAATTTCACATTCATTCATGGCTACTTCTCCTTGCTTTTGGGCATTGGCCATCACCACCTCTCTATCATTTCTTTGCTTGCAAAGTGCACTAGGTTCGTATTCTCTCCATGCAATTCATCTTCCATTTTCTTCAATTATTGAACCTTTTATACCTTATAATCATGCATTATATGGTTGGCTTCTTAATAATACTTGTATCTATGCTAAGAACAATTGTATGTATTAGTTAATACACGTATCAGTTTTCTATTGTACGTACTTCTTCCATTTAACATTGTCTCATTACCTTAGATACTCCCGTCTATAGCAGAGTATGGAGGGCGTATGTACGCAACCATATCTATGTGTTGAAAACACACAGAGGTTGTTTTCCGATGATTCATAATGAAAATTGCGTCAAGCTGTGTCGATCTATTGGTACTTCACAATATAAGAAGAGCAGTTGATTTAGTGAGTCATTTTGCTTTATTTCTTCATATTCCAAAGCCAAGGAAGAGTATGTCTTTTACTATGTTGGAAATGGAAATTGTATGTACTTCTTCCATTCAGATGACCAAATGGTTTAACCAGCTTTTGGATTGTAACAACAAACATTACTCTATTGACTTAGAGACTTCTGACTATGGCAGAGTATGAGAAATTAGATGTATGCAACCATATTAATGCGTTAGAAACACATATAGATTGTTTCTCGCAGATCCATAAGCTTTTGAATTGTAAGAGCATACAAATTCGGATGATGTAACGATTAAAAAGTTAACTAAATCATTCAGCTGGTTGACAACATACAAAAAGGCCACACCCGGTTCATACCCACCTAATACGGCTAGAGTAAATGTGGTATTTATGTCGTATCCCTCATTTCTATTGTCCATGATTCTTGTGGAATGAATAGGCAACATAGCTTGTGAGGATCTGAAAGAGGATTCGTGCGCATTCGCGATATCATCAGCTGGAAAACGCTGCGTGCTGGAGAAGCGTATCTGGAGAAATGGGAAAGAATCATACAAATGTGGAACATCAGAAATCCAAGCAGATAGGCTAAAGAATTGGGTTGAAAGCGATGGATGCATCAAAGCATGTGGGCTAGAGAGAAAGTCTTTGGGGATTTCATCTGACGCTCTTCTGGAGTCTGCTTTCACCAGAAAGCTCTGCTCTCCAACATGCTATTCATCATGCCCAAATGTTGTTGATCTCTACTTCAATCTTGCTGCTGGTGAAGGTGAACAATTCTTTCCCTCTGTTTTTCATTCATTGTGTGGTGACATTCTCTTAAGGCCGAGCTACGCTGACCTTGATGAGCTGACTTTGTCCGAGCGAGACGTGCTAACCTACCTCAACTCGGCCAATATTCAAGTTGGTCAACACAGCTCGCTCGGACAAAATCAGCTCAGCAAGATCAGATCATGTCAGCTCAGCTCAGCCTTAACACATATTACTGGTTCTAACCTTTTAAACATATACTTACCAGTTAACCAATGAATCAGGATGAGATCTTTCTCTCTAATTTTCTATTCCAAATTTTTTTTCTGTAGTATGTTTTTACCTATTTTGATTATGTGTGATATGACACGTAGTAATTGCATGCTAAAAAGAAATTGTAAACACAAAATTGGAGAAAATATCATATCTGATACTTTAACAGTTTAATTCACGATTTGATATAGATTTCAACGTATCTTTTTAATCCCAAAACGTGAGTTATATTTGGGTTTCTAACTTATTAAGTTAACCACATATTTCTCATATTTATCCTTTGATGTATGGTTGACTAGCTTTTAGACAGAGCTCATAGTCTTAACGGTTTAATTCACGGTTTAATTCAGAGTACATCATATATTTTCCATCCTAAAATATGAGTTGTCTTTGGGTTTCTAACTTATTAAGGCAACCACGTATCCTCCTCTTTATCATTTGATATATAGTTGACTTGCATTTAGTATTTTGTCTGCTTTTAATATTAATATAACTTTTCTTTTTTTTTCTTCTTCTAATTATATATATATAGGCGTGTATCTTCCCGAATTGTGTGAAGCACAAGGTGGGCATGTACGTCGTGAGATGGCAGAGATTAAGAGCTCTGGTTTTATTGCTATGGGTCCTTCTTCAGAAAGCATAAATTCCATGGATTTGGTGATCTCCCCAGCCCTTCCTCCTATGTGATCTTTTCCTCTACTGCAACACACTATGTTACATATGTTTGATTTCCAGCATCTTTACTACCATGTAAGATGGCGTCTTATGTGTTGTTACTCTATAGATATATTGTAGTATGTCGGAGAATACTAGAATAAGTTATATGAAACATCCGGATTTTCGATGTTTATAGATATACTCATGGACTATATTAAAATTTGTCTATCTTGTATTACATAGAATAAACCATATTGAACGTAATAAAGGATATGTAAGGCTTTTTTTCTTCGTTAGCATAACAACGTCATCAAACCATGTTGATTTTATCTTCTTCGACCTTTATTGTTTTTCTGTTCTCTTTTTCGCCGTTGCACAACAGAAAGTGTTACTTTTACTTTCTTTTTGTGTTTGTATTCCAACATCTCAATTTATAGACTTACAGGTAGAAAGATAAATCTAAGCTAATCTTATTACTATTAATTAGGACAGTAGATAAATACAAATCAAGTCAATTATAGATATACACTTATGGAAAATCAATCAGATCGTTAATCAGATAAACACATATCGTCTGCCATCTCTATTCGATTGCCGAGCTGGATTTGGTCTGGTCAACCTCGTCAGGTCAGCTCGGCCAGACCACTCAAATCTGATGCATTCCAGATGATAAGCGCAGTATCCCAGGTCAGTTCGACCGAAGGAAGTTAGGGGTCAGCAGGAAGCAGATCAGCTCAGGTCAGTTTAGCACAAAGTGCACATCAGGTCAGCTCAGCACAGTAGATTAGCAAGAAGGTCAGCTCAGTTCCCTTGGACAAGAACGTCAGTTCAGCTCGGCCTTAACATTTTGAGCAAATATTTATTTGGATCTCGTTTTGAAATGATCCATGGTGATTACGTGCGAAATGACTTGCTAACGGTAATACATTACCTGTGTGCTCTGCTTTACATAGTAAAAGTGCGTTTTCACCAATCTTCTGGAAATAAAAATAAATAAATAAGATATATATTTATATTTATTATAATGAAAAAAAAGGAAACAGAGAGCGAACACATATGTTCAACTGTGGAAGTGCCTTATATACATTCGTATAGAGTAAGTGCTTTCCAAATAAAAGGAAAAGTAAAAAGAAAAAGAAAAAAGAAAACTTGACTAACTATAGAGGTGAAACCTGCGCTTCTTTGCAAATGTGTTGAAACCTTTGATGAGGGAGTGGATTCTCCCCCACCTGTACCAGAGGTCCTTTAGCCAGGTGGAATGTAAATCGAGGGATGTGCTCCACCGGCAGCCCTGCAAAGGGAGAGGACACACGAGACTCAGCCAGCCCAGAGGCAACCCTTGTAATATTTCAATAAAAAATGTGTTGAAACCTACGCTTACATAGGTGAGACACATATTTACTCAAAAACTTTAAAACGATGGGTGTTGGTATCTCATCTCATATAACCCATGTATTTTTTCTCAGTTGCCAATGTGGTACAATATTCTCAACACCTCCCTCACGTAGCAACGTGTCTTGACATACACACGTGCCTTAGAACCCCCCAATCACAAACCACAAACTAGACATAAACATCTAGACTTGAGTGAGGGGAGACAATAAATGACCATTTATGGACCTTGACGTAAGTCCACATCTTAATCTGGCTATGATACCATGTTGAAACCTGGACTTACATGAGGTGAGACCCATATCCAGTCAAAACAGTAAGGCGATGGGTGGTGGTATCTCATCCTCATATAACCCATTATTTTTTCACAAAGTAGCAAATGCGAGACAATATTTTCAACAAGAACAACAACATTACCGCATTGCGTCAGAGGCTCCCATATATGGCGAGGTATGAGAGCGGATGTACGCAACCATACCCATGCGTCAGAAACACACAGAGGTTGTTTTTCAATGACACATAATGAAAATTGCGTCAAGTTGTGTCGATCAACTGTTACTTCACGATATAAGAAGCGCAACCAATTTTGTGAGTTGTGTCTAACCCGTCTTCATTGCTCATACGAGAGCATTTCTGACAACATAGTGCAGTTCAATGTATTGCATGGTCTAACCACTTAGAATACAGGCTATTTGCATATGTGAAAATATTGGCTGCCGAGTTGTGATTACTTTGTGAACGAGGAATCAGACACTTCATCATGGGCCTAACCAGTATGAACTTCGGGAAAAACAAGTGAAACATCATTTTTCATCACAGGCAATTAACAAGAATATTCTTTGATTCACTAAACGCAAAATTTGGGGTTTGGATCTCCTCATCCCCATTTTCTTCACCCCTTTATGACCACGCGACACGTGTCAGCAAGAGAAGATGGTGAGGCTAGATGAGGGTCACCTGCATCTAGCCTCACCACCCCCTGCTGCCACGTGTCGCGCCGTCACGCGTCACCGCACCCCCTTGCGGTGAGGGGATCCTATCCCCAAAATTTGTATCTGAATTTCTCCTTGACATGTCTGTATGATGCGGGATAGGATCCCCTCACCGCTCCCCTCTCACCGCGTGCATGACCGCGCGACACGTGGCAAAAAGAGGGGGTGGTGAGGCTAGGTAAGGATAACCCTCATCCAGCCTCACCACCCCTACTAGTGCCACGTGTCGCGTCCTGGGCCGCCTCACCACCCCTACTAGTGCCACGTGTCGCGTCCTGGGCCGCGCGGTGAGGAGATCTCATCCCGTATGATGCCGGATGTTAACAACAAAAGCTGATATATTCTGACCAGCCTGTACATTGTCGAGACGGCTTAAAGACCAATGTGGTTGCCATAGTCTATTTGGACTAAAGATGTCATGCTACTTTTTTAGATTGCTATGCCTTAAAGAAAGGGTGCTGTATTTTTTTTAAAAAAAAAATTACATTTGTACATGTGGCAACACATGATTTGAAGTCTCTTATTTTGCTTCATCTTTAGCCTCCACAGATTTGAACCCAGTTTTAACAAGTTATATTTATTATTGGCCTTGCTTAACTAATAGCCTATAACTGAATTTCTTTTATAAGCAAACAGCCATGTTACAGGTACTTCCTAATATCCTGCTAGTAACTCCAACAGTTGAGTGGATGCAGGAAAAAAAAAAGTAAAAACCCCAATTTCACAAGTATAGGAAGGAGGATTTTTAACAGAGAACAAACCACCTAAAATATCACAAATACATTAAACATTCAACAACCATCAGTATTTAGGTAAAAACACAACCGCATTGCCACTATACTGGCAAATTAGGAACAATCCAAAAGCAGGTCTTTGAAATTAACACACAAAGCTTTTCAATTGGCACTTTCCATATTCAACAGAAAAACTCAAATTCTTAAGCTTCCTGAGGCTCCTCCTCTTCCTCCTCATAATCATAACCATCTTCATCAGCAGTTGCATCTTGGTACTGCTGATATTCTGAAACCAAATCATTCATGTTGCTTTCTGCCTCGGTAAACTCCATCTCGTCCATGCCCTCACCTGTATACCAATGCAAGAAAGCCTTCCTGCGGAACATAGCTGTGAACTGCTCACTGACCCTTCGGAACATTTCTTGAATCGAAGTTGAGTTCCCAATGAAAGTCGAAGCCATCTTCAGTCCAGTAGGGGGAATGTCACAGACAGTAGACTTGACGTTATTTGGAATCCATTCCACGAAGTACGATGAATTCTTGTTTTGCACATTGATCATCTGTTCATCCACTTCTTTCGTGCTCATCTTTCCACGGAACATGGCTGAAGCAGTCAAGTACCTGCCATGACGAGGATCAGCAGCGCACATCATGTTCTTAGCATCCCACATTTGCTGAGTAAGTTCAGGAACGGTAAGGGCTCTATACTGCTGTGACCCACGAGATGTGAGTGGAGCAAATCCAACCATAAAGAAATGCAGCCGCGGAAATGGAATAAGATTCACAGCGAGCTTTCGGAGATCAGAGTTTAGTTGACCAGGGAAGCGAAGACAGCAAGTAACCCCACTCATAGTAGCAGAAATAAGATGATTCAAATCTCCAACTGATAAAGAAAAGTAAAAAAAAAATGGTGAGTTGCTGAACCACTATCAATACACTGAAGGATAATCAATGATTAAACAAGGTCACTACATGGCAGCCCAATCTCATTGAATAACATATACGAATAGTGTGATACCAATTATTTAACAAACTTAACATAAGAGATCACACAGCTTTTCCATCATTATGTATTGTATAACCAAATCTGTATCAGCGTAAACACATTACTGAAATTATTTGGAAACTGGCAGCATATGTATCCTGCCATATTTATGGTCAAGTTTCATCATAATTATACTGTGTAACCAAATCTCTAACGGAGTAGCAGATCACATGTACTGGAGAGACCTTTTCATCAATCTGAACGCATCATTGATACAGCAAGTTGCTCAAATATTTTGAAAATAGAAATAGAAAGACTTACAGCTAGGAGTGGTGAGTTTTAGAGTTCGGAAACAAATGTCATACAGAGCCTCATTGTCCAGAACCATACACTCATCTGCATTCTCCACAAGCTGATGCACAGAGAGTGTTGCATTGTAGGGTTCCACAACAGTATCAGATACCTTAGGGGATGGGAAGACGGAGAAAGTAAGCATCATTCGATCAGGATACTCCTCACGGATCTTGGAGATTAGAAGCGTCCCCATCCCAGATCCAGTTCCACCTCCAAGGGAGTGGCACACCTGAAATCCTGATTTTCAAAAAGAGAACATTCACATTAGAATTAACCACTATAAACAATTGCCTATTAAGCAAACAAAAAAGAATTACCATCCTACCAATAACAGTATGTGCTCACTTCTCCAAACATATATACCAAATTACTACTGGATAAACAATATACTAAAGGTTTAAACCGAGGGATGTCATTCAGAGATCAGGTAGAAGACTCTAGTCAACGCAGCAATGACCTTTATTCAGCAAAAGGTAGATAAAAAATTCCAATCCCTTTTCCCCTGTTTTTGAGGGAGAAAATAGTTTTGTAACTGCACAACTGCTCAAGAGCTGAGGCAGTAAAATCAGATACAGATCAAGCTGAAAACAAAATAACCCTGATGGTCATACACATACATAGAAGAAACATAAATTGACATACCACGCCAGCCAATGATATGATTCACCTCAATTGGTACAGTTTAGGCTAATCTAAATAATTTCACTGTTCATACACATACACAGAAGAAACATGAGTTGAAATGCTACATCAGCAAATAATATGAATCGCCTCAATTGCTACTGCTTAGGCTAGTACAAATAATTTCACTGGCCATACACAGATAGAAGAAACATGCGTCGACATGCTACACCAACAAATAATAGGAATCGCCAAAATTGCTACTGTTTTGATACTAGCCTAGCCATACAAATGATTTCACTAGATTCATCATCATATCTTTACAATTGTAAGAACCAGGTTTTGATAAAATGCACACTGACTGTCACGGAGAAACAAGAGCATTCACCGAATAAATATATTGTAAAGCAAACAAATACAATTAAATGTTATGAGATATAAACATTTCTAGCCCAAAAACATCAACTAAAACGAATTCCATTCACAATTATAACCAAATCAGATAAAGAAGAATCCACCAGAAGATCCATACAAACTTAAAATGTCATATATAATCAGCACAAGCGGCCAGAAGAAAGCCACAGGCTAACCACAACTGAACTGAACATGGCTAGCTTCCTCCTCCAACACCACATTCCCAAACATAATAAAACTACGAGAAACAAACCAAACAACAAAGCTGCTAGTGAACCAGATGATCGTGTGCACAATTAGGCCACATAAGGCAAGCTATTAGAACAGGAGCGATCATAGTTTAAAATAAAAAGCAAAAAAAAAAAAGATAACATCAGCCGCTACTTAATGGAGCAGATCTACGAAAATCACACAATACAGAACGCAGAAAGCATCCTCTTCCAATAGAAATCGTCTCCGTCAAAATTTTAAGTGAGGAAAGCCTCAAAACAGCAGAATGGGCAACTAATTCTACATGAACTACCGAAGGACGCTTGAAAGAGACAAAAAAGGTAATGATACCTTGGAGACAATCGCAATTCTCAGCCTCTTTCCTAACAACATCAAGCACCGAATCAATAAGCTCAGCTCCCTCTGTATAATGACCTTTCGCCCAGTTATTTCCAGCACCAGACTGACCAAAAACGAAGTTATCAGGGCGGAAGATCTGACCGTACGGTCCAGATCTGACGCTATCCATAGTTCCAGGCTCCAAATCCATAAGAACAGCGCGTGGAACGAACCTCCCACAGCTAGCTTCATTATAGTAAACATTAACCCTCTCTAGCTGCAAATCGTTGTCTCCTTTGTACCTTCCAGTCGAATCGATGCCGTGCTCAGCGCACACCACTTCCCAGAACTTGGCCCCGATCTGGTTGCCGCACTGGCCTCCCTGGATGTGCAAAATCTCACGCATTTTGCCGGATTATCTGGATTTGGATCGAGAAAAGAGGGGTAGGAGAGGCGGTGGAGTTTGGAGAGTGAAGAGGCTGATGCTTCTTTACTGGATTGAGAAGAGAGAGTGAGGAGATAGAGCGTGTAGTTTTATATAGCAGCTGGAAGGGTTTTCTTCTTAATGTATATTTTTAGTGGGAATTTCGAAATTTCGAACTTTTTTGGAAGACGCTAATTTACTGTCAGTGTATGAGGCGTAGACTGAAGATAATTTATATATATTGTACAAATTAATCTATTTATCTATGGTTTTTTTTGATTATTTGTCTACGTACACACATATAGAACCGGAGTTATTGCTGGAAGCAAACTCTCTATCTTTTGGGATAAAGGTATTGTTTGTCTGTCTCTAACCTTCTCCAAACTCTAACAATAGCTTTTGTTGTGGTTGGGATATGTTGTATTTATGGTATATATCGCAAATGTATATGGTACAAGTAAAGTAAACTTAAGATATAATTAAATAAAAAAATAAGTTAAGGGGAGAAAATTGGCTAGGTAAGAAAAATATCCATTTCAGCTTGAGTTTGAAGTCACCAAATAATGTTCTATCTAAAAACAGTTAAAACTTCATTTACATCGCCTATGATTTTTTTAAAATCAATTATTAAAAACTTTGATAGTCATGTATTACCTATTATATTTAAAAAAGAGAGTACATTACACGTGATGGGAGGTGGCCCATGTGACTCATGTGGCATCAGCATCTGAATGTCTTGTATTTTATGATTGCATCAGTCAGTTGTAGCATATACACACACACATTTAGTGGTTTCTCGTAGTAAACTCTTTATCCGATGTTATAGACATATTGTTTGCATGTCGTTCATCTTTTTCAGACTCTAATGATACCTTTTGCTGTCGTTAAATATATTAGATATGATTGATTGAAAGTCGTGTTTCTGATACCGTCTTACATTTTCTTCGTAGAAAGACATAGCTTGATGAAAAGTCTATGTTTCTCATAGTGTCCTACCTTTTCTTCCTAGAAAGATATAGCTAAAGAACGGTTTTTCGAATAGCTGTCATCATATGCTGCTACTTGTATTTCAATACAAATCACCTGGAAAAAAAATCAAGTTGTTTAGCAATATAATAATGACCTGATGATTTAAATCATGTCAACAGTTTAGATATGTGGTTTTTGCATGTTATTTTTAAACAAATTTTAGAAAACTGTTTATTTTAACATATTTTTCGACTTACATGCTAAAAAAGTTTTACCAAAGTGTTAACGAACGAGCCGAACCGAATACTAGGTTTTTGAATTCGGATTCGTTTAGTTAAACTCACTGTTTGGCTCGGTTCGTTTAGCTAAACGAACTTTAAAATCAGTTCGAGTTCGGCTCGATAACCTTATAAATGTTCAAACGAGCCAAACTGTTTGGCTCGGTTCGTTTAGCTAAACGAACTTTAAAATCAGTTCGAATCAGCTCGATAACCTTATAACTGTTCAAACGAACCGAACAGTTCACGAATAGTTCGGCTCGTTTAACTAAATGAATCCAAATACCTGTTTGAATTCGGCTCGTTTAACTAAATGAATCCAAATACCTGTTTGAATTCGGCTCGTTAACAAATATTTACCGAACGCGTATAAACCGAATTCGAACCGTTGACGAACTGTTCGGTTCGTTCAACAGCCCTAACAACAACTAGTGAAATAAAAACCTTTGTGATCATAATGAAACCCTTCTCCTTTCTTTTTTTAACAACAGCAGGTTGTGACTTTGTGGTGAGGGGGTTTGGCCCATAGAAAACGTCCATGTTACTCATACCTTTTACAGAAAAAGTACAATGGCCTTGGCCGACGGCCGACAGTAATGGCTTGGCTCCACGGAGAAGGGGGAAATAAGGCTGCAAAGTGGGAAGGCAATATCGCAAGCAACTGAACCATCTGCTGAAAGCTCAAGTAAAGATGATGATTTCTTTGCTATCAAGCCAACCTGATGCCCCCTCGCTTTCATTTCTTTCCTTCCTTTTCTTCTAAATCAGTTCGCTTTGATTTCTTCGTATTGGCTAAAATATGTTCTTATTCTTTAATCCAGTTCATTAGTACATATTCTTGTTATTGTGCTATCTATGCAGCACATATAAAGTCAGTGTCTCACTAGAATCAAAATATCTATCTATATATTGTTTGCCCGGCTCTCACCATTCTCAGACTCTAACGATATCTTTTGCTGTCTTTTGTTGTTGTTGTATGATGATGTCGGATTTATCACCAAGTAATAAGTGTGACCCGGGAGAATACGCCGTCAACCTTCTGTTAGTTGTCTGAACTTAGCCTTGTCGGCTGATCTGCACAAAGATCAGCGTTAGAGGTCCCGGGAACTATGGCCCCGAGTAATACCCTCCAACGCTCAAGTCAGTTAAGGCCATTTATGGTGAAGTTTAAATGCTGGATGAGTAAATTTATGGTCTTTCTGGTAAAACCTGGTTATTTCACTGGGGGGAAGACGAGTCACCGTTTGTAGTTTCTGTTTTCACTTGCCTTTCTCTCTCTTGCTTTCTTCTTTTATATCGCTGCCTGAGCCAATGCATGTGCAGGATTCCGAGAGTGAGACACGCAAGGTGGTCATAAAGATGACTCTTATTTCAGCATGCTCGCCATGTGGCGTTGTGCTTAGTTGGGCAGGTTTGCTCCGGACACCTGGAAAGGTGTTTTATCTAGTAGGATTACGTAGGGTAAATTCCAAGAACCGAGCTTGACTCCTTAGACGCATTAACGACCAAAAATGTCTGAGGTGGCCTAGGTCGTAGGGTCTGTTTACCGAGGTGCAAGTGGCCGATACGGTACTAGCGGCCGACTCTATAGAGCGTAGGCCGGCCTGTCATGATGACACTGTTTCAGTCTAACCAATGCTTGACACCTGGAATGTAGTCTGCGATTATCGGCCTAGAGTGAGTTGAGGCCGAGATGTGTTATGGCCGAGACACGTTAGGGCCGAGATGCGTTGAGGCCTTTTGGCTGAGGTTATTCAGTCAAGTAGCTGAACCTGAGTTACGTTGACCGTCTGACCAACCGAGAAGTTTTGTCTTTTCTGAGCAGACCAGATTTTGGCCCATTATTGTATGTTCTTGTTCTTTAACCCTCTTTATGTGAGTCATTCTACACGCACCGAAAGAGACATCCAGATGTTTATGTTTCACATAGATCTTTATTGTTGTATTAAGAAAATATAAGAACCTCCTGCACTTCACATATTATAGTGAAAAGCCACTATGTTTCAAAAAGATCGTTTCTGTTATACTAGTCTCTTGCGTTTGCGCAGGATTCGAAGAGGAGCCAAATCGTTTTGCAGTCTGATATACGCAGTCTTACCCTACAATTTATAGAAGACGCTGTTTCCACACTCTGAACATGTGACATCAATGTTACAATGCTGATGATTGGATATTGTTATCAATAAAATCAGTAATTAATTGTGTATACTTTCAAAGATTGGCTAACACGAGACATAGAAAAAAATCGTCTTACAAGATATGATGAAAATTTCCCGTCCTAGTGCTAGTGGTTAATATAAAGAAAAGGTCTTCCAATATATTTTCAAGATGGATTATGCTTAACATAGAAAGAAAATGTACATCTTTTTAAGATAACATATATCACTTCATCAACTGGAAATATCTGCTATGTAAGCAAGAACAAGCAGGGGGTGCCCCCAGGGGAAGTGGCAAAGGTGATTGGGGTTAGAACCCCGACGTTCCGAGTTCGAGTCCGTGTGGAGACAATCCTTGTTGAAATATTACAAGGGTTGTCTTTGGGCTGGCTGAGTCTCGTGTGTCCTCTCCCTTTGCAGGGCTGCCGGTGGAGCACATCCCTCGATTTACATCCCACCTGGCTAAGGGGCCTCTGGTACAGGTGGGGGGAGAACCCACTCCCTCATCAAAGAACAAGCAGGGGGCGACGCGAGGTCCTAAACGCAGTCCACATGTCTTAAAAGAGTTAGCTAGATGTCTCATATCATCTAATTATTGGACCAGAATAAGAGAAAACCTACCAAAAACAGATTTTGAACAACAGCATGGCAGCAAACAATGGCATTTCATATGGCACATTCTGAGAATCTCATATTGGCTAATTTGAGAAAAAATACATGGCTTATATGAGGATGAGGTTCTACCACCCATTGCCTTAAGGTTTTGAGTGGATATGTGACTCACATCATGTAAGCCCAAGTTTCAACATGGTATCAGAGCAGGTTTAAAATGTGGACATGGCTTATATGAGGATGAGGTTCCACCACCCATTGCCTTAAGGTTTTGAGTGGATATGAGACTCACATCATGTAAGCCCAAGTTTCAACATGGTATCAGAGCAGGTTTAAAATGTGGACATGGCTTATATGAGGATGAGGTTCCAACACCCATTGCCTTAAGGTTTTGAGTGGATATGAGACTCACATCATGTAAGCCCAAGTTTCAACATGGTATCAGAGCAGGTTTAAAATGTGGACATGGCTTATATGAGGATGAGGTTCCACCATCCATTGCCTTAAGGTTTTGAGTGGATATGAGACTCACATCATGTAAGCCCAAGTTTCAACATGGTATCAGAGCAGGTTTAAAATGTGGACATGGCTTATATGAGGATGAGGTTCCACCACCCATTGCCTTAAGGTTTTGAGTGGATATGTGTCTCACCTCATGTAAGCCCAAGTTTCAACACAAATTCTTCATCATGAGATGTTGCATGGAAGTTGTGCGCCAAACAACTCCTTATGTCCCTTTTAGGAGCAGCTGCAATAAGGTTTGGATCTCCTCACCGCACTCTCTTTCACCGCGCGACACGGGGCAGCAGGAGGTAGTGAGGCTAGATGCAGGTGACCCTCATCTAGCCTCACCACCACCCCTGCTGCCACGTGTCGTGTGGTGAGCAGTGTGGTGAGGAAGGGTACGGTGAGGAGATCTGGCCTCGCTGCAACAGATGAGTGCTTTAGCACAAACATGCTCTTAGATATCTCAGAGCGGGCCTTGTACCAAATAGTAAGATTGATGCTTTGTGTTTTTTAAGTCACATGTTTG
This sequence comes from Eustoma russellianum, assembly GCA_036186865.1. Taxonomy (NCBI): domain Eukaryota; kingdom Viridiplantae; phylum Streptophyta; class Magnoliopsida; order Gentianales; family Gentianaceae; genus Eustoma; species Eustoma russellianum. Next base: position 31,922,191 of record AP025069.1, on the reverse strand, counting down.
ACTGCAGAAACAGCCTGTTGCACAAAATGTAGGGAAAAGCTGTGTATATCAGATCACGAACCGATCCAGCCTCTTTATAGACCCTACACAAACGCGGAAGCCTATTGCACCGGGAACGCTCTTTTATGCGGTTAGATATCTCTTAGATACAGTGGGATTGTACTTCTGGGTAAACATGATAGCTTGCAACGAAGCCAGCCACAATGCAACATAGAATTCCTTCTGCTTTTTTATGCTTTTTGTAGTCAGTTGAAAACTATATTCCTTAGCCCACTTCAACCATTGTGGCTTCCTTTTGCTGGTTTTCTCGGTGGAATGCCACTATCAACTTAATGTAATGTTTATTGTCAGTAGCTCACCGGCTCTTTTGTTTGTTCAATGTAATTTTAGTATCAGTTTGGTTTGATTCTTGTTTTGCGCACAGATCCGGTTTCTCTTCGCGCCTTACGTAAATGCAGAAGACTAACACATTTGAAACACACTTTTTATAAAAGGAGTGATATTTATCGAAATCGAAAAATTTTCGATCATATATATTCAAACATCAAAGTATATGTACATTAGGGGAAAGCAGAATCCAGCAAAAGCTATCCCTGTCAAAATATAAACCTACGCCCACCAAGACATTATCCTACGCCTATTTGGTTCGCTATGCCTAACAGAAGAATTCTGTTTTTCATCGTATGAACAAAGTGATGAGGATCAATTTCAATCCAGCTGTCACCGTCTCTTGATTTCAGTCTATGATACCAGATACCATACACAGTTTCACGAAAAAGGTATCTCCAATTCGCATTAGAGCAAGTGTCTTCAAAATCTCTGTGAGGTTGTCATCCACCCATTGCGCACTGTCCATTTGCCCAAAAAAGGAGGTTCTTTTACCATAGGGAACCACCAACCTCCAAACCTTTCTAGGTCAAGTACAATCTCTCAATTCATGAATGTCATTAATACCAGAATTACCACAAACACAGCATGTGTGCGTATGTGTGAGGTGCCGTCTATAAAGGAAAGCTGCGGTTGGGATTGTTTTTGCTTGATACGCCATAAGAAAAGATTACTTCGTGATAGACCACGCATACTCCACAAGGTTTTCCATTTCACCAATTCATCAGTTCCCAACAGAGGAGAAGACTGCAACATATATGCACTATGGACCGAAAAGTGCCTCTGATCCTGGCCATTCCAACCAATTGGCCGGTTACTGTCAAGCGAACCGTCGTAATCAGTCATAAGGTGGAAAAGTACAAAATAAAGGTGCGCTAACTTGTCACAGCGTTCAAATGAAGCAACTTTTGTCTCGCTCCCAAAGTCAATGACGTACACATTATAATAATGGGTAAACTTTTTATTATATTTGGAGAGAGAAACTTTGTATTATTATGATTAATATGGAAAAGATAATTTAAAAAATAAGTTTTAAATAGTTACATGTATAGAAGGTCAAAAGATATCTCACAACTTTCTAAAATCAATTTGGCGAGTTAATTACATTTTATACCCATATGTTGAATGAGCCTTGCATGCAATATCTATATGTTCTGATTTACAATGTACATCTATATAATTTTTCTTTAATCATCAAATGTTGCTAATTCCTTGCTAAATTGGTAGTCAATTTGTGCTGCAAAATTTTAAAATGGTAATTTTGTAAATCAAATTAACAACGTACACACGTTCGTGAATTAATTAAAAAGAAAAAATGAACCATTCGCAAAGACCATTTGAAATGGTCATTTCTTTCTCGTTCATTTGAATTCACAAGTATCGGCTATCAACGAAGAAACTATCCGATCTTGTAAAGAGAGAGGCCCTCCCCTACAATTTCCTCACCCTACCTCTCACCATACGACACATGGTAGCAGAGAAGGATGGTGAAGCTAGATACGTGTCACTCTCATCTAGCTTCATCATCCTCCCCTGCTACCACGTATCGTGCAATAGGGAGTAGGGTGAAGAAATTGTGGGTGAATGGATCCAAACCCGCTTGTAAATATGGAGTATAACTATTCTCATGTTTTGTCGTATCATATATTTATATCCATGGAAAAATTTACGTCACTCTGTTTCTATCCTACTAAAGTTGACTAATGAAATATAAGCAATTTTCAATACAATGCAGGAGTAAAATCTAAAAATTTTATTTGATAAGTTTTGTGATTTTGACACTTATGTCTAACTATATAGAGACTCTTTGATACAATCTATACACAAATTGCCTCCAGGGTATAGTCCAGTTGGTATTCTGGTTGCGCCAACAAGAGGTCATGAGTTCGAATCCAGAAATGCGCACAGTGTGGGTGTTCCTCTGCTGCTAAACCAAAGGCCTGGTTTGTGGAGACACCTTGTGTAGATAACTGTGTAAGGCCTGGTTTGTGGAGACACCTTGTGTAGATAACTGTGTAAGATCTCACCCAGTCGAATTCTCGTCACTAAAATAGAAAATAACTCTTTTAAGATATCGTAAGTATGGCAACTAGAATATATATTAGGACTAAAACCTAACAACTTATAAATAAAGCATTGGAAGCGTGGAAACAGCCGTCAATGCATAACACCTTTGCTTATACAATTGAGATTCGAAGCTCCACTCTTAGAACACAACTTATTTATTATTCAGATTGAGACATTACTTAAAAAACAATTAGAAGAACACGGCTTATTTATTATTCGGATCGAGACATTGTTAAAAAAATTCGAAGCCCAGGTACATTATCTCTAAGCCTGTGCTCTGGAAAACCACCACTACAAAAGATAATATAAAAAGGGAAATCATTCACAACTCCCTGCAATTTGCATTTTTAGAGGGTGTTTGGTTTGCGGTATCGAAATTAGAATCGGAATGAGTATGATAGTGTATGGGTTTGACAGTATTTGAGTTTGGACGTAAAAGTCATATTTGTTTGGTATTGAATTGAGAATGAGTATGATTGCTATTGATGGTGTTTGGAACGTATCAGAATTGAAATAGGTATCAAAGTTGGACGGTCGAAAAACTGGCCGAAAATATTTGACAGGCCGAAATAGTGACCGGCCAGCGGTCGGCGGCGGGACGCGGTGTTGACTGGCAGTGTCAATTTCGAAACCCATACCCCCATGTCCCCCATATTGAAAGACATGAGATCTAGTATATCAAAAAACGATATTTATTACCAAATACTCATATATTAATCCAAAACTCATACCCTCAAATTTAACAACCAAACAACTTGTATGACCCATGAAACCACAACCAACCACACCCTTACCAATCACTCTCTGCATCTCTATCTATGCTATTCATTCCCACTGCACCTCAATCACATTTGCTCTCACTCTCTGTTACATCTTTTCAATTTTTACTCTATGCATCTTCAGTTTCTCATGCCAAATTAATCCACAAATCACTGGTGACCACCTTCGTAAATCTCAAAAGCAACTCTATCTCTGTATCCAATCGAAGTTGTAATGTCTCAGGTGATTTCTCCATCCAACTGTTTTTCTTCTCACAATTGAATAGATTCGTGGTTTTACGGTACTGATCTTCGTTTCTTTGTGTTGTATAGCAGAAAGTTGTTTTGAAAGTGATGACAATGACCGACGATAAGACGAAGCAAAAAGCAATTGAAGCTGCGGCAGATATTTATGGTAATTTCAACTAATTAATGACCAAAAATGGAAAACAAAGTAATCCGTTTCTTTATGATTTCCTCCTGAAATAGATTGCTTATTTGTTTGATTGATCAAAACAGGTGTTGATTCGATCGCAGCGGATCTGAAGGAGCAGAAGTTGACCGTGATCGGAGAGATGGACACCGTCGCGGTGGCGAAGAAACTGAGGAAAGTAGGGAAAGTTGAGATAATATCAGTTGGACCAGCTAAAGAAGAGAAGAAAGAGGAAAAGAAAGAAGAGAAAAAGGAAGAGAAGAAAGAGGAACAACCTAAGGAGTCGTCGGAGAAGAAAGAAGAAAAGAAATGAGAAAACATTATTGTATAATGAATCTGCACCATTCTCCGGCGAGTTTTCTGGCCGCCGGTTGGACATCGTCAAAATTTGGGATAAATCTGTATTCCCACATTTTTCTTTTATTATTATTAATATTATTTTTGGCCGGAACTTCGTTAAAGCTAATTATACAAGTTTCTTAAGAGTTCAAGGATTATACATATATACATATAGAATTATTGGTCTCTTTTAAGCATTTTTTCATAATTCGTCTACGCACTTTTTTATTTCCAAAAATAAATATCATCTTTGTTATAAAATCTATTCAATCGGTTAATGACCGGCTGGTGATTGTTTCTTTACAATTTTTTTTTAATATATGTTTTGATGACCGACTGGTGCCGGTTGAAGGAATGTATCCAAAAAAAATAGTTATTAAATGAGTTTCATCAACGTTTAGTTCTTAACTAAGTATTGGACCAAACATTTATCTACAGTGAGATTCCCTCCAGTCTTATGTGTGCTGATGACTTTCATATGAAAACCTCATTTACAGGTGTGTAAAACTTTGTTGTATTTTACAAGCCATGGAAGTTGATTCTCAATTGAAAGAAGACATGTTCCATAATCTACAATTTTCTATTGTGATCTTGTTACTCAAGCTATTTATTTTTTTTCATCATTTATCTCATTGCCTTAGAGGCTCTCGACTATGACGCGTATGGGAAGACGGATGTACGTAACCATACATATGTGTTAGAAATACACATAGTTGTTTCCCGATGGCTCAAGCTATTTATATGGAAGCTTATTAGCAATTATTAGCATCTCTCAGCCAATCTAAAGGGTACTATGTTAAAGCTAGCATGTGGGTAAACATTTGTTATAGATTCCAACCATGATCATCCATATTATGAGAGCCAAATTTGATAATGGTGGTAAAGGAAAATGTGGTCATTTGCTATATATTCTTGCCTAATTGCATGCAGTGCCTGATGGATTTATTACTAGCAGCAACTTTATATCCATAACAAATGACTAATCAGATTCAACTGATTTTAAGGATTCTGAATAAGCAGAGATGTATTTTTCCTTCTTGTATTATTCCAGATTCATCAGAGCAGCCCAGTACATCGTGTTTAGATTAACATCAACAATGGAACAAGGTATAATTTTCGCATTTTGTTACTTTGTCCATTGATTCAATTAAACGGTCATATTAAATAATTTTTAAATAAATTCAACAGGCACAGACAATGCAATGGAATATGGAGACTTATTGTTACTCCAATTTCTTAACAAACAGGGCACTGTTATTCAACGCTCTTGTCCACATACCTCCCAACAAAATGGACGAAGAGTGCTTGTTGTTAGAATATGTGATTGATTGACTTACCTTAGATACAACAATCAGGATTAATTGAGAATATTGTAAATACATAAATTAGCATTATGTAATATGGTAAATGCCGAAATTGTGGCAATTAGCATTAGATTTTTTTTATTCATTTACCTTGTATAGGACCGGCATACCACTATATGTACATGTACCGCTAACAAAACCTCTGTTCCAGTGTGTGATGGTGGCACGGTTACTATCACACCTAATATAACTCTCAAAAGTTGCCTATACATACCCACATTATCTACAAAATTACTATCTGTTAGTCAGCTCGCCAAAAATTAGATTGCATTGTTATGATGTATCCATCTTTCTGTACAGGTGATATCATTGGACATGATACTGAACGCCACAGACTGTACTTTGTTGATGCGGTAGCGCAACAGGAACAGTCTAATCTTGACACCGGGACAGTTACTCGACAGTTATGTTTGTGGCATCACCGGTTAGGGCATCCATCATTTGCATATTTAGAACTTTTGTTTCCTTCCTTATTTACTTCCAAAACTGAATCATTTCAGTGTAATATGTTAGAAACTGTAATCATAAAAGTGTACAGTGTGCGTTTGTGTAAATTGACGAAATACAATCAGAATCGAGGCGAGTCTAAGGACTCTGTCCATAAGACGATTTGCTCCGGTACGAAGTACCCAACCAGAAACAGCAAACGTCTCCCAGGATACAACGGCTACAGTTCATACGAAACGGCACAACAACGTAAAGAACTCGGCGAACCTGTAGGATGCTTTGATTTATCGAACTGGAAACGCAACAACAGTGCAGTAGTATGCAAAAAATTGAAACAGTGCAGTAGTATGCAAAAGCGAAAAAATTGAAGCAGTGAAAACGCAGAGTGCAGAGTGTAGTGTGTAGTGAAGAAAGCCTGGAGAATGAGGCTATTTATAGGCGGGAAGGATTAGGCGGTTAATCTCCAGATTAAACCGCAGCCGTCGGATCAAACGGTTTTCATCCACAGCCGTTAGATCGTAAACTGCAGCAGTTTTAAACGTAGACCGTCGGATGAAAAACTACTGCCCAGATACGATCTCAGCCGTTAGATCATGATCCGTGTAGACTACGATCCACAGCCGTTAGATCTAGATGAAGAAATCGCTCCCAGATATGATCTCAGCCGTTAGATCATAATCCGTGTAGACTACGATCTACACCGTTAGATCTTGCAACGGTTATGATCAAAAATATTTCAACCGTTGGATTACTTAATTTATTTTTCTGGAAAAATGTAAAAGAAAATTTCTCCAAAAAGACAAGAATGAGCCGGAGCCACGAGCCGGGCGGGCGGGCGGGCGGCGCGCGCGTGTGTGTGGTGAACCTTGCCTGAGCTGCATCCTGACTTCGTCAAAAACTTCTCATGCCCAAGGGCACATTTTAGAGAGCTCCAACTTGAACTATATTTGGTGGCCTTTTCATCTCAAGCGGCCAATGTGGTATTCCAATTAAGGGGTGATGTGTTCACTCCTCAAGATGCCACATCACCACTTTTCTAATTTTTTTCCAATTTTACTCCAATTTTGAGCATTAATTTCTCATTCACCCGGTATCGGAATCGAGTGATTCAAAAGCCTAAAATCATCTACTCGTCATGTAGATAATTTAGAAATTTTTAGTTTTCGTTTTTGATTAACGAATATTAATCATAATTAAGCCCAAAATATAGTGGTTGTCAACTTTTGACAAACCCACTTGCCAAACTTTTCCAATTTACCTCAATTTCTCCAACATAATACTTGTCTCCGGGTTAAACAAACTCGGATGTCTTATTATCCAAATAATACTTGTGTTGAGCAATGTTCTCGTTGGTCCATTCAGATCTCATGATATGATAATAACCAGAGATGTTGCATATGGAAATTTGAAATTGCAAGAGTATCTTAGTCTGCATTTTGAAACGATCTTAGTGCGTAGCTATTTTGTTGTCATGAGGTTTTTCATAATTCTGATGTCTATAATCTTTCTCAAACTAAGTATGCGCCGAACCTACTTGCTCGAGCTGGCATCACTGACATCTCAATTGAATCTACCCCCTTGGAACTTAATTATAACCTTACACCACCTGATGGGTCTCCTGTTTTTGATTCTATGTTATATAGACAACTCATTGGGAGTCTAATTTATCTTACTGTCCGGATATCATATACGTTGTCCATCTCTTCAGCTAGTTTATGTCTGTTCATGGCTAAACTCGTTTCTGTGCAGTCTTTCGGATTATTTGCTATCTTAAAGGGACTATTTTTCTTGGTGTGAAGTTCTCTTCTAATTCATCCTTAAAACTGTCTGATGCAAGTTTGGCCTGGTGATTTCATGGATGGCCGTTCTATCATTAGCAACTGTTTCTTTTTAGGAGACTCTCCTATATCACGGTGTGGCATGAAAAGCAAATTGTTGATGTCTGTTCTAGTAAATCATCTTAATATCGTGCTCTTGTTGATGCCATGTCTGAATTACTTCGGTTACGATGGTTGTTACATGATATGGGTGTCCCAAATTCCTATGCCGCTGTACTTCATTATGATAATAGAAGTCGCACAAACATTGCTCATAATTATGTTTTTTACGAACGTACAAAGCACACAGAAATTGATTCTCACTTTTTACGTCGCGTGCTTGGTTCTTGTTTCGTCTGCTCACCAAACTACTGATATCTTCACTTAAACATTCTTCCATCTCAGTTTCAAGATCTCTTGAGCAAAGTTAAGCTGGCTTTTAAAATACCATCTTCGGGGGGGGGGGGGGGGGTTGTTAGCATGATTTTTGTAATTGACAATAATTGTAGGGATCAGAAAAAGCTTATTTACAGCTGTTAGATAATATTCAACATGATTATAGGATGATTTCCATGTATATAATGTGCACAAGATTATTACAGTGGAATATATTGAAAACACTTCTGAAAACACTATAAGATAACTACAACAACAACATTACTCACATAGCTTTAGAGGCTCCCGCCTATACCAGAGTATGGGGGTGGTATGTAAACCTATGTGTTAGAAACTCAGAGCCTGTTTTCCGATGATCCATAATGAAAATTACGTTAAGATGTGTCGATTAACTACTGCACTATAATATAGACTTCAAAACAAAAACGGTATAAATGTAAAAAAATGGTAGCAATAGCCCCTCCCTTCAAAGTATTAATCAGGTTAATTGGTGAAAATTAAAAAATTAATACAAATATAATGCATGGGGAGTAAATTAGAGATATTTTATTAAAGTGTGCAAAATACAAGCTAATGATGCTATGTTATTTTCGGTATGCCCTCGGAGTTTTTCTATGGGAAAAGTCTCTGATGCTTAAATCAATTAAGAAATTTAAAGGTAGGTAGACTTTAGAGAAGTTCTCAGATCTTTCAGTATGATATTAGCTTCGGATTTCCTACCTATTGATGGCAGTGTGCTTTATATATATGTTTGAGGAGAGGAGGTCAACTTATAGAATACAAAATGATCCGAGTTACAGCTGAAGATTGACATGCATCAAGTAGGTGTTGTATTTGGCTCATAGAATCGTGCCATGTGTTCGGAGACCACTGAAGTGCAGGGCGATAGAGATAATATCCGTAATTTCTGTGCAAGGAAGTCAGGTTTTCAGTGGGATCGCATGTGATCCCTCCAGTTAAACTTAGAATTTCACATGGAATAATAATACTGTCTATGAGGTTACAGTGATCTTTTCTAGGTTGTCGAATCGGTTCACTTTGGTTTTTAGATGGAAAAAGAAAGATTTATCCAACATCGTCTTGTTTTTATCTTTGATGGTAAAAATAAATTTGATCAATAACTTATATTTATGAACGATTTGTTTTGAAATTCTGGACAAATGTGATGTCATTAAAGATATTTTTTTGTTTTATATTTCAAAAGCCTCTAACACGTTAGAGAAATAGATAAATACATAAAAAATAATACTAGAAGAGGAGTAAAAATTTCATAAGCCGACTAGGATCTATGTTTTGAATCGTTTAATAAAAATGTGTTAGACTAATTCGAATATGATAGAAAATGAGAAATAACAGATGAATTACAGCAACATCAACATTATCCATTGTCTTAGAAGCTCCCGTCTAGGACAGGAGACGAGGGGTCGAATTCCACGTAAAAATATGTGGAATCAACGTAGAATTTGTGCTTAGCTCTTGAATTAAGGCAGAGAATTGTCCTTTTCTCAGTCGTAAGAAGTAGGAGCACGTGGGGGAGACTGATATATCGGCAGTACACCTAACTCTACAAAAGTGTCGGTGGGGATTATGCTTTGTATTTTCTTTTTTATGCGCTTTTTAATTTCTGTGGACTTTTCATATATAAGGCGTCAACTAGGAGAAATTCGTAGTGTTACTGCCGTATTATAATAACTTGCGTAATTTTATATATTATGAATGGTGGATAAATGTATGTAATATATGATCAACTAATAATTTCCTGAGAGTTATGGGCACAAAACGTCATTTTTCTATTGAGATTTCTCAATCATTTTAATATAATTTATACATCTTGTACACAGTACAAATATATGTCATTGTACTAATTAAATATGAGAAACATATCATTGTGAATCTGTCGGCAAGTCAAAAATAAAAATTTTTATTTTATACGAATAATATATTTTTTGGGCAGGCCATACACTATCTTCTTCTGGCTGGAAACAGAAGTATAATATATGTTTTTGATTTATAAAGGAAAATTCGGCTATAGGGCATTTTGGGGAAAAACATTGACTGAGGTTGAGACCGAGTGACGCTTTGCTGTTTGGTAGGGTAATAGAAACAACTAGTTAGGTGACAATGTCGGACGATGACATCAACATACAACCCAACATGAATACAAATTTTAAGTATTTATATTGACATCAACATACAACCCAACATACCGGGCATAACTGAGTTGGTATTGAGGTTATATTTGCTCCAAAAGAATAAAAGTTTGATTCTAAGGACACATACTGTTGTGTTTCATGTCGAATGTCTAATTTGCAGAGAGACACCTTGTGTGAGTCCTTGCGTAGAGTCCTCATCAACCCAATAGGCCGCTGAGTTCCTGATTTGTATTCTCCACAATGTTTTTTGGGGCTGGTCAATGTATGACCTTTTGCTCCAAATTTTAAGCATTGATGCATTTTATCGTTTATTTATGTCTTACATGATATTTAATTTATTGACATTCAAAAAACTTAAAACCACAAACTAATAATATATAGTAATAAAATTATATTGAAAATTTTAACGATAAGACAATTCATTTCACTTGTATAAGGTGAAATTCACGGAAATGTTCACTAAACATGAGCTGTTGCCATTAAAGACATATGGTAATTAGCCTTTGATGTTATTATTGACTTTATCTTTATAAGTATGACTTAATTTTATCCACAATTACGTTCTACACTTCTAATAGAAATGTGTCTTTCAAAGAATAAACTCGCCGACACTTAAACTTTTCATAAGACTTTACCTAGTTTGTTGTCATTGTTTCATACAATGAGTCATGAAATTCAGTCTATACTCGTTTTTGGAACAAAATATCATACCCCGCTTCTGAAGGTTCCATCGTTTTAGTTCCATGAAATATTGTGAAAGATGTAAATCAGAAGTTCAGCGGCTTCTTAAGCTAGGGATGTCATACACAAGGTATCCACTACAAACTAGGCCTTTGGCTCAGAAAGCAGTGAAACACGCACAATACATGTCTCTTTGAAATCGAACATTGTATCTTTTAGAGCAACTTCCAATCTGAGTATCAGTCAAACTATGTAGCGGGGCGTATACACTTGCTTTTTACATTATGTAAGTTGGTATTTTTATTTGTAATCTACATACCTTATGACTTGCGTCTCATTTCTTGAGTTATTTTTTTAGGAAATTTTGTAAGTAGAATATGGATTAAAATCCTGATTAATATAACTAAATACAATGATCTTTAAGACTAAACCTAGTTAGAATCTCTCTTGAGTTGATGTTGAATTTCCATAATATAAAAATAACATGATAATTATGCACGGATATATTCTCAAACTTACCTTCACATACATTGTAAGTTATACTAGTAACAATGAAGTAATAATAACATAATCCAATTGACTTAAAGACCAAAATAAATCTACTATTAGTATAAAATAGTTGATCAGACGCGAAACATGTTTAATTTTGCTAACAAATAAGAACAAGAATTTTTACAATGTATTTAGATTAGAAGCAAATTCTTCAATCTTTGATATTCATCTAACGACGAACCGTGTTTAAACTGTATAGAGACATCTTAATACGGTTCGCGTTTGCATATAAAATTCAGTATAGCTCTATGTAAACTGAACAATATGCTCGGATGATTACAAACATATGGCCGGGACTATAAAGTGTTAGAGATCTATTTAAGTTTCAGTTTTATTATTTGTCGTTTTATTATGTGTTTATATATAGCACCGGAGTCTTGTTGGAAGCAAACTCTTTATATTTTGGATAGAGTGTTCTGTTTCTTAGCCTCTCCAGACTTTAGCGATAGTTTTTGTTGTTGTGGGAATATGGTGAGTATGTTGTTGTATGTATTTAAAGATCAAAAACTTCAATTCTTAGGGTAAACAAAAAGTTTGAGATACAAAAATCGAACTTATTGCCACACCTACAAAATGTGTAGTATTGACGTTCTGTCATCTGGGTCTCACTGCATATGACTGTATGGTCGAATGAAATTCAAAAACAAAGAAAATTAAGCAGGAGTGCTTGGGTTGTCAAATCATATAAATATATCTTCCCCTCCTTTTTCTTCTGCGAACCATTCATTTTTTCCTTCTGTTTTCGAATTTAATTAAATATATTCTCTTTATTTGTTTTCTCCTTCAATTCCCTCTCTCCTTCTGCAACTTGCAGAAAGTCTTCGATCAATCAAAGTAGCATTCAAGAGAGAGAGAGAGAAATTAGTTTTCCAAATTTCAGTTTAAAATCTCTCCATAGATTTTGTTTTCCGTAGGATTCGGAAATCAAAGATTTTTACCGTCTTGCATGTTTTCTCCGGATTTTGATTTTCTTATCTAAAATTTTTCCAGCTGCAAGAAGATCTCAACTGAAAATCTTGCTGCATTGCTGAACCGGGTTTATAATGCTCTTCTGATCTGTTTTATTTTCCGTTTCCGGTTTGTCAAGTCAGCAGAACCAAATTTATTTCTGCCCACAGTTTTTGCCGGGTCAAACATAGGAGATGATGCGTATAAGGACGGCGAAAACTACGGCGGTGCCGCCGACAACTAGTACCGGCGGAGAAAGAAGTGGAGAGGGCGAGTGGGAGATGAGACCCGGTGGAATGTTGGTTCAGAAACGAACTGATTCGGATCAAAACCGGCCACCTCCGCCCACTATTATGGTTCGGGTCAAGTTCGGGTCTATCTATCATGAAGTTCACATAAGCTCTCAAGCTACATTTGGTATTTCTTTCTTTACTTCCTAATGATTTTATTACATTTTGTTTTTTAGCTTGTGACATTGTTCTTTTGTCGTGACAAGATTTGTATATTTATAAGTTTTTCGTTTAAGTCCTCAACTAAGGCCGCTGAACTCGTCATTTGCATCATCCACAATGCTTCTTGGAGCGATGGAGCACAGGGCAAGATTTCGCCTTCTGCTCCAAATTTTTCATTTCTGCATTGCTATCTGACAGCGCTTGTATGCGTTGACATGATTAATGGTCGATTTCTTGAGCTATTTTATGATCATTTGACTGAAAAATTGACATTTAGTGTTGCATTATACCACGACGTACCGAAATTTGTAGTGTGACAAAATGGTGTAATAATCTGGATTATAACACCATTGTCTAAATTGTTCGAAAGAGTAAAAGTTGTTCCCGGTGCATTAGACTACTGTTTTTTCGCAGGCTTAGGGTGGAATTGAATCGCTTTATCCTATTTTTTGTATGTAATAAACTGTTTTCGTGGCTCGAACCTGTGTAAGTATTACAATATTGAGCCCATAATAGCATTGCCTGATCCATGTTATGAGATCTTACAGAACGTAATGTAGTTCACGTCAATTTTGTATGAATATTTTTCCTGGGGATTGATGATTAAATGAAAAAAATAAACAGGGGAGTTGAAGAAGATGTTGTCTGGGCTAACTGGATTGCACCATGAGGATCAGAAGTTACTGTTTAAGGATAAAGAAAGAGATTCAAATGCTTTTCTAGATGCTGTTGGGGTGAAGGCCAAGTCCAAGATTGTGTTAATGGAGGATCCACTTAGCCAAGAAAGAAGATATATTGAGTTGAAAAGAAATGCTAAAATGGAGAAGGCCGCTAAATCGATTTCTGAGATCAGCTTAGATATTGATAGGCTTGCTGGACAGGCAAGTACATTATACTCTCTTCCTGTAATTCTTGTCTTCCTGATATATTTGTATGTTTTGATTATAATGAAGTATGCGGGGTCGGATGTACGCAACCATACCCATATATTGGAAACACACAAAAGTTGTTTCTTGATGACTTATTTTGAAAATTGCGTCAAGATGTGTCGATGAACTGCTACTGAGCAATCATTTTAGTGAATCTAGGAAACATTATTATTGCCTGCATTATTTTGTATTATAGAGCCGGAGGTTTCATTGGAAGCAAACTCTTTATTCCTTTAGATAGAGTTATTGTTTGACTGTCGTTCACCCTCTCTAGACCCTAACGATAGGTTTTGCTGTCGTTGGTGCATACTGAGTATGATTGATTGATTGATTAATTCTGTGATGTGGAAACCTATTAGATCTGTGTTGTTGTGAACTAATTCTGTATGACTAGTAATGGACCAGGTATCTGCGCTTGAATCAGTAATTTCTAAAGGTGGAAGAATTGAAGAAAAAAATTTAACAAATGCGACCGAGTTATTGATGAATCAACTGCTCAAGTTGGATGCAATTGTTGTGGATGGCGACGCCAAATTGCAGAGGAAATTGCAGGTACTTTTAACCCTTTTACTTTGTATGTTGCTATAAACACAAACGTTAGACTTTCTTGAAGCTTTTATACAGTGATAATGCTGTATAAATTACATCAAAGAAGAACGATCTAATACAATGTTTCAATACAACAACAACATTACCCCATTGCTTTAGAAGCTCCCGACTATGACGGGTATGAGAAGTATGGTTTTAGAGGCTCCCGTCTATGACGGAGTATAGGAAGTCGGATGTACGCAACCATACCTATGTGTTAGAAGCACGCACAGGTTGTTTCTTGTGTTCAGCAATTGTTGTGCTGCATTTTTACATCCGGCAGCTTTGGTAGATCACTTCTCCATGTACTTTTGTCAATGGTTGATCCAATGTGATTCATGATATCATCATCAATCGTACCCAGTATATTCCAACGACAACAAAAGCTATCGCTAGGATCTGGGGAGGGTAACTGACCGACAAGCAATACCTCTATCCTAAGGGATAGAGAGTTTGCTTCTAGAGAGACCCACAACTCTATATGTACCTGTCCAATGTGATTGATATCGCAATGGAAAATTGATCAGTGACTTATTCCAGGTGAAAAGGGTGCAAAAGTATGTTGAAACTCTAGACGCGTTGAAGATAAAAAACTCATTACCCCACAGCAGCAATGGCGATACAAGCAGAATACAGCAGTCATCTTCAGTCCAGCAAGCTAGGCATTCATCTGCAGCACCGGTGCCTCTGCAGCCGGCAAGACACTCGCCCTCAAGCTCAGTTGTGATAACTACGCGATGGGAAACTTTCGATGCAATACCCACATCAACTGCTTCTCAATCTTCACACTCCTCAAGGCCAAGTGTAGATGCTGTTGCAACAGGTTCTCCTCAACCTAGATTCAACTGGGATTTGATCTGAGAAAGCCATGTTTTTCGATTGATTTCGTTTGGTGTGTATCCCATTCTTTTTCTGTATGTTGGATTTTACAGCCTACTCTTACATGTGCATTTTAGTGCTGGAAATAATTGGGGTTTCTGCCCGCATATTATTGTATTCATTACTCTCTGCTTCTGTAATGTGATAGAGATTATACATATTTGTATACTCTGACCTGGAAATTATTTGATTTTCGGGTAAGTAGGACTACTGCAATTTTTCAATAAACCAATTTTCTGCCAGTCAATTTGGTTATGATTTTCTGTTGTCTACGTCCGACCTCCCATACCCTGCCATAGGCGAGAGCATCTAAAGCAATGGGGGTAATGTTGTTGTTGTAATGTTTCTTCGTTCAGCTGTTGAATGGTTGGTTTTTTGCAGTTCCAGAAATTGTTAGAATAATCAACAATATGAAAATTTGGGCAACCTTTCCTTATATATATAAAGTTTCCATTTCTCTGCTCAGACAAGGAAAATGTTCTTAGAAGTTACTTTTCCCAGTGGTCACGCTCAACGATTATGACTGTGACAATTGTCGTTAATTTTATGATCTGAAGTACATTAGCCTTTCACTAAACCAGTTCGAGTTCATGCATCCCTTATCGACGTTAAATGTATCATGGTGTGTAATTTTATGCAAAAAAAAAAAAAGATAGATTGAATAAATAACGTGTTATCTCATAGTTGGATTGTATGTACAATGCTACAAGTTAAGATAGAAATTTAGGATAAAAGCCCACTTTGTTTTTTATATTTGATGAAAATAAAGGAAAAGCAAGGTAACTTCTAAACCACTAAGCTCGTCACTTTGTCAATTAGTGGACAGGGAAATTCCACAATAATCTTGAATTTACATATGAGTCCGAATGCTATGTCGTATGTTTTTAAAAAGCATATGAGTTCGAATGCTATATTGTATGTATGAAAGGATCTCTTTATTGCACAGAGCAAAAATAGCAGTTTTACAAAATCTATAGCAACTATTACTCTATACAATATCCTAATGAGATTCCGTACGATTACTAGCAACTATTACTCTATACAATATCCTATTACTCTACACTTAGACTTGAACCAAGTTATAGGTAACGATTATTAGCATCTATTGTAGTGGATTTGATCGTTTGCTCTCATAATTCGGTCAATAATAGCTGCATACACAAACAAACACAATCTTTCTATTATTTAAAGAATTTATGTGCATGATATCACAAAATCGTCTCTACCTCATTTTGTGCTCCAAAATCTTAGTGACATTTATGTAATATTTCTGACCACTTATACAAGAAACATCACAAAGCACGATGAAGAAAACGGCATTACCAATCTATTGTGTGACTTGCGAAAAGTCTTTACTTTAGGTTCATGTGTTTATATAAAAAATCACGATTTCAATGCACTAGATTTTTATGTTTGTGTAGAGTTTGTAGAGGGACCGGACTGCTTCGCGATCTAATGTATGCAGTCTTACCTTATATTTTGTGTAAGATGCTGTTTTCGTGGCTTAAACCTGTGATCTCATTGTCACAAAGCAGCAATCTTACCAGTTGTTTCAAGACACACCTTCAGATTCATGTATTTATATAGAATATATTATTTTTTGGTTTCCTGAGATTTGCTTAGCTCTAGGGTTGTTCAACGAATCGAATAGTTCGTGAACTGTTTGAGTTTGGTTCGTATTCATTCGATAATTGTTTGTAAACGAGTCGAATTCGAACGCTGTTTGGGTTTGTTTACTAAAACGAGCCAAACTATTCGTTTAACTGTTTGGCTCGTTTAAACAATTATATTGTTATCGAACCAAAATTGAATCAATTTTAAAGTTTGTTTAGCTAAACAAACCGAGCCAAACAGTTCATTTAGCTAAATGAATCTGAATTCAAAAATTTAGTATTTGATTCGACTCGGTTCGTTAATACCCATCCTTAGCTCCCCTTAAATACTATGATTCACAAGGTGACCCCACCTCCAGAATCGGATAATGTTTTATATGATTCTGGACAGAAAAATAAATAACAATAAATAAACGTTTTCGTAATTTATCTCTATGTTGCAATTAGAGCAACAAAACTCACTTTTGCTTTATAATTATAACGTGAAGAAGCTGATATTAAACTTTGATTTTCCTTTTCTTTTTCTCTTTTTGGATTGTGCAATATTTTTTAAGTATGTTTGAGATTATTTTTCATAGCTTAGCCACATGGAGTGAACTTTGATGTACATTTATTCAGGAAAATATTTGCTTTACATGAGTGATCGATAATAATGTCAAGTCAATAAGTCTTTTGTATCAATATAGTCTCACATCGTCCACTTTAACAAAAATATATGAGTCATATAAAAATAAATAACACCTACCATTGTATTAAAATTTTGAATAGATATAAGCTTCACATCGTGTAATATCAAGTTTTAACCTAACATTTAGTCATCGATTTTTCTCAACTACAATAGCAATTACATCCAATAATTGAAGACAAGTATCTTTTGTTTTAGGAAAGAGAAACATCAGATATTACATTAGAAATTTATACAAAAGCACCAGACACCTGTGCTTCATGTTTTCCAATTAACAGACAAAATCTTCCTTGTTTTCTGCAACATTCCCATCACTATCAAGAACTACATCATCATCAGCACCATTACCAGTAAGCTTTTCCTCTCAGCTTCAAATTCTGTACGAATCAAAACCACAATCGTAGTAATCATGCACGTTCCCTGAGCAGCTAACAATCCAAACCAAAGTCCTTTAAAGTCACAACCACAATAAAATCCTAGTACAACCGCCACCGGCGTTCCGACAAAATAAAAACAACATAAATTTATAGTGGCCGCTACTTTCGGCCTCGCGGTCCCCCGCAAACCACCACATCCGGTGGTTCGCGGACAGTTTCCCAACTCACAAAGTCCGATTATTAGAAGAACCACCGATGTGATTGCTATGATCTCCTTATCATTAGTAAACATTGTTGCCGAAATGTTTCTTACTAATATAGAAAAACCCAACGCTGAAAATCCTAACATAAAACTCAACAAACAAACAATTTTCGTTTGCCATCTTTAGCAGAGAGAGGGAGAAATGATGACCCAAGAAATTCGGCGACCTCTGCTTCCAAGTTCAAAGTCTTGGTTGATTGACTTGCACTTTCAGCCCAGAATCTTTTATCTTACACACACTATTTTCCTGGGTCCATTTTCGATGGAGTCTCTCCTTTAAATTTAAAATATAATAGAATAAATCAAAATGATTCACTAAATTGGTTGCGGTTCTTATATTGTGAATTAGCAGTTGATCGACACAGTTTGACGCAATTTTCATTATGAATCATCGAAAAATAACATTTGTGTGTTTCTAACACATGAGTATGGTTGTACACATCTGACTCCCATGCCCGTCATATGCCTTTTAAGGCTTGTTGTTGACACTATTTTCCTTTGGAGAAGTTTCCAAATAAACCCTTTTTTGACTCGTAATCCTCGGAGGGGAATTACAGGTTTAATCCTTTTCTCCTGTTCAATTTTGAAAGTTTCAATTTTGAAATTGTTCGTTATTTGAAAACGGATCATTAATCATTCTGAAAGCATGGTTTTAGAGAGAATACAATTTTAAAATCTGTCTGAACATTTTTACGTTTGGTGTGTAATACGAACGCTGATTTTTTTTAATTACCATCTTACAAAAATGTTTTGACATACTGTGGCCATGAGTTTGACCTGAGACACTTCCTTTAATTCTTTTCACATTTTGTGTATGAAAATTGGAGTTTTTAGGAAAATGTATGTATTTCATGGTGTGTTTCCATTTTTAATGGAGTTAAAGATAGACTCTTCATTGACTTTGAAATATGATGGAATAAACCAAAATTATCACTAAATTGCCTACGCTTCTTATGTTGTGAAGTAGTACTCGATCGACACAGTTTGACGCAATTTTCATTATCAGTCATCAGGAAACAACCTCTGTAGTTTCTAACACATGAATATGATTACGTACAGGAGCCTCTAAAACAATGAGGTAATGTTGTAAGATCCGAATGCTATGTTTTGTAGTTAATAAATAAAGTTTAGTAGTTAATGATCAACCATTTTTAAAACATAATAATGGTGACGAATCCTATGTTTTGTAAATTCTATCAACTTATGTCAATTATTCTTTATTTTATTGATCAATAAATACACAACAATTAGATGTTGACCATCATAAATATTGAAAATTATCTTATATTAGTTGATTTAAATAAAAAGATAGGTTATACGATGAAGATGTAGTACCACCAACTCATGTATATAATCCTCACCTTATGTATATGAAAAAAGATGGTTTACTTAATTTAAAAGATTATAAGTATATATAACCCATGTAACTCATAAAGTCAAAAGTTTAAACTATAAAGTTTGTCGATATCTTTGGATATCAAAGAGAATTCCTTTGACTTGTTCTGTTTAATTCTCTGAAGATAAAAAACTGTAGCTTCAAGAAAGTGTCTTTTAACAAGCAAAATGACATTTGGTGCTTAGATTTTCTAACATAAAATGTCTTTCCTGCTTCTGCAAAGCTCCACAACAACGTTATCAGGCCTCAATTCACGAATAACACATTCCACGTCTCCACCAGATTCCTCAGAAATATGGGTTGTGTGTCTACATCCGACCCCTCTACCCCTCTAACGCAATGAGGTAATGTTGTTGTGGTTGTTGATGGGTTGTTCCAACTAGCCAGATTTCCTCTGCCTCAAGAAACTCACTTCGCCATCATGGCACAGGCCCATATTGGGCCTTCTGGATTAGAACCAAGCATCCAGTATCCGCCAATTCTAGTAATTGGGGATGTATATTAGCTATTGCAGCTCCTGGCTGCCTAGAATCTCTGCTCAGAAGTCAAAATCTGAAGGGGGTGGTTTGACAGAAACTCTAATAGATGAATTTCTGTGGTTCAAGAAAATTGGGAAGAAAAAATTTTGAAAAGGAAAGTGAAGGGTTTAGAGGTAGATGATGAAATAGGAAATGGAAGCTGGAAATCAGTAGCAGTAGCACTCATCATCATGAGGTGGAAATGGAATTAAGTGGGATTCGAGATTACCAAGAAATGAAAAAGAATCCATTTCTGTGTGGATTCAGGAGTTGGACGCGTGTTTTCATTTCAGTAGAATGGCATCTTTTGGACATACGAGCTGTGGTCTCGCAGGATTCTTGGACCCCAGCTCACCCCACCCCCACACTGCCAGATATTTTCTGTAGGTAGTTAATGCTAGTTGTCCGTCCAACTGGTTCTGGGCAGAGGTTTTCGAAAGGAAGGTCAGGGGTTCAATTATTGCCAAATGCAAGAAAGCCTCTTCCCAGCAAGTGCATAGTATGAGAGCTTCTTGGCCTATAGGTTTGCCTGCAGTACTGGAGGCTCCTTACATAGACCACTGTGAAAATGACCAAGCTCCTGCTAGCGGGCCATTGGGTACCTGATTTACATCCCTACACTATCTCCTGCTAGCGGGCCGTTAGGTACCTGATTTACATCCTTACACTATCTTTATTTTTGGGACTGGGTGTGGCAGGGACCCTTACTGGTTGGACCACTGTGTAAATGACCAAGCTCCTGCTAACGGGCCATTGGGTACCTGATTTACATCCCTACACTATCTCCTGCTAGCGGGCCGTTAGGTACCTGATTTACATCCTTACACTATCTTTATTTTTGGGACTGGGTGTGGCAGAGACCCTTAGTGGTTGGACCACTGTGTAAATGACCAAGCTCCTGCTAACGGGCCGTTGGGTACCTGATTTACATCCCTACACTATCTCCTGCTAGCGGGCCGTTAGGTACCTGATTTACATCCTTACACTATCTTTATCTTTGGGACTGGGTGTGGCAGGACCCTTACTGGTTGGAGTTGAACCTTTTTTTCAGTTAATGCTAGTTAGTTGTGAATAAGACAACTGTGTACGGTTAAGATGTTATAAGATTTTGTCTCCTTGGAGAAGGGGCGGTCGGAGCCTCTGGTGATGAAATCCAGTTATTGGTTTCGAGTCTATTGATCCAATTTTATAAAACTACGTATAAGATGTAAATGATGAGTAAATGAGTTAAACGTTGCCAATCAGTTGTAAGCATTTCTGTATTATGCAGCGTGTAAATATTGATTTTGATATTAATGCTTTTGATCAAAAAAGAAGATGAATACATTATTTCGTAGATTGTGTTTGCAAACTGATACGGTTAGTCCAATTACATTAAGTTAAGCTCAATGATAAATAGAAATCATTTTTTATGGATATGTCATTGTCATTTTTATGTAGTTGATTTTTTTATAATCTGTTATTGACCATTGATCAAACAAGAAGATGTGTATTTATAAAAAAAAAATGCATATAATCATTGACACAAGTTAATTGTTATTTGTGATCGATAAGCTTTGGGTTTGTAAACAGACACACAAACAGTCGTTATGAAAAATGAATTGTAGATTTTTCAAAGTGTCTTCGATGCTTTAGTGAGGATCGAATATTGTGAAGCAAATTGGGTATTAAGTCATCTCCTACCCAACCACAATAAATTTTGCACTATCTCATCAGATTCGGTATAAGTTTACATCAAATATAAAATCCATCAACAATCATCATACTCTACATCTTCCAGTAACAAATTTTGGTGTAAATATATACCAAGTCGATCAAATATAGTGCAAATTATCATCTACACCAAATTTGACGTGAAGTATAACTAAAAATTAAAATGATATTTTAAACTAAATATGTATGACGAGATAGTGCAGGATTGGATATATCCTAATAAGGTTAGAGGATGAAGACAGAAATTGACTACTGCATGGTCCCATGGACCAATCTTGGACATCTGACTACTTAAAACATATATATTGATTTGTCTCGTGACTGTATCAAAGGACATCTCTGCAAATAGACGGAGTCACCTCTATAGATGTGTATATCTCGGAGACTTAACCATTAGATAAGATTTTGTTCATAAAGTTCTAATCTAACATATTTTGTTTTAATTATGACTATTTGACCCATAGTCATTTTATGATTTGATTATGTAATTTACATTTAAAAAGTCAGCTAAACCAGTAATAACAAATAAATGAAACATGTGCTTTCTAGTGTCACTAGTACAAAATGGAGAAAACGTCTGAAGACATGTAAAAGAAAAAAGCACCATCTGAAGACATGGGGAACAGTGACCACAGTCCAAGTAGGAAAATCACACCGTTAGGAGTAGAATCACCCCTATAAAAGGGAAACAATCTTGTAAATTTAAACTAACTTGAATGAATGCAAATTCTTTCAATACTCGACACTATGATACAATCAAAATTAACTATGATACAATCAAAACTAACCATAATCAATAACTTAGGATTTCTTTTTTAAGATTGTTTTGTTAGGATGTTTAGTAAGATTGTTTTGTTAGGACGATAATCCTTTTAGAACTCAAGCATGTTCCTTTTAGGGGAAGAAGGGGTGTCTGTTTCCTTTTTTTAACTATACGCCAGGTCAGCACGAAAGTTAGTTAATCAAACAGTTACTGAAGTGCATCAAACACAATTCCAGCTGGGCTTAATTCCGTGTCCAGCGTCCACGTCACCTTATGAAATTAAAGCAAACGCCTTGAGTATATTACTATTTTCCCTTTTAATAAAAGCAAACAAAATATGCCCAATACACACAACGGTCACAGCGATTTTCCCACGCTTAAGCCAGTGCAAATATTTCCCCATAAGATGCCCACAGAAAACCTTAACTGTCTCCAAGAAACCGTTGCCTTCACTGAGATGGAACAAAATGACACTGACCCTGATCCTCAAAATCCACCCTCTAACCTTGGTAACACCAACCGACCCGCTCCTGCACCGCGAATGCAGTCTAACTACCACGGCATTCGCTCCAGGAGTGGGAAATGGGTGTCGGAAATACGCGAGCCACGTAAAACTACGCGCATTTGGCTCGGTACTTTCCCAACACAGCAAATGGCAGCTGTTGCCTATGATGTAGCTGCACTAGCACTAAAAGGCCCTGATGCAACGCTAAACTTCCCACATTTGGCTTACTTGTATCCTATCCCGGCTTCTTTAAACGCGGCTGATATACGAGTTGCTGCTACTGCTGCTGCCAATGCTAGATCACCTCAACCGCAAATTGGCAGCTCCTCTCATCAACATGGTCGCGGTCAAGAATCAGCTGGCCAGGTTGAAAATGCAGCTGGTCGTGAATTCGTTGATGAGGAAGAACTGTTTGACATGCCAAATTTGATGGTGGACATGGCTGAGGGAATGCTGGTTAGCCCACCAAGGATGAAGTCTCCAGAAGGTGGCAAATCACCTGATAATGCAGATTCTGATAACCTGTGGAACTATCCTTAATGAATAAGGCCATTGGCATTCATTAAGAGAAATAAAAACATCTAAGTGTGTGGGTATTTTAGCTTGAATAATTATCATACCGTGTGCTAGCAGCTTCTTAATGAAATTAGAAGCAGCAGAAGGAAGGTTGTTAGCAGGGAAGTGTTTGTCCATCTTCCTCTTCAACTTCTTTCTCTTTTTGCACGCTGTTTAGCCGCCATTTTCGATGGCCAAGTGTGTTGGTAAGCTTTTTCAGACGTCCTTTCGACGGCCATATTCGATCGAGTTCAATTGGCAGTTACCAATTGAAGATCATTATCATTATCGACGTGGGTGTTTCTCCAGTAACGCAAGCTATTTGTTATGGTGAAACTCCAATGGTGTAAAATAATAGGTAATGCTGAATAAGAAGTTTCCTGCGGTTTAACATGTATTTGAATTTTTGCACTTTTCTGTTCTTTATTCAGTATCTTTAGAAAAAAAATGTCAAGTGTCTTTAAGTATACAATGACAAAGATGACGACGACAACAACAATCATACCTATTATATTCTAACGACAGCACAAGTTATCACTAGGGTCTGGGGAGGGTGAGAGGCATGCAAACAATATCCTCATCCTAAGGGATAGAGAGTTTGCTTCCAGTGAGACCTTCGACTCTATATGTACCTACACAGATATCATAATAATAAGAATATGTATTAGTGAAGAGATCTCATTAAACATATACAAAAGTCTTCCCTAATTCAGCTTATTGAAGTGAAGAATGCTCCAGATATGCCATATCAAAGGGTAACTCAAGTCAGCAAGGTACTTCCATGTGACATACGAAAAGAGCTCTCAATGTACTTGATACACAAAAAAATTTACTTACATAAGAATTATACTAGAATGCTTCGAGTACTATGACACAAGCCGCAAGCATAAGACATTGCTTTAGAGACTCCCAGTCGTAGCGCAGGAATACATTATCCTTGTGACCTTAAACAACTGGAGCGTACAACAAACTTCCATTGGAGAGCATTTCCCGAAATGAAACACAAAGCAAGCAAATACTGATCAATCAATCATACCCAGTATCTCCCAACGGCGGCAAAAACTATTGTTAGGGTCTAGAGAGGGTGAGCGGCAGGCAAACAATATCTCTATCCGAAGGGATACGAAATGCAAACCAGCAAAATCAAGTGGGAAAAAATTCAGTAGGTGATACTAATTTTTCTTTCTCAAGAGAGCCGAGGCCAAGAATCCACTGTCGTCCCTGGCAAAACTCCACCAAAAGTAGGTCATAGGAATTGTGGTGGCATGCCAGAGAGCATGAGCATCTACAGAACCCCACAGAAGAGGAAAGTCAAATATCTCCAGAAGCATGCCAAGAGCCCCTCCAAAGACAACTATCCACAACTTCCAGCGAACCGGATGTCTTGTAGCACCTGCCCAGACAGCCCATAAGAGAAGCTGTATGACACCCAAGGTAACACGTACTTTCATGTTCAAGACTGCAACAACAATTACAAACTCATCAAGTTCCAACCACAACACAAACAAGGGTTCAATCTCAAAACTCCATTCTTCCCTCCTTCCCCGAAGCAGGGAAAGGAAAAAAAAACCTATCTTGGGGACCAGTAGGGTTGCAGAATGGTGATACAACAACATTACCCCATTGTATTAGAGGCTTTCGCCTATGGCGGGGTAAGGGGGTCGGATGTACGCAACCATACCTATGTGTTAAAAACACATAGAGATTGTTTCCCGATGACCCGTAATGAGCGTCAAGCTATGTCGATCAACTGCTACTTCACAATATAAGAAGAGCAGCCAATTTAGTGATAATAGTAGTAAATCATGCAGAGGGTTGACGTAATGTTGAGGCAATAGATTCAACACCAAAAAGCACTCACGGAAATACAATACACGATAAAGGAGATGACTGCAAAACAAAGGCAGGGCAACATAGCATTTGCTTTAGCTGAAAGAAGGCAATCATTGATTTTATCGTTTTTTGGATAGTCATTTCTATGTGAATTCATATGCAAAGCATTTCATAATTTTTGCTTGAACTGTTATACTACCTTGAACTTGATAACAGCCAGTCAATTCCCCTTTTCGTCTTGAATATGTTAAGTCATACAACCAAATAAGAGAATACCAAAAACATGATCCAGGGTACTGTTTGGAACCACATTATAATGGTGAAATCTAAGTTGTTTTTGTAATTGTATTTGGATATATTGGATTTGCGTTTTGTGATTCAATAAAGATGGTATATTAATTCGTCAATACGAATAACATAAAATAAACATGGTACTCATTTTGACCATTGAGATGTTTAATATGAGCTGATCGGTTTTGCCAAACAATATCACTATTTTATGCAAAAGTTATTTTTCCGATAAGGTGAAAAGTATGAAAAAGAAAAAACTGAATTAAAACTTTATTAGTATGTGCGATATGGAAAATTTTTGGAATTTAAATGTGGTCCCATTATTATGATTATCTGTGCATGTACATATAGCCGGGAGTCTCACTGGAAGCAAGCTTTCTATCCCTTGAGATGGAGGTATTGTTTGCCTACCTCTCACTCTCCCCAGACCCTAACGATAGCTTGTGCTATCGTTGGGATATACTGGGTATGATTGATTGATTGATAGATATAAATATGGTCCCAAAAGTGCCTAAATTAACCATTGGACGGGCATAATTTTATCAGATCAGGATTAAACCAGGAAATTTACAGAAGGGCTAGATGTGTATAAACACAAACTACTAGAATAGGACAAATTTTGACCCCAAAAAAAGGAAACGGTAAAGTTGACATTGGCCCGAGAATATACTATACAACTCCACAAGAAAGTATATACAAATAAAACAACCCAAATTCACACCAAATATAAAATAAAATAAGGCAAATTATATTGATTCCTCAAGCACCACAAGCAGATGTACCAGCTGTCTACTATTTGGGACACCGAGATCAGGTTTCACATGTTGAAGCAGAAAATTAAGGAACTGATTAACAATGAGCCATTGCTTCATTTCCACGTATTTTCTTTACCTTCTCTTGCCAATTATTCCCTTGTCTATCATCCTTACGGCCAAGTTTTTCAATATTAGAAAAGGAAAGGGGATTACCATAGTCAAATTTGTAGAAATTCAAATACAGGATGTGTGTTGTGATAAAAGCGACGATAGGTGCCGCAACCATAACCCTGGCAGCCTCGTGTTTCACATTGAAAGCTCGTAATATAGCCAGAATAAAGGAATAGCCAAGCAATGCACGGCAGATGAGTAATCTAGCTTCTCTGTCAAGTCCACATCTCTGCAATAAATTTGAAGTTCTCATGATCGAAGTATTCGAATCTCCGCAATAGAAATAAAAGAATATAAATGTAAAACTATAGTCATTCTGAACCACCCGGAAGACATCTTCTCAGCTCCCAAAACGGGACCATTTTCTCATCCAAACCAACCTCAACAAGTCTACATCGCATCAGTTTGTTGTCTTATCATATACCAAGAAAGACCTTTGGCCACTGAAAGCTGTATCAACATTAGACCACATCAGCCTGTGGTGGAACTATAAAACACCATTCAACTTACCACACTATCTAGAAATCTATTCGGTACAATTGACAGTGTATGCATCAAGCGGAATTCTGGAAGCAAAAAAAAAAAAAAAAAAAAAAAAAAAAAAAAAAAAAAAACTCACCTGCTATGGAAAATAGCACTCCAAAACCAAGCGTTCATTGCAAAGCATGCATAGATGTGCCACAATCCAGTGTAATCATAGTAAGAGCTGCTATTTGGCTTGTAAGGTAACTTGTAGTTTACCATGATGAAAAAGGAAACCCACCCGTGGAGTTGTATAGCAAGGTTAAGAATAGATAGAGCAACAGAAACATTTACCTAAGAAACAAATATTTGATGAGCAGCTAATTATCATCCAACAGACAGAAAATTAGCATGTTTTCGTATTGGTTGACTACCTGAATGCCATAAACACGTCGGAATGGCCATTTCCCATGATACTTGACAGGTTGATAACCAAGTCTCTTTCTTTCTTCTTCTCTGGCAATCATACAATGGTATCGGCAGTCACTTTGACAGTCCCACCTTTTCCATCTTAGATAAAGTGGCTCCTTCAGATACCATGGACCTTCAGTGTGATTGCCACCAGAAAAGTTACAGTTCTTAAAACATGTTCCTTCCACGCATCCTGTCTTCTCACACTGCTTAACACAACCTCTGGAAAAGCAGAAAAACGATAATTCAGTTCCAAGTCAATGTTGCTCAAAGCATATACAGATTTGGCACACAAGGAACTTATAATTTACCAAGTATGATTTGGCCTTAAGCACTAAAAGTTAAAAACCCACCCATGGGCCTAATAGAAATATTTATCACAAGAGGAGAAGGAAACATCCATGTGAACCCACAAAGACGCCTTTTCAGAATCTATGAAATTGCCCTTGAGCTTTATCCATAGATACTCTTTGGCCCTTGACGCTTTATTCATGGGATTTCACTGGCAAAGAAATATGACAGTCCAGAGACATCACATCCTAGTGAAAACTTGTAAACAAAATACATAAAAGTACTTCTACGTGATGCTATATATACCAACCTCAAGAACACATGCAGAAAAGATTCATTACGAAAATTAGTAACAAAGTAAGCAGGAAACCTCATAAAATGAACAAAAAAGAATCCGAAATTCTACAAATCCCTGCCGAAAAAGAAAAGGGTAATCGAATCGGGCTTACTGGTAAATTGGATCGGAATCCCCAGCGCTTCCACTGATCAAACCGAAAATGGACGAAAGAGCAAAGAAGAACAGAGCTAAACGACATCGTAGTAGCGCCATCAATGGTGTCTCAGAAATTCACCGAGTTAGAACCACGTTACTATCCAATAAAATTCCCAATGAATTAAAAAGTAAGGGTTTGATTGATACATCTGTCAGCACCCAAAAATTTCTGAAGTCTTCAGTTTCAAAGTTCAAATGTTTTAGCTGAAATAAGCATATGAATTGCACGCACTAAGTGACAAACTTCCAAATGCGCTCTTATCCGAATTCCCCAACACTTCCAATCCAAGAATTTGCGAAGAAACCTGAAAACATAAGAATCTGGTGAGAATCAAATATGAATCAAAGTTTCATATTGCTAAAACCAAGAAATTGCCTAAAACGATATAGGAGGATTTGCAGCCACTTACCAAAAAACTAACGAAGCTCCAAGTAAGTGAGAAGCAGCTCTAGAGCAGATCGATGTTCTGAATCTGACAAATTTAAGGATGTCAAACGCATTACTTTTCTGTGCGAATACGGGAATTTGGGATAGCTATACAGGAAGACTTGAGATTTTCAACGGTACCTAATTTATGATGTCATTATTAATTTCTCTTTTCTCATTCTATTTATTAACCTCTTTAACAGTATTCTCAGAAAAACAAAATAGAACGAAAACAATGAGAGGGTTTTGAGCGATTAATATTTAACTAGTAATCTAATAAAATAAAAATATATATAAATCTATATAATAAACAAAAATGTTGGCAATTTTTATATAAGAAAACAAACCACACATATGCTCAATGAATGTTTTCACTTCATCCAATTCAAAACAAAGAAATCATATAAGGTATCTATTAAAAAATGGAAAATATATTTCCGCATTGCCCGTTTTGAGAAAAATAGATGGATTATATGAGAATGAGATGTCCATGGTTGCTCATTTATTGTCTCACATCATCAAGTCCAGATATTCATGGTTGTCTCGTGATTTGGATTGAGGGTACCTTCTAAAGACGTGTATGTATATCAAGCCACGTTGTCACGTAAGAACGGATATTGAGAATATAGTCCAACGTCGCTGAGTTACATGAGAATGAGGTATCATCACTATTATCTTAAGGTTTTGAAAGATATTACTATTCATTGTCTTAAAGTTTTGACTCCATATATAACTTATGTAAAGCCAAAGTTTCAACGTGTTCCTTTACCGACAAGCTCATTAACTCCAATGAATTTCTCTCCTCTCCTTTTCGGAGATAGAATCCCCTCACCGCAAAGGGGTGCGGTGATATGTGACCGCGCGACACGTAGCAGTAAGTAGGAGTGGTGAGGCTAGATGCGGGTGACCCTCATCTAGCCTCACCACCTCCTCTTGCTGCCACGTGTCGTGCGGTCACAAAGGGAGTGATGAAAGCGTGGGTTAGGAGATCCCAACCCTCCTTTTCGAATACGTTTTGACGTCTCATTTACGTCAATGAATTAAACCAATTTATTGTACATTCACCCCCTGCTAAACGTAGAGCATATCTAGGTTTAATTACCAGGGAAAAAGAAAAGAAAAGAAAATCTTATCTCTGATCAGCCACAAGAACAGCAGTCAAGGTTTAATCATTTGGAGAAAGCAGAGAGAAAGAAAGAGATGTCGATTGCCGATGATGAAAATAGGGTGGAAGCAGAGGAGGAAAACATGGCTGCTTGGCTAGTAGCTGTCAAGACGCTTCGTATTCAACCTTACACTCTTCCACCTCTTGGTTTGCTACCTTTCTTTTCTTCTTCTTCCATTTATATATATATCTGTATCTATATGTTTTTTTGAATATTGAATTGGAAGAAGATCGTGTAATTTGTCGTGTTTCCAAATGGGTCTCTTGAACCAGATAAAGAAACAGAAATTCTCCAGTTTGGTCGACCGAATCCAGAATTTTCATCTGGTTGTATGTTTTTTTCCCAAGTTTTCTCTCTGTTTAATTTTCATTTAGTTGTACGTTATTTCATTTAGTTGTGCATATACATGCATATGCATATGTATTTTAGTAGCTTTCTATTTGTGTTCACCAAATTATTCACTGGTACACAAGCACATCATATGCCTATTATTATGTCATCTAAGCAGTTACATATAGAGCTAGGGGTCTCACTTGAGCAAACTCTCTATCCCTTGAGATAGATGTATCTTTTAGTTGCCTATCACTCTCCTAAGAGATAGATGTATCTTTTAGTTGCCTATCACTCTCCTAAGACTATATCGGTAGCTATTGATGTTGGGATATATTGAGTACGAAATAATCAACCAAAGAAAACTTGAAAAACATACAAAACTATATAAAACTCTCGTTTGGTCGACTGAATGAAATAATCAACCAAAGAAACCTACTTTAAATGTATAACTAGAAGAATTTTTGCCTGCTTTTTTGAAATTTAGGCCCCCATGATGTCAAGATTCGCATGAAAGCTGTTGGCATATGTGGGAGTGATGTTCACCACTTCAAGGTAAAATTATGTTCAAATATACGCCACTTCTCCCTTAATCTTTCTATGATCTTCACTGGGATATTTTTGAAGAGTGCTTGCTACTAATGATCTTGCCAAATGATGTGTCTGTGATGTGATTTCTAGAACATGAGATGCGCGAATTTTGTGGTTCGAAAGCCAATGGTTATTGGACACGAGTGCGCCGGCATTATAGAAGAAGTTGGTAGCCAAGTGAACGCTCTGATGGTAGGTGACCGCGTGGCTTTAGAGCCTGGCATTAGTTGCAGCAGATGCAATCACTGCAAGAATGGTTCTTACAATCTATGCCCACAAATGAAATTCTTTGGCTCTCCCCCAACTAATGGCTCTTTAGCCAACATGGTAAGCCTATATGTTGTTGAAAAAAAGACTTTCCCGGTACATTAGACTCCCGCGTTTGCACATGGTTTTCACGATCTAATGTTGTTGAAAGGAAATTCAAAATAGTTGCTACAAATTCAATTGTAAACATTCGATCATCCATTTAACGGGTTTTGTTCCTCACCCTCCTCAGACTCTAGCGACAGCTATTGATGTCGTTGGGATATACTGAATATGCTTGTTGTTGTTATTGTTGTTGTTATCTAAAATACAAAGTACACAATAGTTGATTAAAGGTACGAAAACTTCAAATGGATAGACCTTAAGAACTTAAAAAGCATATAAATCGTGAGTACACTAAATTAGTCGTTAGCTGAACCTAAGAGGTAAGAAAAACCCTCCATTTGGACTGGTTCTTTCAAGCAGCGAGCTATTAGATGCTGATAATGAAACTAGATTTAAGTTTCAGGACTTGATTTACAATGGGATTTCGTAATTCTGCTAGAAAATGTAAATCCATGTCTCAATGACTTGATGGTTTGTGGCGATTTCTAATTAGCCGTTGATCTTGAATCAGGTGGTGCATCCTGCATGCCTATGTTTTAAGTTACCTGACAATGTAAGCTTAGAAGAAGGGGCAATGTGTGAACCGCTCAGTGTCGGTGTCCATGCTTGTCGGCGTGCTCAGATTAGTCCAGAGACTAAAGTGTTGATTGTTGGAGCTGGACCAATTGGTTTAGTCACTATGCTTGCTGCTCGAGCTTTTGGAGCTCCGAAAATTATCATGGTTGACATTGATGATCAACGGTTAGCATTTGCCAAGAAGCTTGGTGCAGATGGGATACTTCAAGTTTCAACCAGTATCGAGGTTTTTCATTTGATCTATCACTATTTCACTGATTAGTACAACAAAAACAACATTACCCCCATTGCGTTAGAGGCTCCTGCTTATGACGGGGTAAGTGGGGTCGGATGTACGCAACCATACCCGTGTGTTTCTAGAGGTTGTTTCCCGATTACCCATAATAAAAATTGCGTCAAACTGTGTCGATCAACTGCTACTTCATAAAATAAAAAGCACAACCAATTTAGTAATGAACTTGAATTCTCGTTTTTGATAGTCATAAGTCCATTGATCGTTCTCAGGATATGCAAGAAGAAATAGTCCGGATACATGATGCAATGGGGTGCGATATAGATGTAAGCTTTGATTGTGTCGGTTTTGACAAGACCATGTCAACTGCATTGGCTGCTACACGGTCTGGTGGCAAAGTATGCAGCGTGGGACTAGGCAAAAGCGAGATGAACATCCCCCTTACCCCAGCTGCTGCTAGGTAAGTCAGGTTTATGTTTGCTCATGAGGTTAACGAGCTTTCCAGCAGTTTTATTGCGGTCCAGAAGTAAGCACTAATCGTTCTATGTTGCACAGTGTCCTGGGAGAGGGCAGATCGCGAAATGTATGCAACCTTACCCTACACTTTGTGCAAGAGGTTGTTGCAGCGGTTCGGATCCGTGGCCTCAAGGTCACAAAACAGCAACCTTATCAGTTGCTCCAAGGCCCGCCCTCCTATTAATTATAGATTAGCTATTGTAAAATTTCAGGCTTCTTGAGCTGGAAATGAACTTCGAATTACTAATGAGGGCGCGGGATAGAAAAGTATGTACCTGTGTTGTTACTTGTGATTCAGGGTATGGTTGCGTACAACAACAACATTATCCCATTGCTGTATAGGCTCCCACCTATGGCGGGGTATGAGAAGCCGAATGTACGCAACCATACTCATGTGTTAGAAACACACAGATGTTGTTTCCCGATGACTCATAATGATGCGTCAAGCTGTGTGGAGCAACTACATTAATCATTCTAAGTTATGGATTAGCCATTGTAAAATTTGCGGCTTCATGAGCTGGAAATGAACTTCGAATTACTAATGAGGGCGCGGGATAGAAAGGTATGTAACTGGTGTTGTTACTTGTGATTCAGGGAAGTTGATATTCTGGGAATATTCAGGTACAGGAATACATGGCCTCTGTGCATTGAGTTCTTGAAGACAGGTAAAATCGATGTTAAGCCTCTCATATCCCACAGATTCAGATTTAAGCAACAGGATATTGAAGAAGCATTTGATGTCAGTTCTCGTGGTGGCAATGCCATCAAAGTTATGTTCAATCTATAGATTTGGATACCAGCTTCTATGTACTTAGTGCATCAAAAAGCATCAAAAGAAAGACCATTTTATAGAGTTTGGACATCAGCTTTTCTTGAATTTACTAAGTGGACAATCAGTTTACCCAAAGGTAATGCCATCAAAGTAATGTCCGATTCATGGATTTGGACTCCAACTTATCTGTGATTTCTAGTGCATAGGTAATACAACCACAGAGAACAACAAGGTATTGACTTTGATAAGAGAGGTTGGAGGCATCAAATTTTGTCGCGCACTTTCCTATATGGTTCACCCTCATATATGAATAATATGGTGTATCTCATGCGCTTATTTTTCATTTCCAATGAAGTTAAAAGACGCATTCTTCTTTGACTTTAGAATATAATAGGATAAAACAATGACTCAATAAATTGGTTGCGCTTCTTATATTGTGAAATAGCAGTTTATCGACATAATTTTGACACAATTTTCATTATGGGTCATTGGGGAACATCTGTGTATTTCTAACACATGGGTATGGTTGCGACGTCTCATACTCTGCTATAGACAAGAGCCTCTAAGGCAATGAGATAATGTTGTTGTTGTTGTTGGTGTGTCTCATGCGCTTATACTTGAGTAAAATGATTTCACTAAGTAGACAAATTCCTCGATCAATCTTAGTATCTTAAAAAATCTCCTAGTAACAATGATATTTTTTATTTTATTTTTTGGAGATGTAAAACATCTCTAATTGCAAAATTGTAAGTAACAAATACTCTCGCCCCTAGCTTTGAGGCATGCAACTGCCAAACAGAACTGGTAACGGCTAACAAGTTAATAACATATTGTGTGTTATGGAAAACATTACTCCACGAAAATTGTGTTATTTTTTAGTGCATGATATGAAATTGTATAATACATGTTAGGATATGGAAAACGTACATTTCTCCATCTTCAATTATTTCAAGTAAATAAAAGGAACGCCATCTCTTGGAATCTTCTGCGCAACCAGTCCGACCATGTGAGGAACTTCCTTAGTCAGATTTCCGACAAAATAACTCACACTCGGATGAAAGCTTATATGATTCACTATTACTGCTTGTACTACTAACGATGATGAACATGTGTTTGCCTTACCTCCGAAGAAAAATAGAAAAGTACCTTCTTATCGATACTCATCCGAACATGTCTCTCAAAACTCCTAGTACCTCGTAAACATAGTAAGGGAAAGAATTATCAACAACTTTTCTCTCAAAGTCTATTCCCAGTATAGTATAAGAAGCAAGTAAGGCAGCCGAATGGAGAAAGGCCATGGAAACAGAGATGAAGGCCTTGACAAAGCATGCAACTTGAGAAAAATATATGTTATCAGCAGGAAAAATGACAGTTAGGTTCAGATGGGTTTTCACCATTAAATATAAAACAGACTACGGCACTGAGGGATACAAAGCAAGTCTGGTAGCCAATTGATACACACAGACATATGACGTCGACTACTCGGAGACCTCTCTAACTGCAAAAATTGATACCATTAAGGTACTCTTCTCGATAGCAGCAAATAAAAGTTGGTCACTCTATCATTTCGATATTAAGACTGCTTACACGACGAATTGAAGGAAGAAATATATATATATAGAAAAACCATTGTTTTTTTCCAATGAGTTTTGGAGAACGAGGTATGTAAACTGAGAAGGCTCTCTGTGGACTAAAACAGTCTTTTGATGCATGGGTTGAGAGATTCATGATAGCAATGAAACAAAATAGATACATGCAAAAATAATGCTGATCATATATTGTTTTTTGAGAGAAACGGAAATTTGATTATCTTCTTGATCATATATGTGGATGATAATGATCATAACATAGAGTGATAAGGAGGACATCTAGCAACTCAGGAAGAATCTGTTCATGAAGTTTGAGATGAAATATCTAGGAAGGCTAAAGTATATACTAGGGATTAAAGTTCTACGATTGAATAAAGAAATATTCATCTCCCAATGAAAGTACATAGTAGATTTACTAGCAAAAGTTGAAATAGTGGACTACAACTGAGTGACATCCCAATAGATGTAAATCAGAAGCTTCAGATAAAAACAAGGCCGCATCAGTAGATCGAGAACGTAAAAGTCAGTAGGAAAGTTAATATATCTGTCACACACCAGACTAGCCATCCGATACGCGGTAGGAGTAGTGAGCTAGTTCATGCATGACCTTCAGGAAGAACACATTGAAGCAGTCATGAGAATAGTGCAATCAATTAAAAGGCACACTAGGAAGAGACATAATGTTTAGCAAGAATGGGTACCCTCCACATTAAAGGTTATACTGATGCTGATTGGACAGATAATTTGAAGGGTAAGCAGTTACTTCATGATACTTTGCCTTGATGGGAGGAAACCTAGTCACTAGAAGTGAAAAGCAAAATATGGTAACATTATCTAGTATAGAGGCGGAGTTTAGAGGGGTTGCTAAAGATGTAAAGGTAGTTCTATGGTGAAAAAAATGATGGCTGAAATTAGATTTTCGCTTAGATATTCGACTCAATTGATATGTAACGACAAAACGGCCATTGCTATATCCGAAAATCATGTACAACACGAAAAGAAATTACTCTTCATTCCTCTTAATTCTTACATAAACATGATGATCCAAAACCTTGAACTTTATTCTCGTCTATACCTGGACGTAACATCACTACCTCCTCGCCTTCACGAAAAGACAAATTACTGCAAAGACGTTCCAGTTCCTCTGCCATCTTGAGTAAAGAACCAGCATTAGGAAGCAGCCTGTGGTTATTTCTGCTGTTTGAAAAGGCAAAGAACTGTATAGGGTAAATGATTCAATGGTTTGAGAAGGAATGTAGATTAATGAATTTCACTTAGCAACTGAAGAGCCAAGGAAAGACGGACTCATGCATATGCATGGCACATCTTCCAAGAGAGATAAAAGACTCCCACAGAGAAAATCACAGAGGAATCACACCTCTTAAATGTGTTCTTTTTTATATAGAATAAGAAGACTTAAATTTAATGGATACTCAGGAGTTACACCATTTGATACATGATGACTATAATGCCATGATCGAAAAAATAATGACATAGCAAAGTTACAACCCTTTAATATTCTTCCAATCATATATGGCTTTTTAATCTTTAAATCAGCTTTATATTGTTGCTACCGCAGAATATCCTGTTGAAACTTGAGCTTACATGAGGTGAGACCCATATCCACTCAAAAACCTTAAGGCGATGGTAGAACATCATCCTCATATAAGTCATGCATTTTTTCTCAAATTAGTCAATGTGGGATTCTCAACACCCACCCTCACGTGGCAACGTGGCTTCACATACACATGCGCCTTATAATATCCCAGATTAAATAGTTTATGGTGTTTTTTATTTTATTTTATTTTGAAACAACACAGTTCACTAACTTTTGAAGACCATTTTAACAATCGAAAAGTAATTTCCTCCGGCTTTTTTGGAACAGAGGTTGAAGCATTATCTGTGTTATTTACTGACGCGACTGATAGATTAAAGAAGAAGGAATTTTTTTATAAAAAAAAAATCAGATAATATCGCTTAATGAACTCCTTCAGTCGACATCCGATCGTGCTATAAATAATTTTTTAGAAATGCTAACGTGAGTTTTATAATTATTAACTCAATATATCCTTATGTACATCATGTCAGAATCGCTATCTGAAGCAGGTCGGATCCTTTGGTCAGAGAAACAATCGCCAAATTCCTAAGAACGTATGCCTCAACTCATGCAATCCTAAGTTTTAACATAGTATCAAAGCCAGTTTAAATTGTAGACTTGCACATTGCGTGGCTCATGGTTGGCCACTTAATGTATCCGCTCATCCAAGTCCAGATGTTCATATCTAACTTGTGATTTGTGATTGAAGAGGGGTCGTAAGGCGTGTATGTATGTCAAGCCACGTTGTCACATGAGGACGGGTGTTGAGAATATTATCCCACATTGGCTAATTTGAGAAAAAAAAAATAAATGGATTATATGAAGATAAGGTACCATCATCCATTGCTTTAAAGATTCTGAGTGAATATAGACTCCATCTCATCTAAGCCAAGTTTTAACAATAACACATTTCATACAAAATTGTATCATTTCTTTAAACGTTAGATAGATCGCTAATTGCGTTGTATTTAATGAGTGACTATTTTATATCTTTAATAGTTACTCATTAAGCGATAAATATTCCATATCTAATAATTGACCTATTAGTAGGCATATTGTGCTTAACGAACGAGTTTATTCGTATTTATATACATCCTATTATTGATGCAATAAACCAAAATGATTCTGAAGTAACCAGTTGATCGACACGCAATTTTCATTATGAATCATCGAAAAAACACATATATGTGTTTTTAAACATATGGTATGGTTGCGTAAATCTGACCTTCCATACCCCACCATAAACGAAGGACCCTAACACAATGCGGTAATGTTGTTGTTGTCGTCAGTGATGCGATAAATTATCTATCAACCATATAAAGTTTATCTAGATACATTCCCTACCTTTTATGTCAATACTACAAATATCTCCAGTGTTTTAAACTACTACCACAATCATCTTCCTTTGACTATGGATCCACTTAAAAAAGAAAAAACCCGGCCGCCCCAAAAAGTCAGGCGGGATCTCCTGACCGCCAAACGCATCACCCTCACCTGACCGTCCGCCACGTGGCAGCAGAGGGGATGGTGAGGCTAGGTGGAGGTAACCCGCATCCAGCCTCACCACCCCTGCTGCCACGTGGCAGCAGGTCCTTTGTTACCCGCCCCGAAGGGGGGTCAGGGCGATCCGGACTGCCAAAAAGTATCTACTATATAAGAAATATTTATTTACCGGGAGTACCCTTGCTCTCCCTTCTATATTTTTATGTGGAAAGACTTTTTTCCAGCTTCATGTTCGACCATAAGATTTGTAATGGTGAATCACTAACTTATAATTATTAATTAATTAATAGAATATACATAAATAAAGTAAGATTATTGTTGACAATAATAGGTGAAACAAAATGAAGCTTGACCACTCGTCTTCAAAAATTTTACAACATTCATCGGTAATCAACGTCGCTCTCTTCAATTGCCGCTGTCAAATATATAACATCAGGTTTTTTTTAAGGATAAAATAGTTAACTTAAATGTAATTGAACATCTAAGCTGGACACTGAATATCTTAATGTTAGTGAAATATTGCAATACCAAATTAAACTTAGTGTAGAATGACTCTCAGGTGACTACAAGTCAATACTTAAATATTACGTCTAACACCTAATTGTTAAGTGGATGATGGTTAAGAATCTTTGGAACTTGGGTTTACATGTGTTGAGTCTTATATCCACTCAAAACCTTAAGGCAATGAGTGTTGATACCATCATTCTCATATAACCCATATATTTTTTTCAAAGTGGACAATGTATGACTATATTCTCAATACTCGCCTCATGTTGCAACGTGGCTTGACATAGGCACGTACCTTAAAACCTGCCCTCAGTCACAGACCAGGCATGAACATCTGGACTTAGGTGAGACGAGACAATAAATGGCTAACCATGGGCCAAGTAAGGTGTGAGTCCACATTTTAAACTTGCTCTGGTACCATGTTGAAATTTGAACTTACATGAGGTGAGACTAATATCCACTCAAAAACCTTAAGGACGATGGATGATGGTACCATCATTCTCATTCTCGTATAATCTATTTTTTTAATTAGACGATATGCGACTATATTCTCAATAAAGAAAAAAAAAAGTTTATGGCAGTATATTGTGCTCTTGTATGCCTTATGTTCTATGTCAGTTTCATCTTCTTTCTTTTTTTTTCTCCTTTTCTCAATTTTTGCCTTTTCTTTATGTAAACATGGAATTTGTTTTTGGGGGGTAAGTGTCATTAGTTTGGCCCTAGATTTCACATCAATTGTGTGAAAGCTAAACCATTTCCTTCCAAGTGCCGACTGCTGAGTGCAACCTTTTCTCCTTTATTTTCACACCGGATGAGATCTAGGAGGAAGAATATGAGGTAGAATATGAGGCCTCCAATCACGCGACGCCACTGTACCAAAGGACTTTTTTTAAAAAAGAAAAAAAGTAAACAGCGGGCCCTTTTGTACACGTGGCGTCGCGTGATTGGAGACCTCATATTCTACCTCATATTCTTCCTCCTCAGATCTCATCCGTTATTTTCACATATCCAAAAAGGAAATTAGGGGACGGGGAGAATAATGAGGTAGGGCCACCAAATAACGATGGGAGAGATGGTGTTTTACACAAAAAATATATTTATTTTTATTAGTTTATGTTGTTAATTTATATTCTAAATCCTTGTTATAAAACATTAGTTTTAAATATTGTTATTTTTTCCTATTTAGTACAACCAAAAACTTATACCATGTTTTTGAATATTTGAGATCTCATATCTGTACTTACTCTTAGCAAATGAATTAGATTATGACATGTCCTCTGTCAGGTTGATTTATTCATAACATATGATCACACACTTTAAACAGGAAACTTAAATACAATTTTTTTGACCTTGGAAACTTGCAACTTAAGAATTTGTTACTAATTTTTGGCAAAATCAAACAAGTAAGTTATCTTAATGCTTTATGCTTTTGTTTTCCCGTTGAAAGCCAGGATCAAGCATGTTGAAGATTAGGTTTAATTACCATGACATGTGGAATGGCGGTTATGTTATCTTATTTGTTAATCACATGTTAAGAGTTTGATTCCGTCTATTGAAATAGAAGAGGCCAGTTGTAAAAACTTTTGAATATAGTGTGAGAATATTGACTTACCATAAGGAGAGAAAACACCTTTAAGAAATGATGTAATGCCGGATTTGGTGCTAATTAGCACAATTGTGATTAGGCGTGATTTGTGGCATGATTTGTGTTTATTACCGTGTATAGCTCAGCCATTTGTTATATAGGAACATGTACAATACTGTTGGATATACAGAAATATACACATAAAAGTCTCCCAAAAATTGTATGTTCTTCATACTTTTGATTGTCTATACTTTTAATCATGGTATCAGAGCAGGAAAATTTTCATCTCTGTATGATTATAGTACCTTCTTGGCTCGAATTTAACTCTCATCACAGCCAGGTTGATATCCGATCAAAGAACTAAGCAGTTCTTACCTTTACCCTTTCTGTACCAAGCGTATACCTGCCCTTACCTCGTTCAACAAACTGATTTGTTGATCGACATACTCGTTTTCCATTCCTGAAAAATTACCATAATCATGTCAAACCCACCAGAAAATATACCTGCCACTACTCCAGAAACATCAGAAAAATACCGAAACTCCCTGATAACTTTGACAAATCTGCAGAATTTGCAAAATTCCTGCAGAATCAAATAAACCCAGTCAGTCAGAATCCTATTCCACAACAACCTCTGAAAATCTTGTGATTAAGGTGAAATTGAATCCAGAGAATTATCCTTTATGGTGCAACCTTATGCGACGTGCCCTTATGGGCAGGGGGAGGAGGACCCACATCACAGGGGTCCCTCCACCCCCTTGCCCACAGATCCGAGCTATGCAAAATGAGAATAGGACGACCACTCGTTTCACATGGCTCATAGATAATATAGACAAAAGTCTAGTTAACACTGCCTCAAGTTACCCAACCGCAAAAGCCCTGTGGGATGGGCTGGCAATAACTTACGGTTCCGAAATTGACTCATTACAAACTTTCGATCTGCACAAACAAGCGTATACAATCAGGCAAGGGACCAGTACACTCGATGCATGCTGGGAGAAATTACAGAGTATTTGGAGGACCATAGACAATCGGACTCCCAACCCCATGGAATGTCCAAAAGACATCCAGAAGTTCAACCAGTACATACAAGAGCAGTGATTGTATCAACTTTTAATGGTTGTTGATGACAGATTTGGGGCCATAAAGAAAGAACTGTTAAAAAGAGATCCAAGACCTACTGCAGAAGCAGCCTATGGAGAACTGCGTAGGTCTGACACAGAAAATTTACTGTTGAAAATCACCCCCTCAGCAACATCATCGGGGGTGGGTTTGGGACAAGGGTTAGCAGCGAAGGGA
The DNA here is from genome assembly GCA_036186865.1 of Eustoma russellianum. Lineage (NCBI taxonomy): Eukaryota > Viridiplantae > Streptophyta > Magnoliopsida > Gentianales > Gentianaceae > Eustoma > Eustoma russellianum. Next base: position 31,880,785 of record AP025069.1, on the reverse strand, counting down.
CAGGGAGTTCAGGGCAGAGAAGCCACAGAACCACCGCGCAAAGGAGGAGCCCGCCAACCCCGCTCAGGGCCACCATCACGGCGGGGAGATGAGAAACATCTTCTAGAATGTACACATTGCAAAAGGAAGGGACATTCTAGAGAAAATTGCTTCAAAATCCATGGTTTCCCGGATTGGTGGGAGGATTTCAAAAAGAAGGCACAGGCACAGGCTGCCGCTACTCCAGCCACCAGTGACGGTGACGGTAACAGGCAAGGCAATGATAACCCTGGCGGAGCACAAGACGATACCAGCGTTTGGTTGGTAAGTTGATTTATTTGTCTCATACCCGGCCTGACATTGCGTTTGCAGTTAGCCTGGTCAGCCAGTTCATGCATAGTCCTCAGACACATCACATGTATGCCGTCATACGAATTTTGAGATATCTAAAGTATACTCCTGACAGAGGAATTGTATTTCGAGATAATGGACATCTTGATATACAATCCTACACTGATACGGATTGAGCAGAAAATCTGGTGGACCGAAAGTCTACATCTGGGTACTTCACCCCGTGGGAGGCAACCTAGTAACATGGAGGAGTAAAAAGCAGAAGGTGGTGGCTCTTTCAAGTGCAGAGGCTGAGTTTCGGGGAGTTGTGAAAGGAATTTCCGAAGTTTTATGGGTACATAAGTTGTTTAAAGATCTTGGACTACCAGGTAATTATCCAACACCATTATACTGTGATAATAAAGCTGCTATTAGTATATCTGATAATCCGGTACAACACGATCGAACCAAGCATGTGGAGATAGATAGACACTTTATCAAAGAAAAGTTGGATACTGGACTTATTTCGCTACCGTTTGTCCGCTCTGAAGACCAATTGGCAGATATCTTGACAAAGGCTGTGAATGGTAGATCCTTCGAAGCAAATTTGTACAAGTTGAACATCGTTGACCCTACAGTTCAACTTGATGGGGAGTGTGAGAATATTGACTTACCATAAGGAGAGAAAACAGCTTTAGGAAATGACGTAAATGCCGGATTTGGTGCTAATTAGCATAATTGTGATTAGACGTGATTTGTGGCATGATTTGTGTTCATTACCGTGTATAGCTCAGCCATTTGGCTATATAGGAACATGTACAATACTTGTTGGATATACAGAAATATACACAGAAAAGTCTCCCAAAAATTGTCTGTTCTTCATACTTTTGATTGTCTATACTTTTAATCATATAGAGCTCCACACACTGAAAAAGATCACACACGCTGAAGATTACGTTTAATTACCATGACACGTGGAATGATGGTTAGATTATTTTATTCCTTAACTATATGTTAAGAGTTTGATTCTATCTATTGAAATATAAAACGCCAGTTATAAAAACATTTGAATATAAAATTCTATAAAAAGATTAATCTCTACATAAACCAAAAAGAAGATTACGTTTAATCAAATCCTTTTGAAAAGCTTGGATTCTATTTTCCACACTAGCACGACAGATTAGCTAAAAAACCGCTACCTTTTCGACAAAATGTGGTTGGTGGTGCTGTCAATTAACGCAAACCCTTAATTTAAGACTCAACGATAAATTTAATATGTGACTCATAAATATGATAATTTGATTTAACTCAATTCAAATGATTTATATGTGATGTGATTATAATACTTTCAAAGATAAACTAACTTGATATATCTAGTGCAACGGATATACCAAATGACGCTTTTGCCCCATTTGATATTCCTATATGTCGGAATGTAACGTCTTAAAACTTGAGTATGACCGTGTTAATATAAACCTTGGAACATAGTTGAAGTTGAAAGCTGGAGGGTAACGTCTTAGAGCTTGAGCCTCGCAGCTGACTACTATAGGTCCACAACAACAAACATATCTAGTATATCTTAACAACAGCAAAAACTATCGCTAGAGTTTGAAGAGGGTCAGAAGCAGGCAAACTACCCTCATCCCAAGAGATAGCGAGCTTGCTTTCAGTAATATTCCGGATCGATATGTGCCTACTAATATGAAACAATAATAAGAATATTGTGTGCTACTGTATTAATGAAAAGATTTAGTAAACACAAACAGAAAGTTTTCGATTCTAACTACTATAAGTCTAACATGACTAAATCTATAAGTCTGGTATCATTAAATATCAATTTTTCAAGATTCTTCTTGATGGTACGAAAACGATTAACTTAATATGTCGATCGATATATATGCTCATATCTTATATTTATACTTTATTTTACCATATATTTTTTTCGTAGGACATGATGTTACATTCCCAAATTTTTTGAAAATATCTTCTTAGAGTTGAAGCCAAAATGAACCCACGAAAAAGATGAAAGTTCTTTTATTGATTTGAGTGATTGAAGATATTTGAAATGTATTATTGCAGCGAAGCCGGAGAACATGGAACTGGTCCAAATGGATAGAGATATTATGCTGTAGTTTTAAGCACGCTGGGTAGAACTGCCATTCGGAAAATTCGTGTTTGGTTATTATATTATATTATATCTTCTATTTTATTATATGCCTGCGAGTTTTATTAAATCAATATACAAACTAAAAGAACATAGATAATGTACTCGATAATTTCTCTCCAACTTTATATAATATATGCAGGCCGGTAGAAGTGGGATGAGATCTCCTCACCCCTAAATCATTTACCTGCATCTCCAGTGTCTGCCACGTGTCACCTCTTCATACACTTTTTCTTTCTTATCCTCTCATTTAATTTCACCATCTTTCTGTTACCACGTAACGAACGGTGTAAATGGAGGTAAAAGATTTAGGGGCGAGAAGATATATCCCGATAGCAGCTAGATGTTTTGCACTTTTGCTTACTCAAGGGTAGGGCTGTAAACGAGCCAAACGAGCCAAACATTGCGTTGTTCAAGCTCGGTTTATTTAACTTAGCAAACGAGCCGAGCTTGTTCGTTTATTTAAACGAACATATTTAATTGTTCAAGCTTGGTTCGTTTAACTCACGAACAACATTAACGAGCCGAACACCTTAAACGAGCGGTGCCACTTACCGAGTTCGAACAGAAAAAATGTGTTCAAGCTCTGTCCATTAACCTTTTATCCGAGCCGAGCTCGAGCTCGAGCCAAACGAGCCAAACAACCGAACGACTTGGTTCATTTACCGTCCTACTCAAGGGATAGGTTGCGAACGTCCACGTGTAATCAGTTTAGTGCTTTACGGATTATTATTTTGTGCGAGTATTTAACTGTTTTCGTTTTCTAACCAGTTGGGATGCACTATTTTGTACTTTATATACAGACGTCAAGTGCATTAATTTAAGCTCAAAATACGTAATTTGGTGTCTTGAGAAATTTCAAAAAATAATACTCATAAATACGATACAAATGAGAAAACTTCTTCAAACAATGAAGACGTCTTTCAGAATGACAGACTTAGGGACTTAAGGCGTCATTCGACGCCATTTTTAATAGCGTCTTAGAGTGTGGCAGTCCAGCAACTCCTATTTAATCGCGATGATATTGCAATGGAGAAACTATGTTGAAAATCTTCTTTGCAATCTTAACATAAGTATGAAAGTTCATTTGTTATGTATGTTTGCGAAGGAGTTTTTATCCTATATCCTGAAAAGTTTCAAAATACATAACGTTGAATGAATTTATTCGGCAAGCGTTGATTGCCATTGAAAAGACATATACAAATATGGTCTTGAATTTGTTTGTAGATGACCACATTCAGGTCCAAACAAACATAGAGGATTTGATTGGAATGTCGTTACATATATAGTGACGGAAATCTAAGATATGCACTGATAAGTTGCGCACAACTGATGACGTCACTATACATGTTTTAGAAAAGGGTCAAACAAACAATGTTTTCGAAGAAAGAGAAAGCAGATTAAGGTCAGATATCCAAAGCCAAACGTACCATCAAAGCAATTACAAAACCTCTAAAATAATCTGATTGTTGAAGTACAATTATAGTTAGAAATTTTTAGTCTATCTCTATATGTTGTCTCATAGGTAGTAGTAATAAACATGGTATGCGCAATGTATTGTATGAAAAGTTTTATGCTTTGTGTCTCATTAATTGTATGATTTTTTGTTTTGTTTTAGATAACATAAACAAGAATACTACTCCATATATTATTAAAATGAAATTATGCCCTAACCCTAACTTAATCCTTAATCCTAAACCTAACACTAGTTTGCGAAATGTATGTGAATTTTACATGAATTTACTAATTGAAATTAAAATTGCACAAACTTGAAGGGATAAACAACAATTATGTCTTGAACATAAATATCACATAGAATAAAAAAGCTAAACATTATTCTCAAACTGTTGTGTGTAGGACAAGTGTTACGGTTGTGGCTACTTGTTTACATACACCACATATTTGATTGTAGTTACGGCGGTCCACTCGCCATGAATATGAGTTGATTGTAGTCTACCTCGACCACGTTTCCTATGAATTAGTCCTCCAAATAATCTTCTTCATTTTCATTGTCCTCCTCATCGTTCTCGAATTCATCATCATCGTCATCGTCGTCGTCATTTTCTTCACCTTCTTTATTTATTTGATCTTTTACATATGCATGTGATTAGCAACTTCCAAACATATTGCATGTAGATCCATCAACAATATCTCCTTCCACGATACCACTAACAAGATTTGAACATGTGGTGGAACATCACGCACTGTCACGTGTATCTCCATAATTGGAAGGATGGGACAATGAGTTGATATTTTTAGAGATGATTACAAGTCTTCCTTGTCAAAAATGCTAGCCAAGTTATAAAAATAATCAGACGTATTAGACTCGAAGGGGTAGCGACGTACCAGATTAATTGCCCCAACATATGCATTCAGCTCCAATCTTGATTTAACTTACTCTTTAAACTCTTCATATACGATATCACTTGACATCCTCATTATTTTCATAGGCCACAATTATATGAAATTCCATTGTGTGAATTCACCGTTTCACCTACTTAATACAAATCAATTTGGATTTTTAGCCATTTTCAATGTATGAAGACTACAAAGACGACAAAATTTGATGGTATCTTCATTACAGTATCATCGCGATTAAATAGAGTATACTGGGCTAGCACACTCTAAGACGCCATTGAGTGCCTAAGACGCCATTCTGAATGTCGACTTAGAGTGTGATAGTTTTCTATCGAGCAGAAGTGGTTTTCTACAGGGAAGAAGTGATTTTGTCTAAGACGCCACGTCCTAGTTATTTGAAAAATATTTTTTATTCGTAGCGTATTTGTGATTTTTTTATTAAAACTATATTATTTTCTGAAATTTGCCTTGCTGCCAAATTAGTATATACATTGTATTACAACTATTTTCCAATGAATGACTTGTGTGTGTAATATAACTCTTATATTCGCAAATGAGTCTTTTAGACGTAGGTACCAAGATATCTTCAAATAAGGGGTCATAATGCATAAATATTTTCACATAAAAAGGGTTATGATGTAAATATGGAACTTGATGTATTTGTTATGACATGAACTTCGTCACGAACCAGAGTCGTTATTTTGACAGCAAATCAGAAATGCAACGTCAAGCCCCAGGGGCATAGTCCAGTGTTAAGTGGTAAAGGTGATTGGAGCTAGAACCCCGACGTCCCGAGTTCATAGTCCAGTGGTAAGTGGTAAAGGTGATTGGGGCTAGAACCCCGACGTCCCGAGTTCGAGTCCGTGTGGAGACAGTCCTTGTTGAAATATTACAAGGGTTGCCTCTGGGCTGGTTAAGTCTCGTGTGTCCTCTCCCTTTGCAGGGCTGCTGGTGGAGCACATCCCTCGATTTACATCCCATCTGACTAAGGGGCCTCTGGTACAGATGGGGGAGAACTCACTCCATCATCAAACAAATGCAACATCAAGTCAAATTGTAGACGGCCAGCGTAATTATAACTCTCACAGATTAGCTGGTGGATGAGCTGACCCACGCTTTTCACCGTCTCCCTCCTTTCCGTGTCTTCTTAACGGATCTTCTTTGTCGTTAGTATATAATCTAATGGTTTCGGTGGCGGAGATTCGAGGGAGTGACGAGAGTTCGATCCTAAGCAAAAATTTTGATTCTTTTTCTAGATAAGCGCATGGTATTGGAGCTCTACTGCTTGCAGTGGGCTCCTTGTGTGACTGTCTAAACAATCCGAACTTTACCATACTAGGCCTTGAACACCTGATTTTCATCCCTATCGTACCATGAGAGAGACTGATAGGGATTTGGTTGGGATTTCCGGTGATAAACTTTTTTTAAACGGATCTTCTTCTCATATAGTATTTACATTTTATAGGTGTAAAATTACATTTTTTTTTGAAAAAAAAAGGACACATCAAAAGATTTATTGCAATGACCCACACACTAAATTAGATCATTACCATGCTATTTTTTTTAATAGAACAATATAATTGTACATATGTAAAAGAGGAATTATTTCCATTTCCAATGGAATCAATAACACACTCTTTTTTAACTTTAGAATATGACGGAACCAAGCAAAATGACTTAGTAAATTGGTTGTGCTTCTTATATTATGAAGTAGCAGTTGATCGACACAGCTTGACACAATTTTTATTATGGATCATCGAAAAATAACATCTGTGTGCATGTGTATAGTTGCGCACATCCGACTCTTCATATCTTGTTATTAACAAGAGTCTCTAACATAATGAGGTAATATTGTTATGGTAATACATGTAAAAGAGAAACATGAACAAAAGGTGAAGGATCCTTTAGCAAGGTGCCGGCCAATACCCATACCCTTCTTCCCACTGTTGGCGTTTCTTTTGGTAGTGCTTCTGCTTTTCCCTTTCAAAACTTAATTTTAACCGATATCATTACCTTAGCAATACAAATCGCATAGGACCCTCAATTTTCTTGATATATCATATTTTTAGCTTACTCAGTAAATTATGTAATTTGTATAAATATATCCAATATTTTTTTAGCTTACTCAGTAAATTATGTTTTTATAACTTTATAACGAATTGCAAAAGAGGTAAACTTATTTCATGTTTGTGTTTTAATATATTGTTACAACCATATATCATCAAAGTCAGACTTTTATGAGATGCTCCAATTATCAATTATACGATTCGGGAAAAAAACTAGGGTTAATTGCACCTGGTATCCATTGATTTCCACGAAGTTTTAAGTAGCATCCAATGTTTCATGAAACACACTTGGCATCCAGACTTATAGGGTTAATAGACACCTGGCATCCTGCAACCGGAAAAGCACCTGCTATAGGCGGTTTTTAGCATTTTTCCTTTTAATTTTAACCTTTTAAGTCATTGGCGCCAAATGAGTTTTCAACCATGGTTGAAGCCTCACTCCCTCCTTTATACCAACCGAATCCCCCCTCCAAATTTGTCCTAAACCCAAATCATTCTTCCCCAATTCTTCAATCCTCCCTCCAAAATTGACCTAAACCCAAATCATTCTTCCCCAATTCTTCTACACATCTCCTGCCTGCAATCGAAGAAGAGAAAGTAGCATGTCTTCGGCGGGGTCAAGCTACAGGCGGCGGGATGTTTGTCAATCAAGGTGCCATTGTGGGTTGACAATGCAAATCCAAGTGTCTTGGACCAAAGACAATCCGGGAAGAAGGTTTCTGTCATGTCCACATTCTCGGGTATGTATTTATTCCTGCTGATCTTTTGGGAATTTTTGGCCGAAGGAAGATGAATTGTGTGTGTAAATAAGTGTGTTGTTTATGGCCGAAGGATGATGTTTTCTGTGCTGTTTTTATAGGACGTTGATGGAGGCTGTGGGTATTTTGAATGGGTTGATCCCCCTATCTGTCAAAGATCGAAGGAAGTAATTCCGGGATTGCTGAAACGTTGCAACAGATATGAGGAGCGGCTTAAATTGTGCAATGGCCATGAGTACGAAATACGAAAATTGAAATGGAAAGGGAATGTGATGTTGTGGATGTTAGTGTTGTCTTGGGTTTTATTTGGGGTTGTATTTGCTAGAATGGCAGCAGATTAGTTGGAATAATGTGTGATGTAGTCAGTTATGTTAATTAAGTAATGGGTTGTGGTTGGATGTTATGGTATTTATGTGTAATAGTTTGATGTTGTATTTAGTAGTTAATGCATTTCTGCTTTTTTGGATTTTGAAGGTGTATGAAGTTGCCGAACGTCCATTTTGTGTTTGGGATTTATGTAATTTGTGTTGTTATTTGTTGTGTTGGAGTAATGCAAATTGTTGTGTTAGCAATTAAACAGTGTTGTGGTTGATGTTTTTGTATGCAATGTAAGATGTTCAAGTTTTGTACAAAATCATATGTTCAAGGATGAAGTGGACGGTTAGTGTAAATGGAAAGCAGAATAGCATCACAACCACAAATGTTCATGACAGAAGGGCACAGTTGTGTACATTTCCAAATAACGATCACCTCTAACAACTGCAAACCACTTTTCTTGTAGAAAACAAGTATCCAAAATAACTGTTTCCATGTCATTCAAGTAAGCCATAAACAATAAGGTGCAGACACAACAGAAATTAATGTTCATAGTCATCAAATTCAAGGAGCAGCATCAGCATCTGGTTTTTCCTTATTCATCCGCTTGGCTTGTGCAACCTCTTTAAGTGTGGACTGGGGTAAGAACACTCGGCCATTACGTATGACATAGTTTGGTATGAGTTGACCATTGCGGGAAGATGTCCTATAATAAGGTCACTGCTTTGGCAGCACATCAGCAATATTCGCGGCTGTTGGTGCGCTCGAACTCGTAGCATCCATTGTTTTCTCCCCTTCCTTGGGAGAACTCCTCAACGGCTGTGTAGGTGCACTGGAACTCGTACCAACATCATCATCGATTGTAATAACGCCGGTGACAGGCTTCCTCCAAGGGTACTGTCAAATACACAGCAAAGCAAGTCATGAATAGAATTGAAGTCTTGGTGGTTCAATTATGCAGCCTGATTCAACTTACCCTGAAAGATACTCTAGTAATACGCTTGTTGAAGATATTGCAAATCTTGCTTGATTTCCTCTGTTCTTTTCTGACTGCATTCGAGCTACTTGGCTCATCCATGCCCAAACATTCCTCTCGTAATGCGCTTGTTGAAGATGTTGTTTTAGCAGCAACGACACTCTCCACTTCTCTTGGAAATGATGTTGTTTTAGCAGCAACGCCACTCCCCACTTCTTCACTCTTCTTCCTTTTTACGAACATCCTGAAATAAAACAATCATTTCTGTCAACTTATTTGAAACTAGCTCAAAAAAACTAAAATAACATGGTTGGCCCTTACAAGTTTTTTTGGCCTCTTTGCGTGATGAACTGTGGTATCATCAAACCGAGTTGGTGCACTAGAAGGTCCTGGAATATCATTCTCCGTTGTCATGTGTTCTTCGCTTTCACGGACAACTGTCCTTTTACGCGTTCTCTGTCTCTGAAGTAGTCAACCCAATAAACAAATTACAAATAATTCCCAATAAACAAATTACAAATAATGACAAATTACAAACAAAAGCTTTCCAGACTTTGTTTGCTCACATGACATTTCATGTCATTGAACACTCTCTTTCTAAAGCTTTCCAGACTTTGTTTGGATTGGAAGCAAAATCTTACATATACTTCTTGCCTAACCAACCCGAAGATATACTTTCATTTTTCACACTAAAGTTGCAAGTATGCACTGAGTTCAAGCTCCTAACCTCATAAAAACCATTCTTCCTATTCAAACCCACACGGATGTCCCAGTTGCACCCACTATTCTTACACTTCGCACAACATCTACTATTCTCACTTCTGTAAATAACAACCGGCCGACCATTTCTTATGGAATACATCTTCAGGGATTCTTTAAATGTCTCCAAATCTTTAAACATCATCCCACAAGCAAAATGAGGATTTTCCCCATCTGTCCTAGTGTTAAACACATTGCTACCGTGTTCCAATTCTTCATCATTCAATCCTATATCCTTGTCTATGTCCTCTGTTGCTTCGTCAACACTCTTGCATGGTACATTATTTTCATCTTCACTCAGCCCATCCCACTCATTGTTCTTGTCAACATGTACATCATATTCCTCTCGTCACCTGGCAACTCATCAGTTTCAGGTATATAGTCTGTGTCACTCGTCAACGGATCTTCAACTCCATCACCCTTTTCATCACGATTCACTCCGCCTTCCTCATTGTTTTCATTCACATCCTGCTCGTCATCAAACTATCCTCATTATCACTATCCCAATTTCATTAACACCGTCCCCGCCATCCTCATTGTTTTCTTTCACATCATGCTCGTCATCAAAACTATCCTCATTATCACCACCAATTTCATTAACACCGTTCCCGCCATCCTCATTGTTTTCTTTCACATCCTGCTCGTCATCAAAACTATCCTCATTATCACCACCAATTTCATTAACATTGCACCTGCCATCCTCAATCTCAAATTTCAAATCAGCATTACTTACCTTTTCATCTTCCATATCGGCAACATCATTTTCTAACCTACTATGTGGAACAATATGCTCCACATACAATCTCATTACCCTAGATGATGCTACACAACTTCTGACAGCATTATACAAATCACTATCAGTCTCAATTTGCACAAACTTGTCTACTACACTGTATAATACTTCTTTAATCCAAATATTCCTGCATCTTTGCACATTTCATCCAAGTATAACAGGGACATCTCATCAGCATCCACATAGTCATAGATGCAGGTGTCCCCTTCTACGTAAATTGCATTACCAGTCTTGAGTAATAACCCACCGTAATGAAAAAACAGTGATTTCATCACTTGGGATCTGTATATCAATACAAAAAAAAAATGAACACAGCAACAAAAACCATCTTCACTTCAAATACTACTCCAACATTTCGGACATACACTATACTCAACAAAGAACACCTTTATAACTACTCACTATTCATGCTCATCAACAATAACAGTAATATACTAAAAAAAACACCATCCGTTGCCATTCAAACCACCAATATGGACATGCAAACACAATATAATGAAAACAGCAACGAAATCAAAAATTATAACACATATTCGAAATAAAAATTGTTCCTTTTTCTTACTGTACAGAGGATGCAAGTTCTTCGGTAGTCCTGTCAGCCTTAACGTCATTTTTCGCCCCTTTCACCTTCGAAAATACAGCTCCACAACCCCGGCTATTGCTTCCAAAATCCACACCGATCAACTACGCCTGTTCCAACAAACAGTCAGATTGTGTGATTCGTCCAGAAATTTGAACAATTTTCGTCACTTTCGCCTGGGATTTTTTCGCCTTTTCAGAAACGAGTAACGGGAAAACGAAGTGGGAATTGTTTTGATTTTGTTTTCTCTTTAATATTCAAGGTAAATTAGTCAACCGTGGTTAAAGTTGGGTTAAAAGTAGGGTTAGGTCCGGTCAAAGGTCGATTTCAGCGGTCAACGGTCGTCCAGCAGGTCATCTGGATGCCAGGTGTCTATTAACCCTATAAGTGTGGATGCCAAGTGTGTTTCATGAAACATTGGATGCTACTTAAAACTTCGTGGAAAACAATGGATACCAGGTGCAATTACCTCAAAAAACTATTTATCAACTGGCAGTTTGACAACAAAAATTATGCAATCCCCGAAAAAATCCAAATGTGCAAATTTGAGGACGAAAGAGCGCCCGTGCGGACGTTGTATAACGTATAATTTTAGTCCTAAATTTAATAAATCTCAAATAATGTAACGCCTTGTAGCAATAATTTGATGGCGTATATATGGTGATTAATAAGGTTACTCGTCAATTAGGACGGCAACATTTTGCCTGCCATTTGTTATTTCACATCTAAGTTGATAAAGTCAAGTCAACTTTTGCAAAAAAGACACCCTAAGCAAATCATTAAAAGTCCAATAAAGGAAAAAAAAAAGCAAATCATCAAAAGAATAGAAAAGGGACGAAAGGGAAGAGGAAAGAAGGGCAAAGGGAAAAATAACACTCATTATGTGTCATATACGTCCCCAGAACATAGCCCAACTGGTTCCGGGCAGGAGTTCTTGAAAGGGAGGTCAGAGGTTTGATGTCGTTGGGATATACTGGGTTCGGATGATGATGATGATGATGAGGTCATATACACGGTTATAGTATTTACTTTCAAAAACTTTCTATATGTTTAGTAAATTCCTTCATTAGTATATCAACACATCGTATTCTTATTAGTGTGTCATCTATGAACATACATATAGAGCTATGAGTCTCACTAGAATCAAACTCTCTATCTCTTGAGATGAAAGTATTGTTTTCCTGTCTCTCACCCTCCCAGACACTAGCGATAGCTTTTACTCTCTGAAATATATTGTGTATATTTGTTGTTGTATCAAATACATAGTGGTCAAACAACATTTAAAATTAAATTATCAAATTATTTCACACATTGTTCAGTTGAATTTTGTCCTAAATAATGTAGAGACTGTTTTGACAACCTATTATGTAAAATCTTTTAAAACTTAGTCTTAATTGATATTAGATTAACTACTTATATTAAACAACTATAACAATAATTTTGAGAGAAATAGAGTACAAGTTTGTAATATAAAGAAAAGTCAATCAAGTGTCCCCATAGAATTGTTACATGACTCGATCAGACCAGAAAAGCAAAAGAAACGCCCCCACGGACATATTCTAGTTGTAAGTGGCAAAGGTGATTGGGGCTAGAACTCCGACGTCCCGAATTCGAGTCCGTGTGGAGACAATCTTGTGAAATATTACAAGGGTTGCCTCTGGGCTGGCTGAGTCTCGAGTGTCCTCTCCCTTTGCAGGGCTGGCCGGTGGAGCACATCCCTCGATTTACATCCCACCTGGCTAAAGGGCCTCTGATACAGGTGAGAGTGAACCCACTCCCTCATCAAAGAAAATCAAAAGAAACTATCCAATCACACCACCTTAAACTACTTTTCTCTGGACAAAACTTTTCTTAACAAGTAAGCATGTCTATAAACAAAGCAAATTCATTCATTTGAAAGCAACAACATGAACAGACAACCAAACACCCAAATATTAAACGCAAAAATCTCACTACCACAAAGACAAGATACCAAAGCAATCAGAAATTATGCATTCACATTCACATTCCCTTTCTTGAAGGCAGCAGAGCTAGTATGCCGCATGGTGTTGCACCACTCCACCACCAGATGAGGCGGCTGAGCACGACGAGCCGCCTCCTAAAGCCACGAACACGGTGGCTGTTACCGTCACGGCTTCGTGGCTGTGACGGCGTCATCTTTGTTCCCAAATACCCAATTCACTAATCCAGAATCTCTCCCTTCTTTCCAAGATTCTTTTTGTCCAATTCATCAAAACGTATCCAGGTTATTCTGATACCAAAAGGGCTGATTTAATTAGAGCTCAAGAATATTATCATCTTTCACTGTCAAATAATATGCCTAGATTATATTGGGATCGGTCTCTTTTCTTATTGGCAAATTCAATCTCAATACACCTCTTCTAATCCAGTCATTTCACGCATCATCTTCTTCTCAAGAAACACTATCTTCTGATTCACCATGTTTTTTACTACATCTCAGTCAATTAGTCTAAACAACAGTTGCTTAATGGAAGCAATGGATCACAATTGGAATCAAGCATCAAGAATAGGATCATGGAGTTTTCTTAACATTTCCCCTGATGATTACGCTATGGTATTTACTGCGAACAAGTCATCAGCTTTCAAGCTAGTGGCAGATTGTTACCCTTTTCAATCTAGTAAAAGACTTATCACAGTCTATGACTATGAAAGTGAGGCATTGGAAGCCATGGTGAATACATCAGAAAGAAGAGGAGCCAAGATTCTTTCAGCTGAGTTCAAGTGGCCAAGGCTTAGAGTACATGCTGAAAAGCTGAGGAAATGATTCATACCAAGAGGGAAAGGAAGAATCATAGAGGGCTTTTTGTGTTTCCACTTCAATCAAGAATGACAGGAGGCAGCTATTCTTACCAATGGATGAGTATGGCACAGGAGAATGGATGGCATGTGTTGCTTGATGGATGTGCATTAGGACCAAAGGACATGGGCAGTTTGTGGGGCTTTCGCTCATTAGTCCTGATTTCTTGTATGCTCTTTCTACAAGGGTTTTGGAGAAAACCCACAGGTTTTGGATGTTTGTTTGTAAAGAAATCTACTTTATCCTTGAAGATTCTATTGGCATGGGAATTGTAACTCTTGTACCCCCAAAGCAACCAACTTTATTACTTGAAGACTCATCAGGGACTGATACAGACAAGAAAAGGACAAGACAAATGCATTAAGCCTTGCCACTACAGGAAATTCAGAAGGGAATAACTTAGAAAAACCCGACGTTGCACTTGATGAAAGAGACATAAAGATCAATGGAATGAAGGGCAGAGTGTAGAATGTAGGTGCTTGAACCAAATGGATTCTTTGGGACTAATGCTTATAAGTAGCAGAGGAAATTCTTGATTAATTGGCTTGTTAATGCACTGACAAAGCTGCAGCATCCAAACAGATTGGAAGGTTTTCCTTTGGTTAGATTATGAGGACAAAGATAAAGTTTGACAGAGGACCTGCATTGGCATTCAACATATATGATTGGAAAGGGGAAAGGTGGAACCATCTTTAGTCCAGAAGCTTGCAGATCGTAATAACATTACACTTAGCACTGGTTTCCTTCAAAATATTTGGTTTTCAGACAAGTATGAGAAAGAGAAAGGGAAGATCATGGAGTTCAAGAATGGGGAAGAGAAAGCAATGGACAGAAACAACAAGGGGAGAAAAAGTGAACAAGGGATATCAATAGTTTCCATTGCATTGAATTTTCTAGTGAATTTTGAAGATATATATAGGCTTTGGGCTTTCATAGCGCAATTCTTAGATGCAGATTTTGTGGAGAAAGAAAGATGGAGATACACTGCACTTAACCAGAAGACTATTGAAGTGTAAGAACACCATTGTGTTTTTGCAAGAATTTTAGTGTTTTAAAGTCAGCTGCATGTATTCTCAGAGCACAATGCAGAACCTTTTTCTTTCTATTCCTAAGGCTCATACATGAAAATTGAGGCACTACTATAATGACAAATGGAGACATATTCACTTGTAGGAGATGAACATGATACAACAACAACATTACCCAATTGCCTTGGAGGCTTCCGTCTATGGCGAGGTATGGGGGTCGGATGTACGAAACACACAGAGGTTGTTTCCCGATGACCTATAATGAAAATTGCGTCTTGTTGATCAACTGATACTTCACAATATAAGAAGTGCATCCAATTTAGTGAGTCATTTTCTTTATTCTATCATATTCCAAAGTAAAGAAAGAGTGTCATTGACTCTATTAGAAATGGAAACGTAGGAGATGAAACATGATACATGATGCAATCTGCCTTATTATGCGAGTAATTAAATATGATCCAGTAGTTTTCACCATATAAGACAACTTCATCATATAAAGGTACATGGAGATATATCTACGCGTAAGACTTAGTTTTGTATGGGATCTTCTCACCCACACTTTTCTCACCCCTTTTGACCACCTACATGTGGCAGCAAGGGGGATGGTGAGGCTAGATAAGGGTCACCTGCATCTAACCTCACCACCTCTCCTTGTGCCACACGTCGCACGGTTCACGTCCACCCATCCCATTACTTGTGGGATCCTATCCCCTACAAACGCGATCTTACTTACCAACATTGTACTTGAGGCACTTATCTTATATTCTATCTTATTATGTGAGATAATATTTCTGAATTTATCGTGTAGGTTTAGCAGACTAATTGTTTAGTTTTAGTGTTATCGTGTGTAAGTTACATTGAGGGATACTGCCGAGGACAAAAGAAGTTCCCCTCAAAGCAATAGTAATGACAGACCGCGAATATCCTATTAACTTCCTTGTTAGACATGGGCGGACCATAGAACAAATCGTAAGGTTGATGCTTTGTGATTTTTCAGGTTATGGGTTCGAACGCGGAAACAGCCTCTTACACAACTGCATACATCAGATCGCAAAACGATCCAGTTCCTTTCTGGACCCTGCGCAACGCGAGAGACTAATAGAACGCCTCTAAAGCATGCTATTATCCCGTACTGTTTCTTCTTAACCGAATAAAACTTCCATTGATCCCTTGGCCAAAAACAAAATTGTCTAATCAGTGGTTTATCCAGAGTGTTAACTGAATGGTTAAAGTTGATGCCTTTAAGATCAACGCACCTGGTTTAATAGGTTGAGATCCAACATTACTTGTACCGAATAATTATCCACCTATCTGTGCCAGATGACTAAGGAAAGATACATTATGACCCAATCTCAAGGTTTTTGTTCAATTTATGGACCATTTTGAATTACTGGAGGCCCATCATGTCGTTAATGACTATAAATTCATATATAAAAAGACAAATGGAAGGACTATATCTTGGAACAAAAGGCCCTTCAGCGCTTCAGCCGTAAGGAACATTGTAGAGGATGCAAATCAGTAGTCTAGCGGCCTTTTATGTTGGGTGATGACTTACGCTGATCCACACCATGCCCCCTAAAACAGGTCTTCGGCCTAGCAACAATGAAACTTGCATGTTCTTAGAATCGAACTCTTGACTTTTTGGAGCAAATCAAAATCCGATTACCATCTTAGTTCACTGGGGGTTGGAAGGACTATATCTGCATGCACTCTCCACCGAATTGTAATTAACCACTTTATCAAAAAAAAAAAAAAAAAAAGTTTAGCACCCGTTTCTACCACCTCCGAATCTGACATTCGACGGTAAGAGTCAAGAACGTAGACAATTTCTTTTGGCTAGTAAGGTAATTACGAGGAAAACAGCAAACATGAACTAATAGTAAACTTTTTCAAAGTAGGTAGTGTCGGAATACCAATTCGGTTCCCTGCACAAAACTTCAATAGTATATATTCTTATTATTATAATATTTATGTAGGTATATATAGAGCATGTGGTCTGCAAATTCTCTATCTTTTGGGATGGAGGTATTGTTTGCATGCCTCTTACCTTTTTCAGACCCTAGCGATAACTTGTGCCGTCGTTAGAATATACTGGGAATGGTTGTTGTTGTTGTTTCCATGGTTTTGGAAACAAGTAGTGCACTTCCCAGCACCATTGTCCACTAGGGCTGTAAACGAGCCGAACGAGCCGAGTATTGCGTTGTTCAGCTCGTCTCATTTAACTTAGCGAACGAGCCGAGCTTGTTCGTTTATTTAAACGAACATATTTACTTGTTCAAGCTTGGTTCGTTAAGTCACGAACAACATTAACGAGCCGAACCCTTAAACGAACGGTGCCACTTACCGTAACCTTTTATCCGAGCTGAGCTCGAACTCGAGCTCGAACCAAACGAGCCGAACAACCGAACGGCTTGGTTCATTTACAGCCCTATTGTCCACCCACCAAGTATACATGTGGAGGAGCATCTATATGAGACACCAGAAACTAAAACACATCTAGGCTTTTCTTGGGCACTTTCAGTCAGGAAAATCTTCCAAACAAGTTTCCCTTATTGTCTGCGTAGGAATTTCTGAGTTTGACAAATCTTCCCCACTAAACTGACTTTATTTTTTCGGTACATTATGTTGGATCGTGCACCTGTAATAACACCACTAGAGGGGGGGTGAATAGTGGTTAGCGGAAATTACACTACAACCCTTTGTTAAAATCCCCTTTGAAAACAGAATCTGAAACCACCTCAGATTCAGAACCCGTTTTTCAAAAATTCACAAATAATTGTACACAACTCCAAAAATTATGAAACTTTCCAGAATGTAACTTCAATGAGTTAACAAGACTCTATCCAAAAATCAGACAAAAATAAGATCGTTTGACCCTTCAAATAAATAAAAAGATTCAGATGGTCAATCTGGACAGAATTGGACAGAATGTTGCTGATTTTGCAAAACGTGTTTCTCTTTGAATACTCAACCAAAAAGGTTGATCTTTATATCAAAACACTCCTTAGGATGTGTAGATGAAGTTTCAAAAAGGCCCTGACCTTAACCAACTCTTGAAAAATACAGAATTAAGTTTTCTCAAAACTGGTCAGATTGCAGCCAGATGGAGCAGTTATCTTGCAAAGACTGAAAGACTAACTTTCCCTTGCTCAAATCAAGTGATTCTTGTTGCAAATGAAAGCTAACCAGTCGAAGTATAACTCCACCAAAAAATCACGAATTTTAAAAATGTTTAGCTATTTTTTCAAATTGTGAGACGTGGTGTGGAAAACTGCAGTCAAAAACGGGCAGAAAATAGAAATAAGAAACAAGAGAAGAACACCGAGAATTTATTCCTGGTTCGGTCAATGTGACCTACTCCAGTCCCAAGGAAACACCTTTCCTTGGATTTCACTATGGTATGAACCAAATTACAGCAAGAACCAAGCTTGATCTTGGGTTAAACACCAACCGTATCAAGACTTGGATGAACACCTTTATGCAACTCTTGGTTGCAACACCTCTATCACCTATTGATGTAGCCTTATAGATTGGCTAATCAATCTTACAAATAAGACACAAGAAGGTGTGTATAGTGTAGCTGGACAACAACTAGAAATGGAACACCTTAGCTACACAAAGTATGAACGAAAATATGAGAAGAGAATAGCAAGACAACAATCTTCAATTTTTGCTTTCAAGTGTGTGTCTTCTCTTCTTCACCTTGCCTTCTATTTATAGAGTGAATTGATGGCATATTCCCTCCAACTTTTAGACCATGTGATGGCTGAGAATTTTGAATTAAAACACCTCCATAATCATCTCCAACAACCTTGTCTCCATTAACTTCAAATTTGAAATTTCAAGTTGACAACTTTTGCCAACTAGCTTGCTTTTGGTTTGTCTTCTTGCCCAAAAGTCATAAAATGAGTATACCACCTTCTCCACCTGTTTATGGACGTTTTTGATGTTGTATGTATGTATACCAACTCATATTTTGTGAATAAAAAATAATGAATAAGTGTTGACAAGATTATGTCAACATATAACACCAAAATTCATACTTTCTTCTCCTTTACATATTGTGATGAATCTTGCCACCAAGGACCCCTTGTAATCTCTAAAAAGATGATGATTAATATCCTCTTATAACATATATAAGAGGGTCTTCAAGAAAAAATAGAATGTGACATCTCAAATCGTCACAATATCCAGCTATGTCAATAATATCATCGGTTGAGAGAATAATAAGATATAAGATCACCATATAATCTTCAAAATAATAATAACACAGCTCCAGAATGAAGATAATAATATGCTCAAGAGATTCCTGAGTGAAAATACCAAAAATACCCTTGGAGGGTAAATGACCAAAATACCCATGGTGTGAGAAAACTCCAGAAATGCCCCCGATGATCAAAATAATCACAATACCACCTTGTCATGCTAACCCAAGATAATATATGCACTTGAAATATTTTTCACCATATGATGTTCCTACAAAACTTAAAATATCAATTTTTGCCCTTTTTGGTAAGTTGTAGAAACTTCCAAGGCACGTTAGTCGCAAGACAATAATAATCACCAAAAACACATATAAGCACATAATGAGCATATATAAATCATGTACAAATGAAAACAACCATTTTATCACATTTAGAAAATTATTTCTAAAAACTCTAGACATCGATCGAGTCGAAGTGCCTCAGCGTCATAGATCGATGTCTCACATAAAGGTTCAGTTTTTGCCTCTAGACCTACATCGATCGATCGAAGTGAGAGTTTTGATATACATCGATCGATTGATGTGTCTAGGTTTAGAGATCGATGTCTAACAGAAAGGTCTTAAACTTATCTGCCTTACAGAGATCGATCGATGTGAACTTGTTCAACTTTAAATCACATATAATACCATGTGTGACATTTTTAAGATTCATCACTTAAAATCATGACTTTGAAAATGTATCCAAACATATTTCTCAACATTCTCCCCCTTTTGGATGATTTTCAAAATAACCTAACATGATTTAATTGTCACAACTTATAACCAAAAGTTTAACACAATGTTTTCAACTATGTTTCAACGTTTAAATAGTATGCTGCTCCCCCCTCAACTCATACTCTCCCCCTTAACCTATGCTCCAAAATTTATACCAATAAAAAACTTAGCATATGATTCATCATGACTTACCAACTAAAACATGACTTACCAACTAAATCATGTTCTTATTCTATCTCCCCCTTATTTTGCAAATCATGCAAAAGATAGAACTATACAATGGTATCGTAAGTCATCATTCCTAATTTGGCTCGTAAGTTTTCAAAAATGGCTTGATTAAGGGGTTTGGTGAAGATGTCAGCGATTTGGTGATCAGTTCTTATATGGTTTATCACTATGTCCTCATTTTGAACATGATCGCGAAGAAGTGGTATCGCACCTCAATGTGTTTGGCCTTAGAATGAAGTACCGGATTGCGGGAAAGATTGATTGCACTTGTGCTATCGCAGAAAATTGGAATCTTATTCATTTTAATGCCAAAATCACTAAGTTGCTGTTTAAGCCAAAGTATTTGGGTAGTACACAAACTCAAAGCAATATACTCGGCTTCAGTGGTAGAAAGAGCTACACTAGCTTGCTTTTTAGAAAACCAAGAGATCAAATTGGTTCCTATAAATTGACATGTACCGCTAGTGGATTTTCTATCTAACCTGCAACCACCATAATCAGCATCACTATATGCGTGTAATTCCAACTTAGCGTTTCTATCATTACCACAATCCTAAGTGAGGTGTATGCCTTAAGATATCTAAAGATCTTTTTTCACTGCATTGTAATGTGATACCTTAGGACAAGATTGAACCCTAGCACACATACCACACACTAAACATAATATCAGGTCTTGATGCAGTTAAGTATAACAATGAGCCAATCATAGACCTATAAAGTGTGTCATCAAAAGGTTTACCGTTTTCATCCTTATCAAGTTTGGTACTAACACTCATAGGGGTAGTTGTAGGTTTTCAACTCTTCAAAGCCAAACTTCTTAATCATATCATTGACATACTTAAGTTGGCTAATGTGAATTCCTTGAGGGGTTTGTTTGATTGAAGTCCTAAGAAATAATTCAACTCTCCTACCATTGACATTTCAAACTCTGACTTCATACATTCTTCGATGTCTTTTATTAAAGTAGGGTTGGTTGAACCAAAGATTATATCATCTACGTATATTTGAACTATTAACAAATCATTACCTTTTCTTCTTAGGAATAATGTGTTGTCGATGGTCCCCCTTTGATAATTATTTGCAATAAGAAAGTTGCAAATCTATCATACCAGCTCTTGGAGCTTGTTTTAAACCATATAGAGCTTTCTTAAGCTTATAAACATGGTTCGGATTCTTCGGATCTTCGAATCCAGGAGGTTGTTTTACAAACACTTCTTCTTGGATGTATCCATTCAAGAACGCACTCTTGACATCCATTTGGAAGAGCTTAATTTTGCTTATACTTGCAATCGCAAGTAACTAATCTAATTGCTTCTAGTCGTGCAACGGGTGCAAATGTTTCTTCATAATCTATTCCTTCTTGTTGATTATAACCTTGTGCGACTAGTCTAGCCTTATTCCTTGTAATATTTCCTTGTTCATCCATTTTATTTCCTACAAACCCATTTAGTTCCTATGATAGACTTGTCTTCAGGTTTAGGTACTAAGTCCCACACGTGTTCCTTGTGAATTGATTTAATTCTCATGCATAGCATCTATCCATGATATGTCACCTAAGGCTTCCTTTACGTTCTTAGGTTCTAATTGTGAGATTAAGCTATGTCCTTCAAGTTGACTTATATTTCTACGTGTTCTAACCCCAACACTTGGATCACCATGATTAGCTCTTTGGGGTGTTTATGTTTATCTTCTATAAGCCACCAATTCCTAAGTTGACTAGGTTCACCTTCTTCTAGTTCAAATGTTTCATTCGTGTGAACATTTTCATATACAATTGGAACATCCTGTAAGTTAGATAGATTATCTTCCAATTGTAAATTTCTTGATTTATTTCACCTAAAGTTCATGCACATCTTGTTCAGGGAGAAGTGGTTCTAGATGATCATGAACAGGCTCAAGTAATATATCATCATCATCAAAACATATTTTTCAACATTATTTTCTTGTTTATGTTGATGTTATCACTAACTTCAAAGCATGCATTTCATTGAATTCACATGTATGGATTCAATTATTTTTCTAGATGCAGGATTATAAACACCTATATTGCTCTTGAGTTAGTTGAATACCCAACAAATATGCATTCAATAGACTTTTGTTCCAAAATTTATCTAGATTATCCTTAGTGTTCAGCACAAAACATTTACATCCAAATACTTTAAGATCATCTATCTTAGGTGTCTATTGTTTAGCAATTCATAAGGCGTTTTTATTTAATTTCTTTCTAATAGTGAGCCTATTTATAATATAGCATGCACAACTAACAGCTTCAGCCCATAAATATTTAGGTAATTTATTTTCAACAGCATTGTCCTAGCAACTTCTTGAATTGTTATATTTTTACGTTCAACAACTCCATTAAGTTGTGGTGTTCTAGGTGGTGAGAATTCATGTTTTATTCCATATAGTTCGCAAAAATTTTATTACGTCTTTGTTTTTAAATTCCCCACCTCTATCGCTTCTAATTCTTTTAACATTTTCTTCATAAATATTTTCAAGTTGCTAATAAGAGTTTTGATTGCTAATGGAGCATCGTCTTTGTGTGTAAGAACAATGTCCATGTGTAGCGTGAGTAATCATCTACTATGACACACACATAGTATTGTCCACCTAGACTTCTTGTCCTACTTGGACCAAATAAGTCTAAGTGAAGCAATTCTAGTACATGACTAGTACTCACTTCATGTTTCAGTTTTAAGGTTTCTTTAATGTGTTTTCCCTTAATACATGTTTCACACATTTGAAAATTATCTAAGTCTAACTTAGGCATTCCTCTAATTAAATTCTTTTTTAGATAATTTTCTTAATAGTTGAAATTCCTATATGGCCTAATCTTCTATGCCATAATTACATCTAAGTCATGTGATATTAGACACTTAACCTTAGCATATACATGTTATCTATGTAAGAGTATAAATATTTCTATTTCTATTTCCTTTTAAGACGTTTCTCCTTTTTCATTTATTATATCACAAGAATTGGGAAGAAAGGAGATATTATAACCACAATCTATAAGTTGAGCAAATAACTAGTAAATTATAAGATAGATGCTTACTAATAACACATTTCGTATTTGAAATGTGTTAGGGTCCCCAATTGTTCCTTTTCCAACAACTTGTCCTTTGTTGTTGTCACAGAATGTACTTTTCCTCCATCATTGATGTTTTTGTTCCAATTCGATGGAATAGTTTGGGGTTCCCCGTCATATGCCTCGAACATCCACTATCTAAAACCATTTGGTTTTTTAGATTCTTGACTTTGCCTCCTTCTTGCATTCCTTGCGTTTATCCTACAATGGAGACAAGTTTTAGGTACCCCTTTATTTTGGGTCCTTGAATGTTAGGGGCACTATTCTTGTTTAGATATCCCTTAGGTATCCAAACTTGAATATACCTTCTAGGCACATTTTTAGCATTGTTATAATTTGGAAAATAAGAAGAATTAGCATATACATGATTATTCCACATAAGTGAAGATTCATTGTTATACATGTTGTGCCATGGTTGATAATCATTATAGGATGGCCGAGATTTATGATGGGTATAAGGCATGTGAATTTGTTTCTTATATGGCGCTATATAAGTGTGTTTGTAGGCATTTCTATAAGACTTATAAGAGTGTTGCCTATACTTAGGTTCATAATAAGTTGTATGCATTTTATTCGGTCTAGTTGCATTTGTATACATGTAGGCATAATTATATGTTGTCTAGATGCAAAGTTTGGCCTAGATGTATGTTTATGCGTGTGTGCTTTTATGGGTGTATGTTGCATTTTGCCTTGATATAAGTAGACGAAGGTGTAGAAGCAGGCAAAGTTGATTTTGTTGTATTATATGGTAACTTTGTACTAGATGAAACAAACTTAGTCTTTTTATTTACTTTTTCATTTTCTTCTTTATAGCCTAAGCCGGTTTTATCATTACCATACTTTTGTGATGAGATAAGTGTATCTAACATATTTGCACCCGATTTAAATTGTTCTAACATTTTTCTAAGTTAAGTTTAGACGACTTAAGTTGTGTTATTTCATGTTTCACAACTTTCTATCTTAGATTTTAACATCTTATTTTCCATTTTTATCTTATGTTCATCTTTCCTATATGATTCAATTTTATTCTCTAAAGAATCAAGAGTATTAGTAGACTCTTGTTTAAGAGATTCTAGTTGATCGGAAAATTCCAAGTTGGACGTCTTCAACTTGTCATTTTCTTCAACTAGTTTCTTCTTTTCTTTAGAGAGCTTCTTACAGTGAGCATGCATTCTTAGGAATTCTTCATACATTTCATCAAGTGTCATGTCACTATCAGAATCACTATCAGAAGAACATACCTCGTTGGATACGAAGCAGACTTGAGCTTCCTCAGTTTCGGATTCTGAGTCGGATGAGTCGCTCCATGTGCTCACCTTCATTGCTCGTTTCCCTTTTCTTGCCTTAGACTCCTTTGTCTTTGTCGTTTGAGCCTCCTTGTCTTTGGCTTGTTTATTATTGTTGTTGTTATTATTATTTTTCTTCGTGGGACAGTCGTATGAAATATGTCCTTTTTGACCGCATTCATAACACTTTAATTCTTTATTATTCCATTTGTTTATGTTATTCTTCCTAGGTTGAGAAGAAGAAGAAGAAGAATTACGTTGTCTATTCCTATTTGGACGTTTGAAAAATTTTCTTAGTTTTCTAGCTATCAATATCAACTCATCGTCTAATTCAGTATCACTATACTATCATCGTTACTAGCATGTGTTTCGGTTGTTTTGAAAGCTATTGACTTACCGGATGACTTAGACGATTCAGACTTTCGTTGGTTTAATTTAACCTCATAAACTTTAAGAGACCCGATCAATTCATCCATCTTAGTGATTGACTTTGTCTCCTCGATTGCAGTCACCTTTGGATCCCATTCAGCAGGGAGGCTTCGTAACACCTTTTGAACCTTTTCACTGTTCGAAAATGACTTTCCTAAAGCTTCAAGGCATTGAAAATATTAGTAATCCTCAAATCCATAGATGTTATGGATTCGTTTGGCAACATTTTGAAAGTCTCTAATTCAGTCATAAGCATGTTTATTTTTGACTCTTTAACACCACTAGTACCTTCATGCTTTAATACAAGTAATTTCCACATGTCGTGTGCGCTTGTGCAATTTGACACATATCCTGCTTCAGAAGTTGTAAGTCCATTCAAAAGTAATTGCATAGCTTTAGCATTCATAGACATTTTCTTTTTATCATCTGATGACCATTCACTTTTACATTTTTCAACCTCTTGAGTTACTTCACTAACTTGTGTAACTTTCGTTGGAATGTACGGCCCATCTTCAACTATAGACCATAAATCGATGTCTATAGCCATTAAGAATAGCCTCATTCTTAGTTTCCAATGAACAAAATTATTGCCATCAAAAGAGGAGGGCGTGGGTAGACATACCTTCCATTTCACCTTTGTGAGAAACAATTGCCATAGTATGTACCTTGGATTTGAGACAAGTAGTATATAATGAATCGTTGTTTCTTGGCCTGTATGTGTATGGTGTTGAATCTTGCTTCTTTTGAGTGGTGTTGGTCTGGCTCTGATACCAAATGTTGGATCGTGCACCTGTAATAAACACCACTAGAGGGGGGGGTGAATAGTGGTTAGCGGAAATTACACTACAACCCTTTGTTAAATCCCCTTTGAAAACAGAATCTGAAACCACCTCAGATTCAGAACCCGTTTTTCAAAATTCACAAATAATTGTACACAACTCCAAAAATTATGAAACTTTCCAGAATGTAACTTCAATGAGTTAACAAGACTCTATCCAAAATCAGACAAAAATAAGATCGTTGGCCCTTCAAATAAATAAAAAGATTCAGATGGTCAATCTGGACAGAATTGGACAGAATGTTGCTGATTTTGCAAAATGTGTTTCTCTTTGAATACTCAACCAAAAAGGTTGATCTTATATCAAAACACTCCTTAGAATGTGTAGATGAAGTTTCAAAAAGGCCCTGACCTTAACAACTCTTGAAAAATACAGAATTTAAGTTTTCTCAAAACTGGTCAGATTGCAGCCAGATTGGAGCAGTTATCTTGCAAAGACTGAAAGACTAACTTTCCCTTGCTCAAATCAAGTGATTCTTGTTGCAAATGAAAGCTAACAGT
Organism: Eustoma russellianum; assembly: GCA_036186865.1. Taxonomy (NCBI): domain Eukaryota; kingdom Viridiplantae; phylum Streptophyta; class Magnoliopsida; order Gentianales; family Gentianaceae; genus Eustoma; species Eustoma russellianum. Next base: position 31,854,513 of record AP025069.1, on the reverse strand, counting down.
CTGAAGTATAACTCCACCAAAAATCACGAATTTTAAAAATGTTTAGCTATTTTTTCAAATTGTGAGAAGTGGTGTGAAAACTGCAGTCAAAAACAGGCAGAAAATAGAAATAAAGAAACAAGAGAAGAACACCGAGAATTTATCCTGGTTCGGTCAATGTGACCTACTCCAGTCCCAAGGAACACCTTTCCTTGGATTTCACTATGGTATGAACCAAATTACAGCAAGAACCAAGCTTGATCCTTGGGTTAAACACCAACCGTATTCAAGACTTGGATGAACACCTTTATGCAACTCTTGGTTGCAACACCTCTATCACCTATTGATGTAGCCTTATAGATTTGGCTAATCAATCTTACAAATAAGACACAAGAAGGTGTGTATAGTGTAGCTGGACAACAACTAGAAATGGAACACCTTAGCTACACAAAGTATGAACGAAAATATGAGAAGAGAATAGCAAGACAACAATCTTCAATTTTTGCTTTCAAGTGTGTGTCTTCTCTTCTTCACCTTGCCTTCTATTTATAGAGTGAATTGATGGCATATTCCCTCCAACTTTTAGACCATGTGATGGCTAAGAATTTGAATTAAAACACCTCCATAATCATCTCCAACAACCTTGTCTCCATTAACTTCAAATTTGAAATTTCAAGTTGACAACTTTTGCCAACTAGCTTGCTTTTGGTTTGTCTTCTTGCCCAAAGTCATAAAATGAGTATACCACCTTCTCCACCTGTTTATGGACGTTTTTGATGTTGTATGTATGTATACCAACTCATATTTTGTGAATAAAAAATAATGAATAAGTGTTGACAAGATTATGTCAACATATAACACCAAAATTCATACTTTCTTCTCCTTTACATATTGTGATGAATCTTGCACCAAGGACACCTTGTAATCTCTAAAAGATGATGATTAATATCCTCTTATAACATATATAAGAGGGTCTTCAAGAAAAAATAGAATGTGACATCTCAAATCGTCACATATCCAGCTATAGTCAATAATATCATCGGTTGAGAGAATAAGATATAAGATCACCATATAATCTTCAAAATAATAATAACACAGCTCCAGAATGAAGATAATAATATGCTCAAGAGATTCCTTGAGTGAAAATACCAAAAATACCCTTGGGGGTAAAATGACCAAAATACCCATGGTGTGAGAAAACTCCAGAAATGCCCCCGATGATAAAAAATAATCACAATACCACCTTTGTCATGATAACCAAGATAATAATATGCACTTGAAATATTTTTCACCATATGATGTTCCTACAAAACTTAAAATATCAATTTTGCCCTTTTTGGTAAGTTGTAGAAACTTCCAAGGCACGTTAGTCGCAAGACAATAATAATCACCAAAAACACATAATAAGCACATAATGAGCATATATAAATCATGTACAATGAAAACAACCATTTTATCACATTTTAGAAAATTATTTCTAAAAACTCTAGACATCGATCGATCGAAGTGCCTCAGCTTCATAGATCGATGTCTCACATAAAGGTTCAGGTTTTGCCTCTGACCTACATCGATCGATCGAAGTGAGAGTTTGATATACATCGATCGATTGATGTGTCTTAGGTTTAGAGATCGATGTCTCACAGAAAGGTCTTAAACTTATCTGCCTTACATAGATCGATCGATGTGAACTTGTTCAACTTTTAATCACATATAATACCATGTGTGACATTTTTAAGTATTCATCACTTAAATCATGACTTTGAAAATTATCCAAACATATTTCTCAACACATTAGCTTCTGTGTTTGTTCAAAGCCTGAGTTGAGTCCGATCACTTTGCGATCTGATGTATGCAACTTTCCTTTATATTTTATGCAGATACTGATTCTGTGGCTCGATCATAACCTCAATATTATAAAACATCAACCTTACCAGTTGATTTAAGGTTGTTCCTCTTTTATTTTCTTTCACTCCTGGTGTCAAATCAAATTCATTGATGCTTTAAGTGGTGTGCTCATCATATTGGATTTTCATTTGAAAAACAGAAAAATGTTCTGCATTTTCCATGCAAATTTGAATAAGGTAGAACCATGCGTAAACAAGTTTCTTTTCCTATGTCATACTATTTACAAAGGTCAAAATTGAGGGAACATATCAAAGTCTCCCTCCTTTTCTTTTTCCCCTTAACATAGTTACATACTTTTGTTAATGAATTACACATATTGGTATGTAGTTTGTGTATGGTTACACACACTACACATCAAGTATGTGTAATTGTTTAACAAAATAATACAATTTCTTTGTTTAAAAACAAAAGTTTAGGATACTGTTAGAATCAATCTCACCCGAAAATTGAGGGGAACTATATTGACAATGAATGCTCAAGCTTTATTTTCAAGAAGGAAATAAAATATCAAAAATCATAAAGTATATCAATACTCTCTCCATTTCAATTTCATATACTAGTTTGTTTTCTTTTATACCTTTTTTCCATAATTAAAAAAACTAGCGTTCGTATAGAATAATAACATTGTTCGTAATAAAAAATTATCTTATATTAAAGAGCAGATTTCTATGATAAAATGAGACGTATCGAGTCAAATGATTTAAAACGAATATAATATAAAATTATGACGAGTATAATACAACATGATTTAAGCACCTTTCAAACGCATCTAAGGATTAATTTGAGACTTCTCAAACTTAATTGATCCACCCTTATTTTCTTTCAGAAAACAAAACCTGATAATATGTTTTGAAGATTTTTCTTTTTCTTCACTCTAAAATCAATAACTGCGCGGAAGACATGCTGAGATCAGTAGATACACAATTAAAACAAAATATGAGGCTTTTAATCACGCGATACTACGTATACAAGATACGGATCGGAATCCTCTGACCCCTTCGCCCCTCATCCCCTTGGGACCGCCTGCCACGTAGCACACAGAGGGGGTGGTGAGGACTGGGTGGAGGTCACCCGCACCCAGCCTCACCACTCTCTGTGTGCCAAGTGACGGGTGGTCGTTTAATACCCCTTAAAGGGGATACCACCTCACCAATCCACTGTTCGATTTTTCCGTTCTTATAGGATAATATATTATTTGATTATTAACTATTCATAATTTTGCTTCTTCAGCCACAAAAACTTTTTGTATTTTAATTATACATGTTATATATTCTATAGGGACGATATTGAGCAAGTAACATATTGCAAAACCGTGAGCTAAAAACCAATACAAACGACCAAAAAAGAACAAAAGAAAAAAGAACCGGGCTTCAGCATGGGATGCCGACAGATCGATAACCAAGAATTCAAATTCTTGTGCATAGTAGTTCGGTTGATATTCAAATGATATATTGTATTTGAAGTTTTCAGTTTAAATTTAGACAGTTATGGTGTGATTGTTTTAGATATTGTCGTCAGCTCTTTATATCAGAACATGTTTGAATTCAGACATCTTATGAACATCAAGTTCCGTACTCTTATCTAAAAACCTATTGAACGACTTAATTTATATACCAAAAAATTCTTTAAATTAAAATAGTAGACTCTCCAGAGCAAAGGTACGAGCTTTACATGCAAAAATTTAGAGTCAGTTGATATTAGCTGTTACAACAATAACATTACTCTATTAATTTGAAACTCCTACTTATGGTGATGTATAGATGGTCGAATATATGTAATTATACCTACGTGTTAAAAACACATATAGTTATGATATTCGCTGTTAGATGACCTCAAAAGCATTTATATTCTCGTTATCATAATTAAACCCATTGGCGAAAAAGGACATATCAATGTTGATATAAATACTTGACGGTGGCAGCACCTCATTCGCCAACTGCTCAAATTATCGTACTACGATGTTGACGTGCCTTTTTGGCCTCTCATCGGTTCATATCGGTAGAGACCAACGGTGAGACAAAATATGAAATCTTCAATCACGCGTCGTCATATATACAAATTGGTCAGTAGTTTAATTTTTTTTAAAAAAAGCAGTTTGTATTATTAGTGGTGCATAATTAGATGTCTCATATTTTGTCAAACTTTTCCTCCCTATATCTAAACCCAATTCGTTGCCATAAACAATTTGCACTATAGTTTCCTACATTTTAAGAAGAACCATCTCCCCTGCAAAGGTTGACTTTCGAACGAGTAAGGACCAGACTGTCTTGTTGGTGAGGTTCTGCCCAAAACAATAAATTAGCCTTTCACAATTTGCATTTTAAAGAATTGATAAAAAAAATTCAAGAAAGCAGATATTAAAACAACTGGTAAATTTGTTATTTTATGACCTTGAGTTCATAGTTTAAACAGAGAAGATATCCCCTGCACGTACAAAATATAAGGTAAGACTACGTATATCAGATCGTAAAACAATCTGACCCCTCTAAAACCTTGCACAAACACGCAAACTTAGTGTACCAAAAACATCTTTTAATAAACAAAAATTCAAACTGAAGGTATAAATAAGATTCCAACATTACCAATAGGAATCGTTATTCAAGTCTCGTTTTTCTCCAAAATATTATCCACTTATCCTTCGGGTTTTTCTTAAATGCTTCAAAAACATATGTTTCATGTTCAAAATAATAGTTACATTTGAATGTTTAATATAAAATATTATCATGTGTTTATATAGAAAAAGGATGACTCACTTACATGGAGGCAGCGTTAAAAAATGGTGAGTCTACCCTAACCATGTCGATCTCTTATATGTTATTATGATTTAATTAAAAAAGATTTATTGGACAACGAAATTAACTCCAAAAATTATTGAAAGATGTTTCTTTAATAAGGTGGAAATTATCAACGTAAACCAGATAATCTAAGAGCCCGTTTGAGACGCCATTATAATGAGAATTTGTAACATAACATTATAATGGTATTCAGTTTCATGTTTGCTGAATTTTATGATTAATAACTTTCATGCATCAAATTATCACTACAAATAATATAAAATATTCAAAATGGTATTCGTTTCAATCATTTCAATGTTTTCTTTAGTATACGTTAATCAATTTTTATAAACAATGCCACTAATATGCTAAAAATATTTTTTTATAAGGTAAAAAGTATTTAAAAAATTGAACAAAAACTTTAATATGTGTTTGTAATGTGATTTTATAATGGCAAATATACTTTCACAATCTTTTCAACAGCGGAAGGGTCGACCATGATGAAAGAGAAATCATCACTACTTAAAAACGACAACATAATACCTGCAATTATCGTAGCATCACACAAGGAGAGGTGAAAAGAGCGCCTAAGAAGATGGGAAGAGCTAAGGCACTTGGCCTGGATAACATACCCATTGAGGCGTGGAAGTGTTTGGAGAGGAAGATGTTCAATGACTAACTACTCTGTTCAACCTTATTTTCAAAACAGAAAAAATGCGAGATGAGCAGAGAAGGAGTATAGTGGTGGTCCCTCTATATAAGAAAAAAGGAGACGCACAGTATTGTGGGGATTATATGGGGATTAAATTGTTAAGTCATACTATAAAGTTATAGAAAAGAGTAATCGACACTAGATTTAGAGGAGAAACTCAAGTTACAGTAAACCAATTTGGTTTTATACCAAGACGATCAACTACGGAAGCAATACACATTTTAAGGAGATTGATGGAGAAGTATATGGAGAAAAAGCGTGATCTACATATGATTTTCATCGATCTTGAAAAAGCATATGATAGTGTGTCACGTAGACTGATATGGGATAGTCTGGATGCAAGAGGAATTCCTACAAAGTATACAAACATAATTAGGGATATGTATGCTAGGACGAAAACAACTGTTCATACGTACGTAGGGAACACATGCTTCTTCCCGGTGGAGGTAGGCCTCCATCAAAGGTCCGCTTTGAGCCCGTTTCTTTTTGTAATTGTCTTAGACAAGTTGTCAAAGACGATCCAAGAGACAGTCCCATGGTGTATGCTTTTTGATGACGATATTGTATCAGTCGTAGAAAGTAGACATAACATGGTTATGAGTATGAGATTAGAGGAGTGGCGAGATGCTTTAGAGAGAAAATGCCTAAGGATTAGTCTCTCTAAGACTGAGTATTTGCATTGCGACTTCAGCAGCGCAGCCGACGATGAGAATAGCCAACTCACCATCGAGGGTCAAGTGGTCTCAAAGGTAAGTAAGTTCAAGTATCTATGATCATTTGTACATCAAGATGGGGACATAGATAGTGATGTAACACACCGAGTTCAGGCAGGCTGGTGTAAGTGGAGGGCGCCCTCAGGGGTGCTGTGTGACTAGAATTTTTCAACTAAATTAAAATGAAAATTTTATAGGGTGGCAGTGCGGCCGACAATGTTATATGGAATAGACTGCTGGACCGTCAAGATGACACAGTCGCAGAAGATGAAAGTGGTAGAGATGATAATGCTGAGGTGGATGTGTGGACATACAAGGCTAGACATGATAAGAAATGAGGTACACAGAGAAATGTTAGGGGTGACTAGTGTAGCAGATAAGATAAGAGAAGGAAGACAGAGATGGCTTGTGCATGTCAGGAGGAGATAGACAACGACGTTTGTCAGAGCAATTGAAAGCCTCGCTGTAGAAGGAAAGAGGAGAAAAGACAGGACCAAACTGACGTGGGATGAACAGATTAGGCAGGACTTACGAGAGTTGCACCTATCTTAGGACATGGTCCAGGATATGAGTTCATGGAGGCAGAGGATTAGGGTTAAGGAGGGTTGGCATGATATAAGGGCACCTTAGAACAAACTTAGAGGATTATATAATCTCTACACATTAGGTTGACTTTGCACTTTTTTGTTTTGGTCTTTGTCTTTCAACTATTTGTGCATATCCACTGTTGACTATTTTAATATCGGAAGCTTTTTATTTATGTTTAATAAAATCCCTTCACTAGTACAAGTCCCTATTATTGTACTATCTATGCAGGTATATATAGAGCCAGAGTCTCACAGGAAGCAAACTATCTATCCCTTAGGATGGAGGTATTGTTTGTATGCCTCTCACATTCCCCAGACCCTAGCGATAGCTTTTCTTGTTGTTGGGATATACTGAGTATGATTGTTATTGTTGTAGTAGTGTGATTTTATATAGTTCCAAACAATACCTAAGGGTCTACCCACATATATGGAAGACTAAAAGAAAGTAAAGAAAGAATGTTTCTATAAATTGATGCAGCACTTTGTTCTAAGTGTACTAACATATCGCAATGATCAGGATCATTAGCTGTTGCACTGATTTTCCCCGGGAATATTAATGCTACGATGACAATGCAATATTAAATGTCTCAACTGCTTAAAGCAATATAAGCTCTTTTTTCATCATTTTTTTTTGTTGGTTATCGCGTCAAGTCGGACCAATTAACCTCAATTTCAGTTTGTATTGACCTTGTAAACCATAAAGTATAATATTTAAAGTCTAAACAACAACCATCATGGCATGTATATCCCAACGACAACAAAAACCATCGTTAGAGATCTAAACACTAAACAAAGTTTGTATATACCAAGTAATCGGCTTAGTCATTTCTTTTCTTTTTCGGAAAGACTGAAAATGAAGTCTTTGTTTATGTGTTATTCCTTTTTTTGGCTTTATTTTTATGATGCTTTAAGCTGAAGCAACTCAACTTATGCAGATCTACCAATGAATTCTATATGTAATTTGTAAAACGACTCAATCGTTACTTAATTAAATGTTATACTATTGTTTGACTAAAAATAAAATAATATAATGCTTAGCCAGGCATCGATAATCCATATGTTTGTCGTTTATTAATCAATAGTACCAACCTCCACCAAAGAAAAACTCCCCCTCCTAAGAAAAGGAGAACTCTTTAACTATTGTATGTTCAGAAATTTTATATTTCGCTCTCATGACATAGTCCAGTTTGTACTCGAGTTGTGATTTGTTCCAAGAGGTCAAGAGTTCGATTACAGAGACACGCACAATGTGTGCGTTCCTCTGCTGTTAGGCCGAAGACCTGGTTTGTGGGATGACACCTTGTGTGAGTCACTGCGTAAGATCTCACCCAACCTAGGAGGCCGCTGGGTTCCTAATTTGCATCCTCCATATGATTTTTTAGGTTGAAGCAGTGGATGCTCCCGGCGTGAGGGATTTCACATTTTGGTCCAATAAATTTTATATTTCTATTGTACCGGGTATGTAAGACTTGTGATTGGTGAATTACATGCACACGTGGTTTATTTTTCTACTAATCGAAATCTATGGGCGACACTCTGGTTTCTATACCTTAGGATGATATTTTTAATATGTGATTCCTTTGCCTTCTTGCGTGCTCATGTGCGAGATTTAGCATCTCTAGATTTTCACCATACATTATATGGGGATGAGATCTCCTCACCGCGCGGTGAGTCATCGCACGGTCCAGTACGCGACATGTGGCAGCAGTAGGGGGTGGTAAGGCTGGATGAGGGTTACCCTCACCCAGCCTCACCACTCTTTCTTTTTGCCACGTGTCGTGCGGTCACGTATGCGGTGAGGGGGGAGCGGTGAGGGGATCCTATCCTCATTATATGATGGGTATGTTTAATCTTATAGATGCCATCCTCCTCATGTGATCCTAACTGTATGAATTTCAGATTATAAATAAAATGTGATTGCATATTAATAAAAAAGATAAATTTACTTAGGTAACTAAACCTGTAAAGTTGTCAACTAAGATTGGAGGTTTCAACATAAACTCTTCATTAATCTCCCTTCATCCCAGATGGAGGGAGAAAATGAAGAAGAGACGGTTGTTTAATTACTTTTCATTTTTCTTTTTTAGTAGTGTTGGAAAAAGAAAATAAAAATGCCTTAAAAAATATTTTGATTTTATATAAAAATATGTAAGAAGTTTAATTGGAGAAAGAAGTGAAACATAAAATGAATCAGTTTTAATCATACTTTGAATTCAAGGTTCACCATATCAAATTATGAATAGGACCAAATGTTCAACGATTTTGGCCGAATGTTCGCGATGAATTCAAGGTCAGGTAGAATCTGAGACTGACCAAACGCTTCACTGAACGTTCGATGAAATTGGCCAAACGTTTCGCAACAGAGTACAACGATTACAGAACATGTTGTCTTTTTCATGAAATGATGCAACTTTTGCATCTTAGGATATCTCTTTTCAATCTTGAACGGCTAACTAACTTTGGAAGTTGAGTTCTGCATAGAAGAAATAAATTAACTTCTTTCATGTGAATCAAAGTCCACAAATACAATAATCAAAACTATTTGAATATAGAGTTTTAATATGTTTTGAGATAGACTTTGAAGATATCTTGTGAAAATCTACAAGATTTCTTCCTCCTATTTCTATTTCTTCTTGTGGTATTAAAAACTTCAAAAAGACAAATTCAATCTTCCTATTGTGGAGCAAACGAAAAGAAAAAGCCGTTATATCCTGGCAAATGTTTGACGCCTAATCTACATTGCTTAATGGTGGAAGCAATTTTACTTTAAGGACAATAACTTCATTACGTATCGGCTAATTTTCCTTCTTTGTTACATTTGATTATGTTTGATTCTTATACCTTTGTAATTCGTTTATACAAATCTAATATAATATTTAATTAAGTAATGTTATTCTTACTCATTCCTTACCAATTTGAATTAAAGTTATTTCAAACTTTAGCTGTTCTTATGAAATGTTTCGAAAATTGATTAAAGGTAAACAGATAAAGCAAAGAATTTTTCTAATTAAGATATGCGAATCAATGAAATACTTCGCAAATGGTCAGACAGCTAGAAGTGAAAAAAGCAAGAATCTATTAGAGTTTGATGTGATTGAAATATTTGTGGAACAATTCAACCTTCATCTATTACTAATACCAATTAACCTCACTTAAAAGTATGTGTTTCTATTTCCGATGGAGTCAAGACATACACTTCCTTGATTTTGCAATATGATAAAATAAAGCAAAATAACTCACTAAATTGGCTGTAATTCTTATATTGTGAAGTAGCAGTTGATCGACACAGCTTGACGCATTATTATGTAATTCTTATATTGTGAAGTAGCAGTTGATCGACACAGCTTGACGCATTATTATGGGTTATTGGGAAACAAATTCTGTGTGTTTCTAACGCATGAATATGGTTGCGTACATCCGACCTTCCCGTACCCCGCCATAGACGGGAGCCTCTAAGTGAATGTGATAATGTTGGTGTTGTTATTGTAAAAGTATAAGTTTGTATTCTTTTGGGGAAAAAAGGTTTAAGCATGTCATATCATTTTAATTTGTATGAATTGTCGATTACTGTTACGATAACGCCAAAATTAAAGGATAAGTATTTAGTTGAAATCTTTTATTGTTAAACTTTTTTACAAAAGATAAACTTTGTGTCATTCCGCGAGCCTCACGTTACTGGCATTTTTCTTACAAACAAATGGTTTTTATTCAAACATAGAACCCCTGAGAATATAGAAATAAATTCTTATGCATATGTGTTAACTATTATGTATATAATAAAGATAAAACCCCGAATACTGAGTCTCAACTGACCACATTTTTTATATACTTTTTTTTTCTCACACCTCACCACTGTAATGCTTTTGTATTCCATTTGGTAACTTAAGCGTTTATTATGCATTATGCAAACACATATAATTTTGTATTATCATGTATCCATTCATTAAAAAGCAGGAAAATTATTGAAACTTGGCTTACATGAGGAACATATACACTTAAAACCTTAAGGCAATAGGTGGTAGTATTTCATCCTCATATAACCTATATATATTTTTTAAATGGCCAACATGAGACAATACTCTAAATAACCGTCCTCACGTGACAATGTGGCTTGCATATAAACGCGCCTTAGAACCCGCCTTCAATCACAACCACAAATCAGGCATGAATATCGAGACCGAGTGAGGGGGAGACAATAAATACCCAACCATGGGTCATGCAACGTGTGAGTCTGTATTTAAAAATGGATCTGATACCATGTTGAAACTTGAGCTTACATGAGATCAGTACAATGTAACATCTATATTTTTTCGAAGTGGCAATGTGAGACAATATTCTCAACAAAAATTTAGTTTCTGGAACACCAATATAAGAGATCTTGCATTTTATTGATATTCGTAAAAGCCAATAAGTATAACATATAAAGAATCCAAGGATAAAATCTATACAGATAGGAACATGTCATTAACGTTTTGTACCACCAAGATTTGTATACAGACAAAGTTGTCCTTTCTTGTTTAAAGCCTCTCTTCATTATAGTATTCCTACTGACCTAGTGCAAGCCCTTTTCTTTTACGATTTTAACCTTACCAAAACAAAACATGACAAGTAAATGCCGGTCTTATGTTCTTTATATTTTTCCTCAATGACTTCAATTTCCTTATTAGTGTGTAAGACTTGCAACCAAGAGAAAGAAGGAATAACGAAAAGTAGTCATGAATATGGAAATCTTTGGGTTGTGTGGTCTGAAAATAAAGAGTTAGAAAGATCAGCACATCAAAACAGACGCCCCCTCCCCCCACCCACCCCAAGAACAAGTCCTTGCCACTCCTAACTTATTTATTTCCTTGTTTGGATAGTTATTCTCACATCAAACATTGGGGAGGCGCCGCTACCTTCTTTAAGTTCCAACATATTGGAAGAAATTCTGACTGTCCAAAGTTTTCAAGTTCAAACACTCAAGGTAATTCCAAGATTATGGGCTTTTTTTTTTCCTTCCTACCTTAGTTCTTGTGATTTATGGAGAAAGATTAATTTCTTTTTGCCCTTTTCTTTACTAGGGTTCTGAGCCTTTAGAGAAAGTAAATCTGTCCTAGCTAGTTGAGTGCTGATTCTTCTTGAGTTAGTCTAATTCGTTTAACCTCCAAGAATCTCGTTGGGTCTGAAGATCCTTAAAAATTCATGATTTTTAGGAGTCAAAGGTTGGGGGATTGGAGTGATTAATTCACTGTTATGGCAATTAACATCTGTCATGAATAAAGTATTTTAATTAAAAGATAGGTCAACTGTTCACTGTTAGCCTCAAAACATGATAGTTTTGACATAGATTAAGACATAGGTATGATTGCGTACATCCGATCTCCCATACCTGTTATAGACGCGAGACTCTAAGTCAATGGGGTTAATGTTGTTGTTGTAGGATGCCTACAGTATCTAGATAACTGTAAACAGCGTCCTCATATCCAATTTGTGAGTATAACGCATCTCTTAATGGATTTGTTGTGTTTAGGGTTTTTTCTTGTCTTCTAATTTGTCTCTTTGTCATTTACACTAAGATCTGGTGGTGTGATTTTGGTGTGTAGAAAAAAATGGTGAGAGGAAAGATTCAGATGAAGCGAATCGAAAACGCAACGAGCAGGCAGGTAACCTTCTCAAAGAGGAGAAATGGGCTGCTAAAGAAGGCTTATGAGCTCTCAGTTCTATGTGATGTTGAAGTTGCTTTGATAGTTTTCTCACAGAAAGGAAAGTTGTACGAATTCTCTAGCTCCAAGTATGTTCTTCTATCTCTTCTCACAAAGGGAGTTGCTTATATGTTTGTATATGTGTATATATGATATACATATATGTATATGTACATATATGTTCTTCTATCTCTTCTCACAAAGGGAGTTGCTTATATGTTATATGTATGTATATGTATATATGATTTCTTTATATTCTTTGTCTTTTCTTTGCTTCTGGTTGTCCTTCACTGCATCAAGTTTTGATTACAGTTTCATCAATGCCACTGGAATATTGGTCATACATAGAAGGTCACCTAATGAGATTGTAGCATAAACGTTTCAAGAATTAAAAGAGAGATTATAAAATATATATAAAGAAAAAATTATAAGGGAATGATATATATCTTTTTAAAAATATAAAGACGCACTCTAATCATTTTTTTATAATTGATTTCATTTCATTATTAATTCTATATATTGATGATCATAGATGATGTATCTTTATTATAAAAAAAGTGTGTATTTATCACTATCCGAAATCTACCTTGATTATTGATTAATACTCATTGAACGAGTAGTCTCATTCAGAAGGTCCTGATATGGAGTGGACTAAAAAGTCCATAATCTGATGTTTGATGGCTTTTATGGCCGAGCTGCATGTACGATCTCATAGGATCCTTTGTACTGGTCTCATAAAGACTAATGAGACGTTTATGCATTTTTTTTTAAAAATATGTTTAACCATCTTATTAATTAAAACTTCACTCTGGTATAGTCTTGTGCATTTTTTATAGAATTAAAAATGATATAAATAGTGCAATTAATTTGAGATGGGTAGTGAGAGCAAAAATGAATTGGACAAATCTACTTGATGGTCAGTCGGTTTTTGTTTTCGTGCTCCATTTCTAATGGAGTTAAGTGCCTACACTTTCTTAAATTTGGAATATGATGTGATAAAACAAAACGACTCACTAAATTGACTGTTCTTCTTATATTGTGAAGTATCAGTTGATCGACACAACTTGACGCAATTTTTATTATGGGTTATTGAGAAACAACTTCTGTGTTTCTAACACATGGGTATGGTTGCGTACATCCGACCTCTTATATCCTACTATAGGCGAGAATCTTTAAGACAATGAGATAAAATTGTTTGTTAGGAGATGGATTTTCTTGATGCCCGTTTCTTTAGTCCCTATCATGATTTGCTAATTAAATGATTTATTATTTGTTTAATTGAATCCATTCTTTTGAAAATAAAGAAAGTTCGATTTAGAAATAAAAGATGCTAAAATAGCTAATAATACATTGTCATATGGACACATTTAACTTCTAAAATTGCACCTGAACAATCAGAAAATACAAGCTAGATTTTTGTTGAAATCAAAAGATTGAGTTGACACCGTCCGGCAGAGAGAGTACAAATGGTCTAGTTTGAGTACAATCTTCTTATTTTCAGGAAGAAAAATCTTACACGATTTTTCAATTTAGATTTGTGTGTAAGGTAAGACTGCATACATCAGATCGTGAATCAATTTAGACCCTCTTCGAACTCTGCAAATACGGGAGGGAATGCTTTTTAAGTTGGCCAACCGAAACCATATGAAAAGCTCCCAATACCATATCTACAATACATATAATTATATTTATTGAAGATAATACATTTCATTATGCATTCATTATAAGTAATTACAAACATAAACTAATGGAATTTCAACTGAGGGAACACAACAACAACATTATTCCAGTGGTTTAGAGGCTCCCACCTATAACGGTGTATAGGAGGGTCGGATGTACACAATCATACATATGTGTTAGAAACACACAGATGTTTCCTGATGACCCATAATGAAAATTGCGTCAAACTGTCGATCAACTGCTACTTCACAATATAAGAAGTGCGTCCAATCCAGTAAGTCATTTTGTTTTATTCAATCATATTCCAAAATCAAAGAAAAAGTGTGTCCTCTGACTCCTCCGAAGGAAACAATATTTCAATTGCTTCTGCCTTTGACTGACCGTCTACCTCAACAGCCATATATATGTATTGAGGATAATTCAAGTATATTAAATGAAAATTGATCTTGAAACATCAAATATTTGTTCTTATAATCCTCCTTTTTGTTTTTGTTTAAATGCACATGCATATTCTCATAAAAATCATTAGAGTGCCAAAATTAGTAAAGTGTTCTCTATACAAACATAAAAGCTTGAATGGTGTTTCAATATAAATAAAGGGCGTGGAAAAATCGAATACCTTTAAAATGTTGAACAAAATATTAAACTATAAAATCACAAAAGTAAAAACATGATCATAAGCAACTAAGGCAGAGCTCTTATTTCCCCAAGTCATAGTCTAGTTGGTATTTGAGTTAAGATTTGTTTCAAGAAGTCAAGAGTTCGATTACAGGGATACACAGTGTGGATGTTTCTCTGCTACTAAAACGAAAACCTGGTTTGCAGGGGACCAACTTGTGTAGGTCACTGCGTAAGATCTCACCCAATCTAGGAAGTCGCTGGACTCCTGATTTACATCCTTCACACATACTTCTTGGGACTGAGACGGCAAAAACCCGAGAGTGAGAGATTTTACCTTTTGCTCCAAGACAGAGCTCTTATTTGCTAGACATCGAGTTAATTTCCTAAATGAACTGCTCAAGCTTCTTTTTGTCACTTTTAGTCAACCGGTTTCATAACTAAACTTGGACCTTAATGTTTATTTCTTCAGATATAAAATTCCACAGCATAAGCCTTCAAGACATAGCTCAATTGTTACTCGTGTTGAGATATTGCTCTAGAAAATTCCAGACCATAAGTTTGATCGGAAGGTGGTAAACTTCCATTGCAAATTATGTGTCAAGTCCAAATCTTTTTATATGGGTGTTATTTATGGGATGAGATCTCCTCACCGCGCGGTGAGTTACCGCGTGGTCCAGGACGCGACACGTGGCAGCAGTAGGGGGTGGTGAGGCTGGATGAGGGTTACCCTCACCTAGCCTCACCACGCTCCCTTTTTGCCACGTGTCACGCGGTCACGCACGCGGTGAGGGAGTAGCGGTGAGGGGATCCTATCCCGTTATTTATATCCTTTGGTACCAGTAAACACGGGTATCCATGCCAAATCAATAAGTTGGATTGGATTGGTGTACCACCTATCATGATGATGTCCAGAAGAATGTACGACGCCTTGTGAGCTGTAAATTTTCTCCCATTTCTCTAATTAAGCCATTGCCAATGTCTAAGAGTGGGCCACGGTCATATATTTAATAAAACAAACTCTATGTGTTTCTAACATATAAGTATAGTTGCATATATCCGATCATCATTCTCCGTCATAGACGAAAGCCTCTAAACCAATAGGGTAATGTTCTTGTACCCAATTCCATCGTCTAGAAGTTTTTACAGCTGTTTTTGTGAAGATCAGTACCCAAAGCTAGGGACATAGTACATTTGTTACATCCAAATTTCAAAATCATGACACCCCATTTTCCTTAAAGGTTGGCCATTTGAACATCATTGCTGGAAGTTTCATTGTGTTTGCTGAAAAAAAAAAAAATTTTTTTTTGTCCAAGTGAAGAGAGGAATTTGGGACGTTGGACTAGGAATATGCCTTGCACCTGATCTGATCTTTTGGAACATAGCTTTAGATTCGCAACTTAGCTGTAGCAAGAGACTTTTGTGTTTCATCTAACTACATTACCATATTATCTTAAAGTCTTCCGCCAATGGCGGGGTATGGAAGGTCGGATGTACGCAACCATATATATGTGTTAGAAACACACAGATGTTGTTTCACAATGACCTATAACGGAAATTGCATCTCACGATATAAGAAACACAGCCAATTTAGTGAGTCATTTGCTTTATTTCATCATATTCTAAAGTCGAAGAAGATTGTGCCCTTGACACCATTAGAAATGGAAAGGATAAGTTCTACGTCATACTTAAAAGGATTTCATACATTACATGGCGAATTCTCAGCAGATATGTGGTTCACAGGCTATCAATTATTAGTTAACTAGTGATGTGATCAATACAAGAAAACGGAACTAATTAACTCTTTCTATACATCTCTCAGCATCCTAAACAACATCATGAGATACCGTGATTGCACAAAGGAAGTCCATATCAAAAGCCAAGATATGGGAAACTATGCGCAGGTAAGTCCACTATATGTTCTGATCCTTGAATTAAACATAAGTATACCAGCTGGGACGGCAGGTCTTAGATCAGCTGGTAAGGTGGTTATTTCGTGACATTAAGGTCACGGGTTCGAGTCACATAAACAGCCTCTTGCACAAAAGTGTAGGGTAAAACCCTTTGCAAACGCGGGACTGTCGCAGCTGGTATAGTTGTTTTTATACAAGCTGCACATTTTTCATTAGCCTCTTATGATTTTTTAAATTTGGATTTAGGGTTAAGCACTAAGAAGTAAAGGGTATTAAAAAAGAGGGATATTACTTAAATTTCAGCTGAATCTTTATATACTCATAATGAGATCTAGTATGCTTATTTGAATCAAGGTGCAGTACTTGAAGGATGAGAGTGAAGAGATGATAAGGAAGATCGAGTTGCTTGAAGTTTATCAACGGTTATTAATCTCTTTTATTTGCTTTTAGTTGTCACCGCTCCATAAATTAACACAATTTATTAATTGATTAATTATTTATGTATTCATTTGTTGGATGTTTTAGGAAGCTTTTGGGGCATAATCTTGGATCATGTTCCTTTAAGGAGCTTCAGGAGATTGAAAATCAGCTTGAAACAAGCCTACAAAATATCAGGAGAAGGAAGGCAAGTCCTTGAATCACTACAGCCTGTTTTATTTATAAAAAAATGGAACTTTTGGTAACAACTTCTAGGGCATTTTCGGATAACTTTGTTTTCTAATTATTTAATCTTCATAATTTGTATTTACTGAACTCCCTCACTAACACACTAGCACATCATATCTCTATTATTGTGCTATTTATGCAGGTACATATAGGGTCGAGTGTCTCACTGGAAGCAAACTCTCTATCCCTTGGAATAGAGGTATTGTTTGACTGCCGCTTACTCTCCCTAGACCCTAGCAATAGCTTTTGTTGTCGTTGGGATATACTGTGTATGATTGATGATGATGGCTCTACCGAAGAAATAAAAAGGCGTTCTCGATACACTAGTCTCCCGCGTTTGCACAGGGTCTGAGGAGAATCCGGATCGCTTTGCGATCTGATGTACGTAGCTTTACTCTACACTTTGTGCAAGAAGCTATTTCCGTAGATCGAACCAATGACTTCAAAGTTACTGAGCAACAACCTTACCAGTTGTTCTAAGTTCCGCCCTCTTAAGAAAGAAAATAAGCTTTAGGAAAAACTAATTTCAGTGAAACACAATTAATCTTTGGTTACATACCCACATACGGTGCCACAGGGTTGGAGGTTGAACTTTATTCATGGAGATGACACGATATAAAAAAAATGCAAAAACAAAAGTTTACATGTACATAAAGACTAGATTAGCTAAAACTTTCTATGGATATGTTATTGGAAATTTGAGTTTAATTATTAATGATGTCATCGCAAAGGGGAAGGCAATTGTACAAGTACATCTTATTGGAACACGTAATGGGCGTTACTAGTACACTAGGTTCTTGTGTTTGTATAGAGTCCGGAGAGGGACCGAATCGCTTCGCGATCTGATATATACAGTATTATCCTGTATTTTTTGTAAGATGCTCTTTCTACAGCTCGAACTCGTGATCTTAAGGTCACAAAGCAGCAACATTAGCCGTTGTTACAAGATCTGACTTTTTGTTGGAACACATGGACATATAGTAAACAAAGGTTTTCGTCTTTTTGTTATTGGATTTTCCAGGCACAGCTGTTCAAGGAAGAGACTGAAAGATTGAGAGAAAAGGTAAGAAAAATCATTATTTGATAGGATCTTAATTTCTGTGTGTGCCAATAAGTTACTCAAATTTATCATTTCTCCCATTTTTAAATCCAGGAAATGCTGTTGCTAAAGGAAAAGGCAACGCTTAGTGAGAAGGTGAATTTTCAATTACTAATAGGAAATTTTCAAATTGGATACGATTCAGTGCTCACATTTGCTTATATTAGTATGCACCTCGTGTTACGCACGGATGATATATAAAATAATTCTTGTAATATAACAATTTAATTACATAAATAATTTAAAATAGATGATATTTTATTTTTAATCTAAATAGTTATAGAAGTATGATATAACATGTTACTCTTAAAAAAAACTGGGTTTCCTCAACACATCTTCCTATGAAGTTCAAATGTTTATAGATTTGAAGTGAATATATTATAAGTGGTAGTTTAGAAGATATTGTATTTTATTGATTTATTATTAAAATATTGAAATAAATGAATGAAGTTTGTATTCTTATAGAATTTACATGTCATTGAGTGGTAAAAAGGAAAATCCTCATCAAGTAGTAACCAGATAATGAATACATACAACTAAAAGTATGTAGTATTGGCCTACAAAACTTGGATTTTCCACACAAAAAAAATATCAAATCTATAATTCTTGATCATGTCAACTTTAGCAGTTTTCGCTAGCGATAACTTTTGATGTCGTTGGGAAATACTGGGTTCGATTGATTGATTGATTGTCAACTTTAGCAGTTTTATTGTACAATATTGCACAAGTATATACTTATTTATCTAACTTAACTTAATCTTTACTTTAATACAATTGTAACAATTGAATATTTAGTTATTAATCACATTACGCATTGATTAATAAAATAACTATCTATTTGAGAATGAATTAGCTTGTACTTTGCTACCATAAATTCATTGATTACAACAAAACTTTAAAGTTGGCTTTCTCGCCAAATAATTATGAAGCTAAAATAAATATATTTAACTTTCTTTGTGCACATCAGTCAATTCTGGCAGGCAATTGTGTTTTAATTTAATGAATTAAATATCTATTGTCATACAGTAAATCTACTGAAATATAGGTTAGAAAATAAATACTTACACTATACTAACATGCTGCCAATGGTATGTGAACGTAATCCATGAAACAAATAGTATTTTAGAAAACTATTATATTAAATAATTTGAAATTTTTGATCTTAAGTTGATGTTTGACCAACTATTTGTTTCGCTAGATGTGACAATATTTTTAAGATAGAGAGAGTAATTATTTATTTTTTTCTTTCCAAAATCTCTCCAACTAATTTAATGCAATAATTAAAAAAGGGAAAAGGAAACCCTAATTTGATGCAGTACAACTATGCATAACTTGGAGATAAAGACAATACTTGAAGCATGAAAGTACAGCAGAGGTTGTTAACCTGAGAATTTATATAAAAAAAAGGTTGAATTCCAACCAGTAAAGGTCTCTGTCAACTTCGGTCTCACAGGATGTGTAGGGATGTAAATCAGGTTCGCGAAGCCCATTAGTATAAGTTTATTATAGCACAATGACAGCACGAGGAGCCCATTATCGCCGAAGGAACAACCGACAGGCTGACCTGTCAGCCTATCAGGTCATTCTACGGACTAACAGTGATCCGTGCTATGCAGATGTAAATCAGGTTCGCGAAGCCCATTAGTATAAGTTTATCATAGCACAATGACAGCACGAGGAGCCCATTATCGCCGAAGGAACAACCGACAGGCTGACCTGTCAGCCTATCAGGTCATTCTACGGACTAACAGTGATCCGTGCTATGCAGCTTGCCTGGAGAGAGTTCAAACATTTTTGCCTTCGGCAAGGTTCGAACTCATGACTTTCCTTTCGAAAATCTTTACCTGAAACCACTGGGATATGTCTTGGGGACATGAGAGACTTCATATTATATACATTGAGAAGTTCAGTACTTCCACTTATTTATCATTTTAATGCAAAAATGACACTCTCAATTAGTAATGTTTAACAGGCATAACTTCTTCATAGATTTTCATTACTTAAAATCGATAAAGCTTTCTATCGAGCCAGGAGTTTTACTAGAAGCAAACTCTCTATTTGAGGATGGATGTATTGTTTGTCTGTCTCTCACCCTCCCGACCCTAGCGATAGTTTTTCATATCGTTGAAATATACTAGGTATGATTGTTGTTGTCGTCCTAAAATCTTTAAAGCTTTCTCATAAGTGTATCTGACATTTATCTTCCAAATACTTAAGTTTTTGCAGTCTGGAAAGATGGTGTCATCAATTATGCCAAAAAGAAGAGAAATCCAAAGCTGGAGCTTGACTAGTAGTAACCATACCACAGATGTGGAGACAGAATTGTTCATTGGACTCCCAACTACTCGTTGTTCCTAGTTTTCTGACACTTCCCAAATGATTCATATAGAGGTAAAAGGAAATGCAAAGCTCTTCCTAGTACCATGTTGATATATGTGTTAATAAAAAGATATTGTTTTATAAATTTATTCTATATATGTTGCAGTGCTGATGATCCAGATCAATGAAGGCTCTTTGGATCAAAAATTCCTTTACTCAAAGTCTGGTTTGTTGGAAACGTGAAAAGGAGTTGAAGATATATATCGGTTTTTCCCCCTTATTTTTTGTTTTGTTTTAGGTTCAATAAAGGCCAATGGAAGCTTAGATATATACATAATGGTCTATACGTCATTGGTCATTGAGTTAAGAAAGATTTTTATATATATTTTTTGGTCTAAAATAATTTATTACCGGTGCATTAGTCTCCTGCGTTTGAGTAGGGTTCGGAGAGAGACCGGATCATTTCGCTATCTGATGTATGCAGCCTTACTCTACACTTTGTGTAAGAGGCTGTTTCTGCAGCTGGAATACGTGACTTCAACATGACAAATCTTAGTAATGCGAGGTAGATACTAAAAAAAAAAAGTGAATTTAGTAGTTGGATTTATTAGTACTATTAATACAAACCACTGATTTCATGATGGTCTTTCGAACCTATATGTGCACATCTTCTCCTCCAATGTAATTAATTCATTCAAACATTTGTTCCAAATCATTTTAACATTTACCAGTGCGGATCCTATAAATATACGATCGCACTTCTCTTGTAATCTTTCTTTTCTGGTAAACCCTAATGTCATGGGCATTCTTTCCCCTCCTCAAGCTCACCACAATTTGGTTTCCTTTTCTGTTTTTGTGTCCCTTTTGAAGTTGGGCCACTTGTACTAAATGATCCAGATGCTCTATCAGATTTATGTCCCTAATCTTCTACTGAATAACAAAACACTGCAGTTTAATTCAAAGAACACACATTCCACCTGCAGTGTGTGGAGAAAATATTAAGACCCTAACACACGACGACAAAAAATACACTGTATTTTTTTAAACAAAACTACGTTGTTATGTCACTCGGTAGAGGACTGAACCTATGAAATTAGACAGATGCTCTTGCCCGATGAATGACCTTTTAGCTTTGCCTTTTTGAAATTTGCATTATATATCGACTATAAGCACACAAATGACATTCACTTTCTCTGATTTGATGTACTTTTATTTGGTCAATGCCAATTTGGAATATGTTACAGGTTGTTATGCACTAATAAAACAAAAATATTACAAGCAAGAGCTTAATACAATCGCTATTAAAAACAATACTAAATATAAATGCAATTATATATCGACCAGATGCTCAATAATTGCCCCAAATTTGTTTAATGGTTCCCACAGCCATCGTTGAAGTCTGTCACATGTTTTTAGGTCTAAACAATGAGAAACAGTTTTTCTTTTTTTTTCTAACACAACAATGAGAAAAATTTGGTAACCCGTTAATCAATTGGGTTTACTCATCAGCCCATGGCCCAAATCAGTGGGGTAGACAGCCGAAATGGAGTTTTTACTAAAATGAAGATGAGGAAAGAGAATCCATCGAATCTTTGATGAGGGAGTGAGCTCCCCCACTTGTACCAGAGGCTCCTTAGACAGGTGGGATGTAAATCGAGGGATGTGCTCCACCGACAGCCCTGCAAAGGGAGAGGACACACGAGACTCAGCCAGCCCAGAGGCAACCCTTGTAATATTTCAACAAGGATTGTCTCCACACGGACTCGAACTCGGGACGTCGGGGTTCTAGCCCCAATCACCTTTGCTACTTACCACTGGACTATGCCCCTGGGGCTAAATCCATCGAATCTTAGTGCACACAACATTTCCCGAAGCAAGTATTGCCCCATGAAATAAACCAACCAAGGATCTATTGATGAAGAAAGTCTTGGATTCGTTTATAAGATATAGCTCAGTGGATACTTAGGTTAAAAAATTACTTTTAAAAAACGTAGGTTCGAGTCAGGACACACGCAGTATGGGTGTTTTACTGTTGTCTAGGCCAGTAATTGCTATACCATTGTCTCCGGCCTAATTTGGTTAAAGGGCCAGTAATTGTTATACCATTGTCTCCGGCCTAATTAGGTTAAAGGGTTGCTGTCCCAGTTTGCAGTATGCATCTTGTGTGGGTTTCTGGTAATGCTTAACCAACCTAGGAGACCACTAAGCTTATGATTTTTATCTTTCACAAAACTTTTTAAGACTAAAATAGTGAAAACCCAAAGAATCAGAGATATTGGCTTTTTACTCCGAAACCAATGACATAAGTCAAGGAAAAGTGTCGGTGGGCCAATCATGATCCTTCAAGCGAGCAAGGGGTGATAAGCCTATGCTTGTCCTTTTAGCCGTACATGTATCCTTTACAAATAAGAAATTTCATAAAACATTCTCATAAATCCATTGGATGTAACGTAAGAGTAGGATAGTGGTGAGTTGTTTTTTACTATATTTTTAGTGGATCACTTCAATATTTTTGAAATTTCATAAAATATATGGATTATGATAGACCATATTATTTCATTTTTCACAAGAATGGTTTATTACATTGTGAGAGTGACTAAAAGATAGACTTAGATGAACCACAATATTATTATTCCAATTAAAAAGTGGGTTTCGTCCATTCAATTCGTTGAATGAGAGTTTCATTCAATTTGTACAGGTTCACATAAAGAACTTATTCTGTGTTTTCATTATTTTTTAATATTTTAGAAAATGCGTGTTATATGTCGTAATTTGGCTGTAAGTTTTGCTGTTTTGCTATTGGGTTTTCTTTTCATATGGTTATACGTAAGATATTATATACAATAACATCATGAAACACACAACAAAATTATGGAACATACAATGCATAAACTTTAATATTTGAGGTACTATACAATAAAATTTATAAAAAAAAACGACAAACAGCCAAAACATACAAAAAGCAATAATAACATAGAATACACTTTTTTATATAAATACAAAATAATCGGAAAACATACCCCAAAAGAAACCCGAAAAAATATACAACGATTCATTACATTCCAAGCTAGCTTATAATTTCTTTTGTCTTAAAGGCCCAAAAGTTCCTTGGGCAGGTATTATTTGGGACTCAATTCTCACCCCCAAACATGCATTCTGTCTTTGGCTTACTGCCCTCGGGAAATGGCAAACCATAGATAGAATTCCATTCATACAGGAGAAGTCTTGTGAGCTCTGTGGCACAGACAATGAAACATTATGACACCTTTTGTTTCAATGTCCACCTGTAAAACAGGTTTGGCAATCTATTGCTTTCTGGGCCGACATGCCTACCAACCTCCCTAATTTATTCAGAATTGTTGCAAAAGCTAACTTACGGAATAAATCACCTAGATTCAAGGCTGTCAAAATTACTATTGGTGCAACAGTATATTTTATATGGCAAGACAGGAATAAGAAAATATTCGAAGGCTTTGCATTTATTCCAGCAGTTGTAACATGAAACATTTGTACACATGTTATTAGAATATTGTGTATTTATGTGATTAGATTGTACGTATATTCTCATTGATGTAATTAGATGTCATGAATATGTTAGATATGGTAGTGTATATTTTAGTTACCATGTACAAAGATTTGATCATTATGGCTAGATAGCTTAGCTAGGAAGATAGCGCCATATACATAGCATATTGTAACACTTTTGGAAATTAATCAATCAAATTACGTGATTGCACGTTTCTTCATGGTATCAGAGCCAAAACCCTAAAACACCTTCGCCGTCGTCGACCGTTTTCTTTTGTCCGGTGATACAATGGCCATTGCCACCGCCTCCTGCGCCGCCACTGACGCCGCCACCATCCCCCTCACCACTACCAATCCTAAATCCGCTTACTACTTACACCCATCTGACCATCCCGGTCTTCTCTTTGTCAATCAACCATTTGGTGAGAATGGTGAAAATTATTTTGTTTGGCGAAAGACGTTCGTTAATGCTTTGCGATCCAAGAACAAAGCAGGCTTTGTCGATGGCACCATCCAACGTCCGGATGTTGCCTCTGTTAACTTTCCTGTTTGGCAGCAGTGCAATGCGCTGGTGCTGTCATGGTTGTCCAACTCACTTGTGAAAGAACTTCAAGGAGCTGCCGCTCATGCGGAAACTGTCTGAGAAGTCTGGGTTGATTTGGAAGAGCGATTCACGCAAGATATGGATGCTCGTGTGTATGAGTTGCGTCGTGCCATAGCTTCTCTTCGACAGGAAAGGAGCTCTGTGTCTGTCTACTATGGGCGACTCAAGGCCCTTTGGGAAGAACTTCAATCCTTCGACGAAGTTCTAATGTGTAGCTGTGGCCTCTGTACATGTGGAGTGTCCAAAGCCATGGAGAAAGTTCGTGAGAAGGAAATGGTATTTGTTTTCTTTATGGGCTTGGACGAAAATTTTGGTACGGTACGTTCCCACATTCTCAGTATTGATCCTTTACCTTCGCTTGGTCGTGCGTATGTAATTGTGGCGCAGGAGGAGAAACAGCACAATGTGGCTCAAAGTCTCGTTCCGCAGTTTGAAGCTGCAGCTTCAGCCACCTGGCAACCAACACATGACAACAGATCGGCTCCCTGGCAGCATCCCCAGGAAGGCCGATCGTTGAAGCCAAAGGGAAAGGGGGAGCGCCCACGGTGTAATCATTGCGGTAAAGTTGGCCAATTACGTGAAACTTGCTTTGATTTAATTGGTTATCCGGTTGATTGGAATCGTAGTCGTCGGAGTAAGGTTTCTGCAGATCAAGGATCTTCTACGGTGGCAGCAATGGCAAAGGGGACGGCACCACCTGCCAACCCCGATGCTCAGCCTACATCATCCAATTTTGCAGGCCTAACTCTCGCTCAACAACATCAGTTGGCACAGTTCATTGAGCACCTGAATGGAGGTAATTTTAGAACCTCATTGCCGCCCACGGGCAAACCAGAATCGGGTATTGCTCCCTCTCTTTCTCAGTCACGGTTCAATTGAATTTTAGACAGTGGGGCTAACGCACATATCGTTAATGATTTATCTATGTTCACTTCTATCACCACTAATAAGATGACAGCTACGGTTCAAATTCTGAACAGTACACATGTGGCGGTTCGTGCGGTTGGAACCGTACACCTCTCGGACAGTTTGGTCCTTCGTGATGTTTTGGGGGTTCCCGAGTTTGCATTCAATCTTATTTCAGTTAGTAGATTGGTGAAAGATTCACATTGTGCTCTGACATTTGGTCCGGATTTCTGTGTTGTGCAGGAGATACCCTCGAGGAAGCTGATTGGAGTGGGTAGGCAGCATGATGGTCTGTACCACTTCTTAACCCATTCGGCCGCCACTGTTCATGCCGTGGTCCAGCCCTCCGCATACCTTTGGCATCGTCGCATGGGTCACCTTCCTGTGTCAAAGTTTCGTTTTCTTCCGTTTATTCCAGTTACAAATAAAGATGTTCTCTGTGATGCTTGTAATCGTGCTAAACAGACTCGTTTGCCTTTTCCTGTCAGCACTAGCATTACTAGTCGTGTTTTTGATTTGATACATTGTGATATTTGGGGGCCGTATAAAACACCTAGCCTTTCTGGGGCACGTTATTTTTTAACCATTGTTGACGACTACAGTCGCAGTACTTAGGTTTATTTAATGCAAGCTAAATCTGATACTTGTCGTTTCCTCTTACATTTCTTGAGTTGGGTTCATACACAGTTTGGATATCCAGTCAAACGGGTTCGAAGTGATAATGGGTTAGAGTTCACTAGTCATAACATTCGCACTTATTTTGCTGAGCATGTGATTGATTCACAAACATCATGTGTTCACACACCACAACAAAATGGTGTCGTTGAACGGAAGCATAGACATATTTTAGAAGTGGCTCGTACACTTCGCTTTCATGCTCACTTACCTTTATCATTTTGGGGGGAATGCGTACTTACCGCTGTATATCTTATCAACCGTATGCCTGCTGCACCTCTTCAAAACAAAACTCCATATGAACTTTTGCTTGGGCGTTTACCCTCTTATAATCATCTTCGTGTATTTGGTTGTCTTTGCTATGGTTACACTTATCATGGTTCCCGTGACAAATTCGCGTCACGTTCTGCGCCTGGCATATTTATTGGTTATCCACATACACAAAAGGGTTACAAGATATTTGACATTTCCAGTCACAAAACTTATGTTAGTCGTGATGTCACATTTTATGAGAATATTTTCCCTTTTTCTGTGTCGTCTTCTACTACTTCTGTTTCAGATTTGGTTGCTGACCCCTCACCTCCAGTCAGTTGGGATATCCCTGACCCAAACCCATCGGCCGAACCACCACCATCTTCGGCCGACCCTCCCGTGCCAGACGCGCCACCTGCGCGCCAACACCCAGTCCCTAACGCGTTGTCCCAGCCGCCGGCAGGCCTCCAGCCGTCGGCTCCTGTTGCTCCATGCCCCGAGTCTGTTTTGCCACCTTCGTCCCGTAGTGTACGGTCTCGTCACTTACCCCGTCGTCTTACAGATTTCCATATTGCCTTACCTCCATCTCTCGTGCCATCCGCTGCTCACACCCCTCCTACAGCTAACTCTATGGTATTTCCCTTATCTAGCTACCTTTCATATGCTCGGTTATCGTGCTCTTATTATGGTTTGATTGCGGCTATTAATGATGGCGACGAGTCAGTTTTTTTTAAGCAGGCTGTCAAACATGCTCATTGGCGTGATGCAATGCAGCGTGAAATAGCCGCACTTGAGGCTAACCGTACTTGGACCGTTGTTCCTTTACCTCCAGGTAAACGCACTATTGACTCCAAGTGGGTTTATAAAATAAAGTATCATCCTGATGGTTCTGTTGAGCGCTACAAGGCTCGTTTAGTTGCACGTGGTTATACCCAAGTTGAGGGTGTTGACTTTCATGAAACTTTTGCTCCTGTGGCTAAATTAGTCACGGTTCGATGTCTCCTCGCACTTGCTGTCGCACGTGGTTGGTATATTCACCAACTTGATGTCAATAATGCTTTCTTACATGGTGATCTTACTGAGGATGTTTATATGAGGATTCCTCCCGGCTTCTCCCGTAAGGGGGATAATTATGTTTTTAAACTCCAAAAGTCCCTCTACGGTTTGAAACAGGCTTCACGGAATTGGTATGCTAAGTTTACTTCTTCTCTACTTGCCCTTGGCTATTCTCTGTCTAATGCGGATCCGTCACTGTTTCTTTTGCACGCTTCCTCCTCTATTGTGGTTGTTTTGATTTATGTTGATGACGTTATTGTTGCTGGGAATGACATCACACGTATTGAGGCCCTTAAATCCTATCTTGATCACAAGTTTAAGATCAAGAACCTTGGTTCTCTTAAGTATTTTTTTGGTATTGAGGTTGCTCGTTCGTCTCATGGCATGATGTTAAATCAACGTAAATATGTCCTTGACATTCTCAAGGAATGCGGCCTTCTCAGGGGGCGTCCAACTGCCACGCCCATGGACCAAAAGGGACAGTTCTCGGATACTGCCCCTCTCTTAGATGATCCTATCTTTTATCGCCGTATTGTTGGTCGTTTACTTTATCTCACAGTTACTCGTCCTGACATTTGTTTTGCGGTTAATACTCTCAGTCAGTTTATGCATGAACCCCGCAAATGTCATTTAGATGCTGTTTTTTTATTTGCTGCGATATCTTAATGGTGCTCCGGGTCAAGGTTTATTCTTTCCAACTAAGTCTCAGTTGACTCTTCGTGCTTATTGTGACGTTGATTGGGCTGGTTGTCCCATCACCCGTCGTTCTACTTCTGGCTATATGGTCTTTCTTGGCGATGCTCTTGTGTCCTGGCGTTCCAAGAAACAGCCTGTTGTTTCCCGTTCTTCTGCTGAGGCTGAATACCGTGCCATGGCACATGCTACGAGTGAGATTGTTTGGTTGAGGCAGTTTCTTCTTGATCTCGGCGTTACTGTCTCTCGCCCCGTTGACCTCCGTTGTGACAATCAAGCTGCTTTGCACATTGTGACTAATCCTGTTTTCCACGAGCGCACCAAGCATATTGAGATCGACTGTCATTTTGTTCGTCAGCACTATGTAACCGGCCTTATTCACCCTTGCAAAGTTCCCGGTTTACACCAGCTCGCTGATGGGTTCACTAAAGCGCTCGGCCCTGACTCATTTCGGCGTTTCCATGGCAAGTTGGGCATGCTCGATATCCATGCGCCAACTTGAGGAGGAGTATTAGAATATTGTGTATTTATGTGATTAGATTGTACGTATATTCTCATTGATGTAATTAGATGTGATGAATATGTTAGATATGTTAGTGTATATTTTAGTTACCATGTACAGAGATTTGATCATTATGGCTAGATAGCTTAGCTAGGAAGATAGCGTCATATACATAGCATATTGTAACACTTTTAGAAATTAATCAATCAAATTACGTGATTGCACGTTTCTTCACATGTGTATAAAGTAATGCACAATATCTTACCCCATCTGACCCATAGTGCTATAGTTCGACATAGATTATAGTATTTTTGATTTTGACTATCGGTATGCACCTAGGCTGTTATGTGTATGCCGTATACTTTTGACATTTTCATGTAAATTTGAGCCAGGCAGCCTATTGTCTTGGCGTTTATCATTTTTGCTATGGCTTTAATGACATACAACATGTTGCCTCGTCATCTTTCGTACATTATATGGGTTGCACTCCCATTAAGATGCATTTTTTCACGGGTCAAGGCACGCCTTGACCCATTAGGTATACTATTTACATTGTTTCCCAAAAAAATCTTAAAAATCTGAACACGTTTTTTGAATATGTAAATACATAAAAATCAAGAAAAGGTTCCTATTTAGCCAACCGAAACCACAAATAACCCTAGATCAAAGAGCAAGAGATTTTACATTATTACTAAAACAAGTAAACAACCACTAGTGTTATAATAATATAATGACACATAATAATTTATATGCAAAAAAGGAATGCGGTAATTGGCCATGGAAAAACGTCATATGTATCTAGACATTTGATTAGTTAAACATAAACTAGTCATATTTGTTAAAATTATTCTAAAAGTTGTACTCTTTCGATTACAACACCAACTTAGCAGACCTATCATCATTTGTACCTAGTATAGTTCAACGACAGCAAAAACTATCGTTAAGGTCTTAGGGTAAATAGTAAGCCGACAATACATCTATTCCAATGGACAGAGAGTCTGATTACAGTAATAACTATAAAAATCCCA
Organism: Eustoma russellianum; assembly: GCA_036186865.1. Taxonomy (NCBI): domain Eukaryota; kingdom Viridiplantae; phylum Streptophyta; class Magnoliopsida; order Gentianales; family Gentianaceae; genus Eustoma; species Eustoma russellianum. Next base: position 31,824,626 of record AP025069.1, on the reverse strand, counting down.
ATTTCTACTCACCAATTTCCTCATAAACTCAACCGTTACATTTCTCCCTATTTCAAACTCACTTGATCACTCTCTCTAATTTCTTTCATAAAAACTCTACCCAACACATTTCAACTGCTGCCTTATTTGTTTCTTTTTCATGCAATGGCTATAGATTGTCAAACAATCACAGCCAATTCTTCATTGCAAGTATACAAAGATGATAAGATCAAAAAGCCTTTAGTTTTTGATGCATCATTGATTAGAAACAACCCCGACATTCCAAAAGAATTCATTTGGCCTGATCACGAAAAACCATGTCCTAATCCTGAACAACTTCCGGCACCCCTCATTGACCTCGCCGGATTTCTCTCCGGGAAGCCGGAATCCGCCGTCGAAGTGGCCCGTCTCGTCGGCGAAGCCTGCAAGAAACATGGGTTTTTCTTGGTTATTAATCATGGGGTGGACGCAAATTTAATAGCAGATGCGCATCGCTTTATGGATTATTTTTTTCAGTTGCCGTTGTCAGAAAAACAAAGGGCTCAGAGGAAGATCGGGGAACAGTGTGGTTATGCTAGCAGTTTTACCGGAAGGTTCATGTCCAAGTTGCCATGGAAAGAAACGTTGTCGTTTCAGTTTTGTGCCGAGGAAAAGTCTTCTCACGTCGTTGAAGATTATTTCAGGACAAAATTGGGCGATGATTTCGAACATCTTGGGTATGTTTACGTAAGAAAATATGTCTTTACTGGCTAATGAAGTGTTACATTCTATTTGGCTGTGTCAGGTGGTAAAAGACGGGTTATTAGAGACAGTAAGTGAGACAAAATATGATGTCTACAATCACGTGCTGCCACGTGTACAAGAAACTTTTTTAAAAACAAAAAAATTTTAAACATATTTCCTTTTTGTGCACGTGACAGCGCGTAATAAGAGAACTCATGTTTGCTTCAACCTCTACCGTTGCTGACCTCAACCGGTAAAAGACATTCATTGATCAACTGTCTATGACTTTTACAATGTCTGTGGGATAGGATCCCCTCACCGCATCCCCCTCACCGCGTGCGTGACCGCATGACACGTGGCAGCAAGGGGGGGTGGTGAGGCTGGATGAGGGTAACCCGCATCCAGCCTCACCACCCCCTACTGCTGCCACGTGTCGCGTCCTCAGCCGCGCGGTAACTCACCGCGCGGTGAGGAGATCTCATACGGTTAGTATTTGTATAATTATTATAATAAACTAACAAAACAGAAAGGAAAATGGTTTATTTTGATCTATATTATTATACGGGCCCTTATTAGTTTTATACATTTTTCGTATGATACCTGGCTTTAAACTTTCATTATTTTGATACAAACTTTAATTATTTCAGTTTACACGTATAAGAGGCAACAACAACATTACCTTATTGATTTATAGTCTCCTGTCTATAAAAGGGTACGTGGGTCGGATGTACACAACAGTACCCATGTGTTAGAAACACACATAGTAAAATTGCATCAAGCTGTGTCGCTCAACTGATACTTCACAATATAAGAAGCGCAATCAATCTACTGAGTTATTTTGATTTATTCCATCATATTCCAAAGTCAAAGCATGGACTCTATTGAAATGGAAACCTGTTAAGATTACGAATATTCACTTACCATACTTAATGTGTATCATAAAAGGCAAATATACGGTTACCTTGTATAGGGGAGAAAAATCCTCAATCATCATAAGTACATATTACACATACCATACTTAGGGGTTAATTGTATAGCATAAATAGGGACTGTATTACCGACTTCCAATCAAGAAAGAAAAGTTTTTCCCAATTGTGTCTTGCTTAACATGGTATCAGAGCAAGCACGGTTCTTGGGAAAATTGTTCTTCTGGGCATAGGCTCAGAAGAAGAGTTCATCATAGCCCTAAAACCTTTCCCGGCCAATATCTTCGGCCAAAGAACACATACCTTTCCCTGCATATCAGCCTTATCGGCCAGTCTTACCAGTCTCTGGTTGCTGATCTCTAAATCAGCCCTCCGCCATAAGACCAGTAATCCACTGCTCAGTTATATCAGCCACCTGCAAATATCACCACACCATGTCAGACATACCAGAAACATCATCAGAAAATCCAAAAACCGAAGCCCCACAAACTCCCAGCCCCGGAGACCTGGCCATACAAGTGGCACACATCCTCCGAGATAGTCTAAAGCCAACCTTACCAACGCAAACACTGTTACCAGAGAACCTTAATATTACTGTCAAATTAACGGGCAGCAACTTTGCTTTATGGTCACGAGTTATTTATCGAGCTATCCTTGGAAGGGGACGAAGCTCTCATCTTACAGGGGTTCCACCCCCACCAAAACCGACGGACCCAGAGTATCCAAGGTGGGAACAAGACGACAACTCAGTGTTCACATGGATCCTACAAAATGTGGATCCGAGCATGATAAATAACGTCTCCCGGTATCCAACTGCCAAAGCCCTTTGGGATGGGCTGGCTTTGACTTATGGTTCGGGTGGAGATTCCCTACAAGTATTCGATTTGCACCGAAAGGCAAACAGTATCCGACAAGGGGAGAACTCATTAGAGACATGCTGGAACAGCCTTCAAAACGTCTGGGTGTCCATTGACACCCTAGACACAAACCCTACGAAATGCCCGGAGGACATAAGTGCATACAATCAGAAAATGCAAGAGTTTCGGCTCTATCAATTCCTCACTGCTATCAGTGATAAATACGAGACAGAAAAAAAGGAACTACTGAAGAGGACGCCATTACCAAATGTAGAAGCTACGTTTTTTGAAATCAAACGCGCAGAGGTGAGGGCAGGATTGACCAAACATGGCCCCTCAGATTTCGCATCACAGGGGCCTGGACAGGGTTTGGCCATCAAGACCTCTCAAGGAAGGGGCCGTGGAAGAGGGTCTGGAGGAGACAAAGGGTTGCAGCAAGGAGGACCACATCCATCCCGTCAAACCTCCAAAGTGGACAAAAGCCATCTCCTTTGTGACCATTGTGGAAGAAAGGGTCATCTAAAAGAGAGTTGCTTTCAGATTTTAGGGTACCCGGACTGGTGGGAAGGAAAAAAGGCTCCAATCGCAGGAACAGGAGGCAAGGCAGCCATTGTTCAAGGTTCAGAGGAGGAAGAAGGCAACAGGGGACAAAGCGGCGGCGGTCTAGAAACTTCCCTTTCAGAGAACGAGGGAGCCTCAGGTAAAAGGGGGTTGGGTTGTAACCCTAACCCCCCAAATCTTTTATATCACAAAATTGCCACTTTAGTCCCTGGTGATATTGCAGGAAACATCCCTCCTTCTGTTGATAATAGAAGTATGGCCCCTCAAGTTCCTGCACCTGCGAAATACAACCCTACAGTCCAAAATATTTCCGCAGACACCCCTCCAGTTTCTGATAATACCGAAAGTATCCCAGCAGTCTCCTTCCAAGTCCATTCTGGTCTCAATAATTCCAACCAATTCCAATCCGGCCCCCGAAACCCTACATCCCATCCTACCACTTGGATTTTCGACTGCGGAGCCACCGATACAATGACATTTGACCCGAATGACTTTACCATCCAAACATCTCCTCATAAAACCCATGTTGAGACAGCAAGCGGCGAAACCATCCCAGTGTGTGGTAGTGGTTCCATACAAATCACACATGATGTCACTATTAAAAACTGTTTGTTTGTGCCCTCTCTCTCAACTAAATTATTATCTATTAGCCAACTTACGAAACAATTAGATTGCATAGTACTTATGTATCCCTCGTTCTGTCTGTTGCAGGACATTCATACTCGGGAGATCATTGGACGTGGTACTGAGCGCGGTGGCTTGTATTACGTAGATGCGGTGGCACAACAGGGTAAGTCTAATCTTGCCACCGGTACGGTCTCTCGTCAGTTGTGGTTATGGCACCGTCGGCTTGGACATCCGTCATTTGGTTATCTTCAAAAACTTTTTCCAAATTTGTTTTCCAATAATATGCCTACTATTACTTGTGACACTTGCCTCCGGGCCAAACTGCCTCGAGCAACTTATCGCTCTAATAATACTCGTGTGAGTCGCATTTTCTCTCTTATTCACTCAGATGTCTGGGGTCCTTCCCCATATCCTACATCTATGGGATTTCGTTATTTTGTTCTGTTTGTTGATGATTATTCCAGAATGACATGGCTATATATTCTCAAACAAAAATCCGATGTTGCCAGCAAATTTGTCGAATTTTATAATATGGTCAAAACTCTATACAAATCCACCATCCAAATATTACGATCCGATAATGGTGGGGAATATCTTGATGGGGCACTAAAGGCTTCTTTTCTGAAAAAGGTATCATACATCAGACATCCTGTCCAGACACACCTGAACAAAATGGTGTGGCTGAAAGAAAAAAAGCGTACTATACTAGAAATGACGCGTGCAATGATGCTCGACTCCTCTGTTCCTCGGGATTTTTGGCCGGAGGCTGTGTCCACTGCCACTTATCTATGTAATCGCCTACCTACTGCCATTCTGAAACACAAAACTCCACTACAAACCCTAGCAAGTCAAACCGAAATCCCCTCCATGCTAACCCTACCTCCAAAAGTCTTTGGGTGTACCGTCTTCATTCATGTCCCTAAAACTAACCGTACTAAATTTGATCCCTGTGCCGAGAAATGCGTATTTGTTGGATACGCATCTACCCAGAAAGGCTATCGATGCTACAATCCTCGAACCCAACGAATTCATACTACCATGAATTGTGTCTTTGTTGAAACTGAATTTTTCTTTGCCACCCAATCTCGGTCTCAGGGGGAGATAACAGGTAATGATGGTGACCCACTCGATTGGTTGTCTAGCCTATACTGGCCACTGACTGAGCCAACACGGCAAGTAGATGGCTCCGACTGTGCTATAGCTCCCTACGATAATACAAACACAACGCCAGTATTCGACAAAGATGATTCCGAGGTGAATGTACTCCAACAGGCCGACGAGGCTACATATGACACTGGTAATCTCTTTGTCTCTGATAACACCTCTGAAAGTCTTCCTTTCTTAACTGATAATCACTTGCCTGACCCATTGCCTGAGTTTCCTGGACAACTTGAGTTGGACCATACTAATATTATAACAGGAGAACAGGGACGCGTACTGCCACCAAGGAAAACCAGGGGAATACCACCGGAGAGGTATTCACCTACTAAAGTTGCCCGCGCCTCTAAGTATCCCATCCAGGAGAGTAAGCTTGGTGGCATAGCAAAAGGGTTCCTAACCACGATATGTTCAGAAGAACTTCCACGAAGTACAGAAGAGGCAGTTACTACCCAGGTATGGAAGGAAGCTATGATGGTTGAAATGAACGCGCTCAGGAAGAGTGAAACATGGGAGATTTGCAATCTACCAGCAGGAAAAAAGACAGTAAGGTGCAAGTGGGTGTTTACTATTAAATATAAAGCTGATGGGAGCATTGAACGACACAAAGCACGACTTGTAGCCAAGGGTTTTACCCAGACCTACGGGGTAGACTATTCTGAGACCTTCTCACCAGTTGCACGGATAGATACTATCAGGGTATTGTTTTCCATTGCAGCAGCTAAAAACTGGCCGTTACAACAATTCGACGTAAAAAACGCATTCTTACATGGTGACTTAAAGGAAGAAGTGTACATGGAGCCCCCTCCTGGTTTTTGTGACGACTTTAAACCTGGACAAGTATGTAAGTTGAAAAAGGCCTTATATGGGCTCAAGCAGTCACCTCGAGCATGGTTTGGCAGATTCACCTCTGTCATGAAGAAAGATGGATACAAACAGAGCAATGCTGACCACACCTTATTCATCAAGAAACAGTGAAGTCTTGTTACTTGTCTTATTATTTATGTTGATGATATGATTATTACTGGAAATGACTCTAATGAAATCTCTCGTCTCAGGAAACATCTATTCACTCAGTTCGAGATGAAGGACCTAGGTGGACTCAAGTATTTTCTGGGAATCGAAGTGCTACGATCACAAGAGGGGATCTACATATGCCAGAGGAAGTACATCCTTGATCTATTAACGGAGGTCGGTATGCTTGATGCCAAGCCAGTTGACACCCCTATGGTCCAAAACCATAAATTGGAATTCAAACAGGGAGAGGCGACAGCTGATCGAGAACGGTACCAACGGTTGGTGGGCAAGTTGATCTATCTATCTCACACTAGACCAGATATTGCCTATGCTGTGGGAGTGGTCAGCCAATTCATGCATAATCCACAGAAACACCATCTTGAGGCTGTGTACAGGATTCTGAGGTATTTGAAGGGAACCCCGGGCGCTGGACTGTTTTTCAAGGACAATGGACATCTCAACATCGAAGCATACACCGACGCTGATTGGGCAGGAAATCAAGTTGATCGTCGCCCCACTTCTGGATACTTCACTCTGGTTGGTGGCAATGTGGTGACATGGAGAAGTAAAAAGCAAAAGGTGGTGGCGCTATCAAGTGCTGAAGCAGAATTTCGAGGAATCGTAAAAGGCATTACAGAGATACTTTGGGTTCGCAAGCTACTGTTCGAACTCGGCTTCCAAGTAGAGAATCCAACTAAGTTAAGGTGTGATAACAAGGCAGCAATCAGCATTTCAGAAAACCCAATTCAACACGATAGAACCAAACATGTTGAGATAGACAGACATTTCATAAGGGAGAAACTGGACGAAAAGATCATTGCACTTCCGCATGTGCGTTCTGAGGACCAGCTTGCTGATATCTTAACCAAAGCTGTCAATGGAAGGGTTTTTAACAGTGTGTTGCGCAAGTTGAACATTGGCGATCCCACTATTCAACTTGAGGGGGAGTGTTAAGATTACGAATATTCACTTACCATACTTAATGTGTATCATAAAAGGCAAATATACGGTTACCTTGTATAGGGGAGAAAAATCCTCAATCATCATAAGTACATATTACACATACCATACTTAGGGGTTAATTGTATAGCATAAATAGGGACTGTATTACCGACTTCCAATCAAGAAAGAAAAGTTTTTCCCAATTGTGTCTTGCTTAACAACACGTATAAGAGAGTATAAGAAATAGTCAAAACATACATATCTGAAGTCGTTCATGGAATTTTACATTCTTCTAAAGAAGAAAAACGTCTTTCAAATCAACCCACAGACAAGAGATAATGATATATGAGGATGAAGATTGAATAATTCAACTTGATTTTACTGATTCTGCAGGAGGGTATATCAGGAATATTGCAATGCAATGAACAATCATTCTCTAAGGATCATGGAGCTATTGGGATTGAGCCTTGGATTAAGCAGGGAGTGTTTCAGAGAATTCTTCCAAAGAAATGAATCAATAATGAGGTTGAATTATTATCCACCGTGCCAGAGACCAGAGCTAACGTTAGGAACTGGACCTCACTGTGATCCGACTCCGACATCCTTAACTATTCTACATCAGGATACTGTCGGCGGCCTTCAGGTGTTCGTAGATAATCAATGGCGCTCTATTTGCCCCAATGAACAAGCTTTTGTTGTCAACATCGGTGATACTTTCATGGTATATGACACTGCTTTTTTTTTTTTTAAAAAAAAAGGGATTTCCTTTCTTTCTGTTATGGGGGTTAAGCGAACCGAACAGTTCGCGAAATATTCGAGTTGTTCGTTAATTTTACATAAACGAGCCGAATTCGAACACATATTTGGATTGGTTTACTAAAACGAGCCAAACTGTTTGGCTTGTTTAAATAGTTATAGTGTTATCAAGCTGAACTCGAACTAATTTTAAAGCCCGTTACAGTAAATGAACCGAGCCGAATAGTTCGTTTAGCTAAACGAATCAGAATTCGAAAATCTAGTATTTGGCTCGGTTCGTTAACACCCCTACTTTATGTCCATGATAGAATGAATGGTTTAGATGACAGAATGAATGTTTATTTAGCCTTGAGACAGATTACGTAGAATCATTCTACAGACGTTGGTTGCGCTTCTTTATACCGTGAAGAGTAGCTTGACGCAATTTTTATTATGAGTCATCGGAAAACAACCTCTGTATGTTTCTAATACATGTGTATGGTTGCATACATCTGATTCTTCTACATCCGTCATAAACAGATCTCATGTTGTAGAAGTCTCTAAAACAATAGAGTGTTGTTGTAGTATTCTAGAGACGTTGGTCTAGACATGTTGGTCGCCCATGCACGGCAACACGTTGGTTACCGTCTTAAAACATCAACGCTCCCCTCCTAAGTTTGCCTACTTGGCCATTAGTTAGTTAAGAAGAATCGTTGTCTGGTGGTTCTGTTTAATACATATGGCCACCTATGCATACTCCACGCATCCATATATCTATTCTATATTAGTTAGATAATGATTGTTATATTTTGATCACCATAAAAGTCATCTTCTCTCAACTAGTAAGAATAGACTAGTCAACCCGGTGTTTTACCGTGTCAACGACAAAGTTGTATGTGTATCTAGTTGGCAAAAGGTTGAACTCCAATCTAAAGTCCTCCACTGCCCCCAATCCTAGGAGCTCCATGAATCCGTTTGGTGAATTTTGTTAGCATGTAGGACAATCCACCAAAGGTACGTTTCTTCTGAGGGGCAAAAATTATAAGCGGAATAGACTAGGCTTCCGCCCCATTATTGGATTTATGTTCAAACAAAAAATCCAATGCTTGGGGTTTTATTGAAATTTTCCTTACAACTTTTCATGGATGAAAATTACTATCATATTTTCACGTGACATGTCAATCTAATTTCCTGGTTTTAACGTTATTTCAGGCTCTATCAAACGGGAGATTCAAAAGTTGCTTGCATCGAGCAGTAGTAAATAGCACAACTCCAAGAAAATCACTGGCATTCTTTCTGTGTCCTAAAGAAGATAAGCCGGTGGTCCCGCCGTCGGAACTGGTGGATACCGATCACCCAAGATTATATCCAGACTTCAAATGGGCAAATCTTCTTCAATTTACACAGAAGCATTACAGAGCTGACATGAACACACTTCAATTTTTCTCCGATTGGGTTCAAAATCAACATTCCCAAGGGCCCATTTCAAGCTAAAGATGAGGTAGGTGTTATAGTTGCTACAGAAAGAATGGATAGGAAACTCAAGAGTAAAGATGTAAAGATAAAGAGCTGAGAAGAGAAAAAAAATTTGGTTTATGTAATCAACGGTTCCGTCGTCGGAATTTAAGGAAACTTCTGATTACTGGAAATCGATGTTGTATGACTGAATTCCGGGAAGGAGACGATCAAAGCCTTTTGTTCTTTTCTTCCTCTCTTTTTGTTTTCTGTTTTTTTTTTCTTTTTTTTTTTTGCATTTCATATCGGTGTCCGGATTTTACAAGTCTGGTTTCTATAGTAAATAACACAATTTTTCTCAACTTTAAAATATGATAAAATAAAGCAAAATGACTCATTAAATTGGTATATTATAAAGTAGTAGTTGATCGACACAGTTTGACGTAATTTTTATTATGAGTCATCCGGAAACAAATTCTGTATGTTTCTAACATGTGAGTATGATTGCATACATCGACCGTATATACTCTGTCATAGACTGAAATCTATAAGACAATAGGATAATATTGTTGTTCGTTACTTCGAAACTATTTTAGACTTTGAGCCAAAAAGATATTTGAATACATCTTTTTTGTCACTTTTTCTGAAAATAGATCTTATTCTTCCTTGCGTACGAAAAGTCTATAGAATGAACCAAAAATGATCATAACTTCATAACTTTCTCCCAAATTTGGTTTTCGGTAATCTACCGATGCGTTTTTCGATCAGAGACTTAATTTAGAATGGACACCATGAAACGATGAGTATAATGTAATAAAGTTACTATTTCAATGGTTAATTGGAAAAGTCAAGATAGTGATCTATATTGACAAGATTTAATTGTTTTTTTTTTGTGTAGTTACACATTGGAAGCCTGGTGTGTATGACGTTGCTTCACGGTGTAGTAAACACCAATATTCCGGTATATAGTAAACACCAAGTTAGAAATTCAAACTTTGATTTGCTTACCATGGGATCACGGTTTTTATTACATCATAATCTCGGTGTATAGTAAATTCAAGTTTGAATTTGGTTAAAAATTCAAATTTAAATTTACCACATATTCAAATCACAGTATGTATAACAGTATACCATATTTCAGGATCTCAGAGTCTGGCCACAAAAGTTTTTTACAAAACTTACAATGCATCTTTTTTAATATAAAAGTGTTATTGTCTTTGTTTGAATAAGTAGATCGCAAAGCAAATCTTTATAAAACAAAAGTATCTGGCAGCGTTTACCCCAATTTACTTCGCCAAGTCAGAAATTTTATCGTGGTCATTGATCAACTAGTAGCCTAATAAAATAATGACAAATAAGTTTTATCTACATGCAAGCAAGAGAGTGATTGACCAAAACCAGGGGCTCATAAATTTTTTATACATTTCATTGGTCAATGACCAACTAATCATACTAGGTCATTGACTATTGTAAAATTTGTGTCCCAAGTCTTTAGATTACAAGTTGAACCTCGAATCTTGAGGAATCACACCAATTGTTCTATAAAACATTGTGAAAATCAAACCATATCATATATTATAAATACAGAGGGATTGTTTTCTGATTATCTATAATGAAAATTGCGTCAATCGGTGTCGATTAACTGCTACTTCACAATATAAGAAGCGCAACTAATTTATTGAGTTAATGATAACTTTGACAACCATTTTTCAGCAATTTCTTTCTTGGATATTATGATCCAACCGAACCAATTAATGTTTACACGAAATATATTATAATAAATTATTTATGACTAATTCAACTGAATATTCACTTTATATCCTAACAGGCCCGACACCCTTCCGGCAAATGGAGATTGGAATAAAATAACCCAACCAGACAAATAAGTAACTTTCCTTTAGTCAGGAAAAGTAAGTAAAATGAGATGCTTTGGTATAAATTATAAGTTTATTGGTCTTTTTAATTCCAGGTTGGCTCAGCGTATCGTTTCCAAAAAGAACAAAACAACAATATTATTCCATTGTTTTTAAAAAACTTTTGTTTATGACGGGTATATAAGATCGAATGTACGCAAACATACTCATGTGTTAAAACATAAAGAGGTTGTTTTCCGATGACCCACAATGAAAATTAATTTGTTTCAAATTGTATCTATCAACTAAGAACGGCAGCCAACTTAGTGATTCATTCTACTCTATTACATCATATTCCAAAATTAAGAAAAAATATGTGAATTCATTTAAAATGGAAAGGTGGAAAAAGAACAATAGTCATCATAAATCTTGTATCACGCGTAGTATTTGTTTGAAAATTGCTTTGATAATATTATTATGTAAGAACTGCACATATTATTATGATATTAATTAGTGACAGCCCATTCAAATTGTTAATAGTGACGATGTCTGATTGACTCGTATTGTTTCCTTTTAAAGTTTCTCAATGTATGAAATTTTGAAGAAAGAGCTTTTTGGACTAATTTCGTTTATAATAAGGTAATGTACGATTATTTCGTCTAGAGTGGTAATCTCAGACACGACAAGAAAACATGATCCGAACTTGACACGCTCTTTGCAAGTATAGGTATAACCTTAGAGGGTTTCGTAAAAAAATGAGTTAATACCTGAAACTTACCCGCTATGAGCGGATTGCGTCCAGGTACACCGCGGGTTACTCATTTATACTCGCCATACCCGATTTTGTAAATATATTTTAAATATAAATTATAAATTGTTAACTTAAAGATTATAAAATAAAAAAACTCCTAAAACCTAATCCTTTATTCTCAATTTCTCATTCCCTTCCTTCTTATCTCTGCAATTGGACCCCGCCGTCCCTACCCATAATTCTTCATTTCTCCTATCTTCATTCACTCTTCTCTCTTCTCACTTCTCGCTTCTCACTTCTCACTCAAGCGGCAGCTAGCAAGCAAGCGTTCTTGGTTCTGTTCCGGCGAAGTTGATGAAGCCGAAGGACAAGCCGAAATTCGTTCCAAACAAAAAAGAACACGGTAAAGATTAAGATGATTCAAAGTTATGATTTAACTTTTATCCTTTAAAATTTGAAATATTTTATGTTCAGAGGTCTTCCATTAGCGCCACGCTATCATTGTCCTCATCCTCCTCGCCGGAGATACTCTTCCGTCTTACATTTTTTGTCGTCTGACTTTCCGCCTTCTTAGGATTCAGGTCAATGCACATTACCTTATCATGTGCTCTTTTTGTGTATTTCTTTTGTTAAATGATGGATTGTTATTTTTCATTTTGCATATTTTTCTTATGGATTAGATTGTTGATTATATGTCACATTGTAACAGTAGTGGGTGTAAATACATAAAACCTGAAAATACCTGAAAAATACACGAAATGGTCCGTACAAGACCTGAAATATTTGTACTTGTCAAGTTTGTGGGTATACCTGATACATAACACGAAACCTTACATATACAGGTTTGGATATCTACTTCTGTACGCGAGAAAAAAACGAGTAAGATATAAGTCTGGTACTTTGATATCCGAAATTCAAAAAACATGAAACACGAAATACAACCTGTGTATCACCCTTACTATCATGCATCACCCTCTATAATTAAGTACATATGTTCCCAGGTTACATGAAGCAGTTCAAGCTTAGAATGCTATGTTTGGTCTTTATCACAAAAAGCTTGAAAGTAGGTCAAATTCTGTCAAACATGAGATGCCTCGTATGGTGACTGCAGGGAATTTCGTCGAACAGGTGGAGTAATGTGTCAAACACATTGTAGAACAGTGATGCAGCTGGTAGAATGGTTGCTGGATGCACTTTAGTGCTTAAGGTTCCGTATGGAAGTGAAAGTGTTACGGATTGGCTACAGCATGGTGTGTGATTGTTGAATGCGCATGGAGGTTGCAGGTGCAGTGATCGAATGATGCAGAGGAGGCAGTTAGCAACTGCAGCTAGCGGGAAAAGTTTAAATCCAGCCAAATGACGTTTGTACCCTTAGTTTAATAATGGATAGAAGTTAGTTGTGAAGGGCTCTTTTGTAATTTTCCTTTTATCTTCTTTGTTGTGTATAAATTGTAATCGAAGTGCTGAAAACAAAGATGAAGAAAGCAGTTATTCCTTTCTCTTCCAATTGAGTGTTCTTCTGGAAAATCTACATCTCTAGATACAAAGATCATTCGTGTAGACAACTCTTGTAGGATAAAACCTTTCGTATTATGTGACAGGAATTAACCGAATCTAGGATTTAGAACAGGTAATGTATCATCTAAGAATCTAGGATTATGGATTTTGGATTCAGGTGCTACGGATCACATATGTTGTTCCTTGAGTCTCTTTGATTCGTGTCATTCGGTTAATTCCTTGACAGTAAAGTTGCCAAACAATCAATCTGTAAGAGTCACACACATAGGTACTGTCATTATAAATCCAAACCTGGTACTCAATAGTGTCCTGTATATACCAACTTTCTGCTTCAACTTGCTTTCTCTCAGCAAGATCGCCCAACAAAATCATATTGCTGCCTTATTTCAGTCTGATCATTGTGTATTGTATGAGCAGATGAGTATGAAGACGATTGGTTTAGCTGAATTGGATCAAGGATTATACAAGCTTATATCTACACAGAAAGCTTCTGAATCAAAACATCATTCCCTTCAAGCTGCTCTTCAATCTAAAGCTTCGTTATGGCACTCCAGACTTGGCCACATTCTGTTATCCAGATTGAAAGAAATCAATAGGTTAGATCCCTCAGTAGTTGTATCTGACAGCTGCTCTTCCTGTTCCATATGTCATCTTGCCAGACAAAAGAGAAAGCCATTTCATTCTTCTGTTTCATCGACTGTAACTCCTTTTTCTTTAGTTCATGTTGATATTTGGGGGCCATATAGACACCCCACATTGTATCATCAAAGATATTTTCTCACAATTGTGGATGATTTTAGTAGATACACTTGGGTCTACTTGATGAAGAATAAATCTGAGGCTAGGAGCATTCTTCAAAGCTTCTGTGCCTATGTGTCTGTTCATTTTGATAAGCAAATTAAAACAATTCGTTCTGACAATGGTTTAGAGTTTCAGATGAACTCATTCTATGCGAATAAGGGGATAGTGCATCAAACTAGTTGTGCATATACGCCACAACAGAATGGCTTGGTTGAACGCAAGCATCAACATATCTTAAATGTGGCAAGATCTTTGAAATTTCAAGCAAACATACCCATTCAGCTTTGGGGGTTTTGTATCCAGTATGCCGTATACTTGATCAACCTTATACCATCCCCTGTTATTGACAACAAAACCCCACATTATCTGTTGTTTAATGAAAATCCTTCTTATCAAACACTTCGAGTCTTTGGGTGTTTGGCATTTGCAGCTGACACCCGTCCAAATAGAGGTAAATTTGCTCCTAGGTCTAGAAAATGTGTCTTTCTTGGCCTGTCACATAATACGAAAGGTTTTATCCTACAAGAGTTGTCTACACGAATGATCTTTGTATCTAGAGATGTAGATTTTCAAGAATGTGTATTTCCTTTCTCAGAAACTAGTTCCTTACCCAGTCTTACACAGCAGACAGACGTCTCGTTATTCTTTCCTGCGTCTATTCCAAATAATGATTCAGTTTACTCTCCTCTTCAAGATTCTCAAGCTGTCCATTCAAGGGATAGTGTTTCACATGACTCTTCTAATTCATCATCTGAACCACACAGTTCAACACCTGTTGCTTCATTTCCTCAGACTAATCCAAATGGTTCAGTAACACCTATTCCTATTACATCACTTGATGTGTGTCTACCTATTCAGTCTGATGTCAGACCAACTAGGCATCGTAAACCACCATCTTATCTTCAAGAATACTATTGTAATCAATCCCAAGTCACACTTCCCGTATCTGCACGTCAAACTTGGTCTACACCACACACACTTGAGAAATGTTTCAGTATGGATTCTTTAGCACCTAAATACAAATCCTATGTTCTAGCTATTAGTATGCATACAGAGCCTGCTAATTACTTAGAGGCATCCAGATCTGCAGCTTGGCAGGCAGCTATGCAAGCTGAGTTAGCAGCACTCGAAGTAAATAATACATGGGAGTTGGTTCAATTGCCTCCTGGAAAGCATACGATCAGCTGCAGATGGGTCTACAAGGTTAAGTACCAGGCGGACGGGACAGTTGAGCGTTACAAGGCTAGGCTAGTTGCCAGAGGCTTCACTCAACAATATGGTGTAGACTACCAAGAAACTTTTTCACCCGTGGCTAAAATGACTACAGTCCGTTTTGTATTGGCATTGGCAGCAAGTAAGAGGTGGTATTTACACCAATTGGATGTTAATAACGCGTTTTTGCATGGTGACTTGCATGAGGAAATATACATGACTCCACCACCTGGGCTGCATTTAGATCAGCCAGACTTGGTTTGCAGACTTCGAAAGTCTTTGTACGGGCTAAAACAGGCTAGCCGAGAATGGAATGCCAAACTTACGTGTTTTCTTATCTCAATGGGTTTTACTCAGTCCAAAACTGACTATACTCTTTTTACTAAGCAGACTGTTACTTCTTTCTTGATACTTTTGGTCTATGTCGACGACATTATCATTGCCTCATCATCTTTATCTGATATTCAGCAGTTGAAGTCCCAGCTTCATGATACTTTTAAGATCAAAGACCTTGGTGACCTTAGATACTTCCTAGGATTGGAAGTAGCACGGTCCAAGGGGGGGCTCGTTGTAAATCAAAGAAAATATGCCTTGCAGCTGCTTGAAAGTACTGGTTTTTTGGGGGCAAAACCAGCCAAGACTCCTATGGAAGTTAACTTGAAGCTAGTTCATAATGACTCCCCATTTTTGAGTGATGTATCAGCTTATAGAAGTTTAATAGGCAAACTGATTTATTTAACGATTACAAGGCCAGATCTTGCTTTTCTAGTCCAACAGCTTAGTCAGTTTCTTGACTCACCAACACAATGTCATCTTAAAGCTGCACAAAGGGTGCTCAGGTATGTTAAGGGAACTATTGGGCAAGGTTTACTGTACCCAGCTGATACCCAGTTGCAGATGCGAGCTTTTGTGGACTCTGACTGGGCAGGGTGTTCAGAAACCAGAAGGAGTGTGACAGGGTTTTGTGTGTTTCTGGGTGAAGCATTGATATCATGGAAAGCTAAGAAGCAGACCACTGTGTCAAAATCATCAGCGGAGGCTGAATATAGAGCACTGGCTACATTGGTTTGTGAGGTCCAGTGGCTATTGTATTTGGCTCGAGACTTGAAGATCAAGGAGCAGATTCCTGTAGAAGTTTTTTGTGACAGCAAGAGTGCTATGCACATTGCTGAAAACCCAGTGTTTCACGAAAGGACAAAACACATAGAAATAGATTGCCATATAGCAAGGGATAAGGTGCAGGATGGAACAATCCGATTGATGCCAATACGGACTGAATTGCAACTAGCAGATGTTTTTACAAAGGCGTTGGATCTGAAAAGGATGGCTTACATTGTGAAAACGTTTGGGGTGTATAATCTCTATGACAATCTGAGCTTGAGGGGGGGTGTCAAACATGAGATGCCTCGTATGGTGACTGCAGGGAATTTCGTCGAACAGGTGGAGTAATGTGTCAAACACATTGTAGAACAGTGATGCAGCTGGTAGAATGGTTGCTGGATGCACTTTAGTGCTTAAGGTTCCGTATGGAAGTGAAAGTGTTACGGATTGGCTGCAGCATGGTGTGTGATTGTTGAATGAGCATGGAGGTTGCAGGTGCAGTGATCGAATGATGCAGAGGAGGCAGTTAGCAACTGCAGCTAGCGGGAAAAGTTTAAATCCAGCCAAATGACGTTTGTACCCTTAGTTTAATAATGGATAGAAGTTAGTTGTGAAGGGCTCTTTTGTAATTTTCCTTTTATCTTCTTTGTTGTGTATAAATTGTAATCGAAGTGCTGAAAACAAAGATGAAGAAAGCAGTTATTCCTTTCTCTTCCAATTGAGTGTTCTTCTGGAATTTTCTCTGCAATCTTTTATGCTCATCATGATTCATCTCTTCATCTCTTTGATTTCAAATTGATTCGTCAACATTTGACAAATTCTTATGAAGTTACGATTTATTTATTTCTTCGGGTTTGCGTTTTAAATAAACAGGCTCGTATTATAACATTGAAAGGAAAAAAAAATGAAGGTTATTTTCTCATAATTTTGTTGCCCGTCATAATAAAAGTGTCTAAGCATAAAAACAAAGAGATAGTTACATCCCATATAATTATTTGTTCACGTTAAACATCACACACACAAAACAAAAATGCCTCACTATATTTATAGCCAACTTTTTCTATTTTTTAATCTACCAATTTTAAAAATCAGTCGCTCTCAAGATCACTGTCATTCAAAGTTAGTTTCCACCTGTATCTACTGTCTAGTAGCCTAATACGACATTCTAATATAGTAACAAGTTATTCTACAGAAATATGATAATATAAATATACCTTTTATTGCCTCATCAAAAAGACCAAGAAGGATTTGGTAATCGATATTTAACATAAGATACTTAGTTGATGGTGAGGACAAACTCTAACCTACATAAAAATACCAAGTATATATAGTTTAGTATGTACCAGTTGACGTCATCTGACTCTAGAGAATCAATGTTGGCCACACTTGAACTAAGTACACAGTTGAGTTGGCGTGGCCCAGAAGAGGCAGGACGTCTCTTCGGCGTCGACAAAGACCATGACCAAACATCTCATAGGACGACAAAGGCTGGTCACCTTGGCCTTAAATGATACCTCGATCAGAGTCTCCACCTCGGTCTTAACAAACACAACATCGGTTGCAATAGTCACCTTGGCCCCAGCGCCCACCTCAGCCATGCCCAACGGGTATTGACACGGCGCCCATGACCCTTCACTTCTGCTCGGCCAAGAAGACACCTGACAGCGAACAGCTTAGCCATGCAACTCGACACGTGACACCACTTGGTATTTAGATGACATGCACCATATGCACTGGACGTCCAAACCATACAAAAGAAGTAAACAACGTCCCACGCGGATCAGGTTCATATCCGATAGAAAAATACTCCACAAATGCGACAGGTTTCTCTAGTATTTCATCATACAAATATAGTTGTATCCATAATTGACTTGATCGTCAGAAGGTTTTCTCTAGAGTAACAACCTCGATACCTCTAAAGTTGTTCATCTTGTGAAGAGCGCAAGTATCAGAATATGTGGTAAGAAACTATGTTTGTGTAAAAGGTTGTGACAAACATTTTCCGTTATTTGGATATTCTCAGGAGAAATTTCTGACTTCGCCAGTTGATGACCTCAAGGTGGAAATATAAGAGGTGCATACAAAGATTACTTGATCGTCATATTCATACGTAATTAAGGTGGAAATATAAGAGGTGCATACAAAGATTACTTTTATAAATAACTAAAATGGTCAAATTGAGTTGGAAACTTCTTTCTTCTTAGTTAAAATTTTTCCTGGATTCTATTTTATAGTTAGTGGCAGGATGCACTAATCATCAAGATCTTGTTGCTTCTATGTTCTTGTCTTTTCCCCAGTAGTTTACGAAGTCTGAGTTGTGAAAGAGACATAAAGTATGATAACTTTAGGGTTTGTCACATCTCCATTATAAAATTAACTTTTTCTACATTCTTTCTGAACTATACTAATACGTAGATTAAGATAGAGAGAAGGTGAGATTAAAAGGGAATTTTTCATTTGTGATTCATGATTTTCTTGCACCGACTTGAGATAAGCATATACATAAATTCGTCAAACTAATAGACTGAATTAAAATAATCTCCATGTCCAAAAGTTAATACATGTTGAAATGGTTAGTGATAAGCTTTGGATGGTTAGGCTTTGCTTTTGACATTAACTGAAACTAAGCCAGCACGTGACTTTTTATAAGTATTAAGGGTGAATTGCCCCAACTAGACTTAAGAACACACAATATTTTTTTTAGACTTTCAACACAATATATAAAATAACTATTCTATCTAAGTTTACCTTTAAGAAACAAACATGTATTAACTCATGCTATGTTTCAGAATTTGGAGAGCTAAAGTGTATTAACTCCATCTGTATTTTAGAACTCGGAGAGTTGGTTTCATGGTATCCAGAGAATGGTCTATAAAATGACCATAAGGACTTTCTTTGATAATACAAGAAACGGCCGTAGAATGGCTCCGAAATACTGTAGGCTTCTTATAATCCGGACACAACAACCCAACACTGAAAAGTTGCTTACAATGGATCTAATAGTCGCTGTACATACCGTGAATGAGAAACAAAGGTTGTTTCGCTGTATGCTTATGTTTATGTATATCTTTGGCAACCGTAAATACAATATAACAATCTCCGAAATACTGTGATTGCCAAATTGGTTTCTAGACAAATGGTAACTGTAATACGGTTAATGCTAGCAATGTTATGAAATCATATATGATTTTATATATATCTTTGACAACTGTAATTACAGTATAATGATATCCGACATACGGTGACCACACGGTGACTGATAAGTTATTTTTTAGACGGCTGATAAATACAATATGGTTAAAGCTAGTAGCATTGTGAAAACGAACACGATTGTACACATGGCAATCTTCAACGCCACTTAGAATTGTCATGAAAATAGTAAATCCTCAAGCGCGTTCCTTGAGGACCGTAGAATGACCTATAAAAAAATAGACTAACATACCGTAGTTTTCATGGTGTCTAGAGAACGACTTATAGAACATCCATGTGATCCAATGGCCACGGCATATATGGTGAATGAAAAATCGACGGTTGTTTCAGTCTACAGTTATTTTACGTATATATTTTGGATGTCACTTTAATACGAATTTACTGGATACTTATGTGAATTCCAGTTATGCATTCATTTGATAAGAAAAAAATTAAAACGTGTATGTTGATAAACTGTAAAGAAACGATAAGAGTTTGAGTTGTTTAAATTTTTAGGAAGTGATACCGAATTCGCTTCTCCATTGTATGTTAAAAGAACATGATATTCCTTTGACAGTCAAATATGGTCCAAAACAATTTCCATTTTTTATCTGTTCGTCTCGGTTCGTTAACACCTCTACTCAAGTAGTTTTTCCTGTAAAAAGTACACTTGGATTTTTAATCTGTCACAGTGAAGTACTGATTATTCTCTAATCTTGTACTGACTTAAGGTCGGAAAACTAAGAGAAAAATCCTTTACATCTTTGTTTTCTTTTGCAGCTATCATTAAAAAACTCACTATAGTTGCGGACCGATTCAATCATACGAGAAATATCAGATACCATTATAATCTTTTGAAAATTTTGATGGCAATAGGTGCCAATTGCCGCCAAAGCAATCATATCACGACATTAGATTACAACGACAATATCATGCCCAATGACAGTAAAAGCTATCGTTAGGGTCTGAAGAGGATGAGAGAAAAATAAGCAATACTTCTATCCTAAATGATAAAAAATTTGCTTCCAGTAAAACATCCGGTTCTATATGTATATGTATAGCAGCACATTAGATTATGTATATAAAATAATTGATGAAGTATGATAACGTAGCTTGGGAAAATGACACTAGTCCACCTCCTCTAGTGTACGGGATATTCGATAATAAAGGAATATTGGACTATGAATTAAATGTTTAATCGATTTGACAGTAATGCCATGTGGATTGGATTCATGTTTGTATTTTTCGTAGAGAATAATGAGCTAATATTGATAAAAATATCAGGGTTTGCTTAGCTTTCTCCCACTGTACTAAAAACACCAAAAAATAAAAATTTTAAAACCATAAAATCCTACGACCTATGCTAGTTAGAGCTTCATCTGGTGCTAGCTGTTGAGGTACATGGTTTTCAAAGCCCTTCGTTTTTAATTCAATCTGCAAGGTGTATTTGTTTTCACTCACTAAATTATTAAGGGTCAAGTTTTAGGATGCCCTTGGTGTTACTTTAATCAATCTGTGTTATATATACATATATATTTGTATCTTACCCTTGTGATGTCCCCCCCCCCCCCCGCGCAGTGTCTTTTTCCTTCCCAACATAAAGGAAAAAAAGATAGATACAACTAAATTTATTCTTCATCCTTTACCATTTCATAATGGGGTTAATTGCACCTGGTATCCATTCTTTTCCACCAAGTTTTAAGTAGCATCCAATGTTTCATGAAACACACTTGTTATCCAGACTTATAGGGTTAATAGACACCTGACATCCATGCTGACGTCATAAAGGCAATTTTCATTTATTTTTTAAAAGTTTATAGAAAAAATAATTCAAAAATAAAAAGAAAGGCCCCACCTCCACCCCCACCCACTCCCCCTCCCACAATCGACCTCCCTCCTTATCCTCCCCATCTTCCTCTTCTTCTTCCATCTTCATCTTCATCTTTTTTCCAACCATGGTCATCCTTTATGACGTCAGCATGGATGCCAGGTGTCTATTAACCCTATAAGTCTGGATGACAAGTGTGTTTCATAAAACATTAGATGCTACTTAAAACTTGGTGGAAAAGAATGAATACCAGATGCAATTAACTCTTTCATAATGACTCGAAACATGGTCTGACATCGTTAATAACCTTTTTGGTTTCATCGTTACTGGTCCGAAGATAGTAATCCAAGTTGAGCTTAGTATTCTAACATATTCGTATAACGATGGTTTTTTCTTTATAAACAGTACCAAAAAAAAGATAAACATAAGATCATCTTAGTACTTTAAAGCCATATTTATGCAGGATGTTATACCAGTAGAAGCAAATTCTATATTTCTTGGGATGGATGTATTGTTTGTCTGACTCTTAACCTCTCCCGACTCTAGCGATAGTTTTTGTTGTCATTGAGATATACTGAGTATGATTGTTGTTGTTATACGAGAGGATTCTAAATCTGTCCTTCAACTGGTTTAGGTCTAAGTGGTATTATTATTGGTCAGACATCTTAGAATGTGAACTTTCCAAGTTTGATTTTGGTACTTCAAAAATAGTTAAACTAAGTTTATGTTAGTATACTTTATACCGAAACTTAATGTTATTTGGTTTGTCTCTATCACTTGTGTTATAGGGTGTTACAATGCCTAGTTATTAATTCTTTCCTTACACCCATTGCTCGACAAATCTATGAATTTCCAATAAAACGAAATAGAACGAAGAAAGAACAGTGTTTACATGTTTAGTTTACTACCGACAGAAGAAACAAAGATAATAATTAGATTTTCCCTTCCAAGTCCGTATATCAGAAATAAATGCGAAATTTCCCATATTTTTATGTTCGATTACACGCATGAATTGTTAAATTATGATTTTAAACATACTAGCAAAATGAGGAAGCAAATGTGAACTTGTCTACCCTTTTTTTCTTATAGCTAGGGTTGTAAACGAGCCGAACGAGCCGAGTATTGCGTTGTTCAAGCTCTGATCATTTAACTTAACGAACGAGCCGAGCTTGTTCGTTTATTTAAACGAACAAATTTACTTGTTCAAGCTTGGTTCGTTTAACTCACGAACAACATTAACGAGCTGAACACCTTAAACGAACGGTGCCACTTACCGAGCTCGAACAAAAAAAGGTGTTCAAGCTCTGTTCATTAACCTTTTATCCGAGCCGAGCTCGAGTTCGAGTTCTAGCTAAACGAGCCGAACAACCGAACGACTTGGTTCATTTACAGCCCTACTTATAGCTAAGATTTGTTTCCATTATGTTGTATTTGATTTCTAAGAGAAAAATATATCGGAAAAATATATACTCCTGGAGGTTAAATACACGTGTTTTATTTATTTATTTATTTGAAGGGTTTGTCACTTCAATAATTATTACTGTTCAATCATTGTAAACTATTACTTGTGTTTTTCGATATATAATTATGCTGGATCTGGAAGTAACATATCTGAAGCCTGGCCCACTTCCAGACCCAGTTGTTCGAATGTGGTCTTGACCAATCAAATTTCTCTACTGGACTATGTAATAATTTTATTTCTTTGGGTTTTAAACCGGAGTGGGCAGGAATGCTGGGCATGGCCCGAATTTAAAGAAGAAATAACAGCGCGTATTTTAGGTATAACAGTTGAGTAGCATTAATATGCATTTTTAGCATTAAGAAATCGTACTAGTAAACGTCTGGTAAAAGGATATATGTCGAGCCATATTTATTTATGATATCTCTGATTTGCATTGTCTCCCCTCATTTTTGGTTCCCGATGTACTATCAATATGCATGTCGCCTAGAATCTTGTATATGACCAGAGTTGGGATATAATGGAATAAAGCAAAATGACTCATTATATTGTGGAGTACAAGTTGATCGACACAGTTTGACACAATGTTCATTATGGGTCATCGAGAAACAACCTATGTGTGTTTCTAGCACATGATTATGGTTGCATACATCCGACTCTCCATACTCCACCATAGACGAGAGACTATAAGACAATTGGGTAATGTGTTATATACATTGTAATATGCAACAATGGCTAGGCAACGAGGGTAAAGCAAAAAACAGTTACTTAAAAAAGGTACTCAAAAAGATATTTTCCAGCCCGCTGAAACAGCCAAGGCAGCAAGGATATGGATCTAGGTGGCTGTTCTGAACTGCAGTTAAGAGATTGACACTGCAGGATTTTGAATCAGCCCCATCTGCTACTAGAGATCAGGTCCCGTTCCAAGATATTTGAGCTGAAAGCTGCATGATATGCTTGATATTGCTAAAGACCCCCCCCCCAAAAAAAAAGCCTACTT